>CM051264.1:0-600000 GCA_027921565.1 Artemia sinica | reverse complement strand
TCCTTTTTTTTATTATTTTCTTAGCATTGACTGGAATTAAAATAATACATTTGTTTAAAAAATATTGTTGAATGATCTATTTTACCATAAATAACGTGCAGCAGTTTGTTTTTAATCCTATCTTACGGTAATTAAATGAAAAAACACATTTTTCTTTCAAATGAAAGTAATGAGCGACATTAAAACTTAAACCGAACAGAAATTATTCCATATATAAGGAGATGACCCCCCCCCCTTAATATCCATTCCTTACGCTAAAGTTTTATAGTACTTTACAGCAAGATATTGTCTTTTAAAATATTTAAACCGAAAATTTTTTAATGTAAAACAAAGACGCATCACTGGGTTCTTTCATGCTTGATGTATTGTGAAAAATACTTTGCTTATCCCATTCCAATTGCCCCTGTACATGAGCAGTCACTCTTGAAACATTTTGAGAAAAAGTCAAATTTTAGCTTTAAGAGCGAGTTCACGAGGGAGCAGTCTCCTTCATATACGGATTAATTCAAGTTTTAATGTCGCTCTTCACTTTCATTTTTTTTTATTTAATTTCTTTTGTTTCAATACGATATTCCAGGTTTGCCCTAAATGTGAGGAAGGTTAAAGGTCCCTCAAACCTCATTTTTTAAATCAAAGTTTAACTATTGTAGAACAGCGCTTCGAAAAAATGAGCTCATTTAGTGTATTCGGGTTTTGAATAAAATTCCCGAAATATCTATCGAATCGCCACTCGAGGACTAGTCATTCTTGAGGTAAAAACAACCATGGAGCTGACACAGCTTTGCCCTGGTTGTGCCCTTAAGCGGCTTTGTGTTGCGTTGTTTTTTTTTTTCATTTAGAATCTTGGGATCCACGTAAAATATGCTTGAATTTGCTTATTTTGAAAAATATATGTTTTACCTTACATTTTTTTCGTCAATGTGCCCTTATAAAAGGAATCACATCCCAAGGTTAATTTCACGCAAGAAGCAGACCAGTAGTTGTTTTTTATTATTATTTCTTTTTACGAAACTCGTGACTTGACCGTTTGAGTGAACTGAGAAAAATGAATTTCTTATTTGTCTTTTAATTGAAGAAAATTTTTGCTCATTTCAAGCACTTTTTTTTACTGAAAGTAAAGTATTGAAGAGCTACTTAGATAATATCCTTTATTTTGATATTTTTCAGACATGCTTTTCGATTTCAATATTTGTACCGATTTATTGAATCGGATTAGCATCACAATTCAGATTAATTGTTACAAGCATCGGAGTTATTTTGTGCTTTCGCTTTCAAGACACTCCTTGCAACTATTCTTCCCATCAGCAGCATAAAAAGCTCTTCATCAGTAGAATGTAAAAAGGAGTTAAAGGATATGCAGCCTGAAAACTTAAAATTGCTCAAGGCCTTCAGCTCCAGAAAAGTTTCGAGAAAGGCAAAAGTATGCTCTATCTCGATAGATTTTTTTTAATTTACGAAGCAATCTAGAAGGGGTGGGAATTGTTTGCCCTTTGTTATAATCTATCCTTTCACTTGTATTTGATTGGGTTTTCTATGTGGCAGGGAGGGGTCAGGGGTACTACTCTCACCCTTCCCTAGCTCCACCCATGGTTTTTGTTAACTACCTATGTCCTAGTTCGTTGTAAAAAAAAAAATGAATACGATACATTGATGGGGAAAAAATAGCAAGAACTAGATACAAACATTTAGAACGCAACAAAGCGGCTATCTTAAAATAAAGTTTCCTGTTTTGTATTGTTTCTTTCACATTATTATTAATAATGAATCTAATTAATAAATGTCAATGATTAATTAGCCTTTGGTTTGCCAAACACTGATGTCAAATTAAATTCTTGGAGGTTCTTAGAGTTCTTAGGGGTGCAGGAATAGGTTTGAAAATTAATGTTAAGAAGACTAAGTCGCCTAGACTGATGTAAATGAAGGTGAAGACGTTGATGCTGGGTAACGAGAAGGTCGATCAAGTAGATAGCTCCCCTTACCTTGTTGGTATTGTTAGTAAAGGCGGTGCGCGCCATGAAGATGTTAAAAGTAGAATAGCCATGGAACAGGGTGATTTTTCACAGTTGAACAAAGTTTTGAAGAATAGGAAGATAAGTCTACGAACCAAGATTAGAATATTGGAAACTACGTTAATAAAAGTATTCAAATATGATTCTGATTGCTTTCAGAGAATTTGTCTATGGACAGTATTAGGTACCTGTTGGACCAACCGTATGTCAAATAACAAGCTAAAGGAAAAATGATGTTCTGTCTCATTTTCTAGGGCTATAATGAAAGAAAGGTTGAGACATCTAGGACACCTTTAACGAATGAAGGATGACAGATTGTCCTTGTTGACCATCCATTTGGGGCCAAATGAAAAACGGGTCATCCCCCAATGCGGTGGGAAGAGGCCATAAGGAAGGATTTAAAGGAAATTCGAACTTCGTGGGAAAAAGTAAAGAGCGAAGCCTTTGAATAGATTGAGGTGGACGAGAAGTGCGCGCAACTGTGTCGGCCTCGGGCGACTTTGGGCTGCAGTAACCTTTCATTAGTAGTAGTAGTAGTTTGAGTAGCTTGAATATGAGGGGAGCTACCACTCCCCTTCCTTGGACTCGGTCTTTTAAATTTAAGTGAAGTAAATTTAAGTCAAGTCTTCGTTGAACAATGTTTTCAAAACAAAGAAAAAATAACCTCTGAAACTATTCCTGGGGGGGGGGGGGGGGGGCAGGTTCATCGTTTTCGAAATAACTTCTTCAAACAGTTTTTATATTGGATGCCCCCCCCCCCTTCTGTGCGGGTAAGCATTCGAATCTAATATGTTTATGTCATACTTAGTCTTAAAAACTTTTGTCTTCACAATTATTCTACTTGTTTAAATTAGAAACTAATAGGGTTAAATACATTCTCCGCACTTAAAAACATAATTGAAAAAAACATATCTAAATGCCATAAAATTTTGAACTTTTTGTTTACCATATAAATCATACATTAAAATAAAACCATTTCCTTAATTGTTTCTTTTGATGACTTAAATTAATATGACTTCAGAATGGCTCAATTATCGACATTCCTGGTAAAAATAAATACGCATAAGGTTTGCGACAAACAGTTGTATACATGACTAAAAACATACATTCAGAGATCAATAAAACTTACAAGGAGCTTATGTCTTATTGTCATTTTAAAATAGAATAGATGTAGATTTATAAAAGTATTTCTTCAGTTCGACTTTTCAATTTCTATTTATACAGACTATTGCCTAAAACACTAGAACTTATAAATCTGGGACATCTTGTGGCTCAGGATAAAGATTCATCAGTTCTTGGGCTACATCTTTTAGGGCCCATTGATGGTCACACACTTCTAGGCCTTCCCACTCAGCCTTGAATGCGGCTTTTGGGTCAGGTGGCACTGCCATTGCAGAGCCAGTCATTTGATCTTGCATGGCCTTGGCCTGATCGGCAGCTGAAAAATATTACAAGTGATAACAGTCTAATGATTGAAACAGTTTTGTATATGTACATACATATGTATACATATATAATGTGGAATACATTGATATTTCAGGGACACAGATATATATATATGTTACCGTGAATGTCCAAAATTGAAGAATGTCGACATTCACTGGTGAATGTCCGAAATACCTTTTTTCTCCTTGGATTTAGTTAGCGTTGCCAGTCAACTTTTTTGGTGACAAGTTAGGGTAGGTTTTTAGCCCATTTCTGAGATTTGTAACTTAATTTAACCAAACCTTAACTTTCGCCGTCAAAGCTTGCATAAGACTGAAAAAGCTGATTCGCAAAGCTAATTGAATCCATGCAAAGAAAAAGGAATTTCAGACATTCGCCGGTGAATTTCGACATTAACCAGATTTCGGACATTCACGAATATATATATATATATATATATATATATATATATATATATATATATATATATATATATATATATATAGATATATACATGATCTGTGTCCCTCGAATATCAATATATTCCAGATTCAGCCAATATTTTCCATACACTTCACCTAGTTTTTTTTTCTTTTTAGAATATATAAACGAGAAAAACCGAGCTAAATTAAGCAGATATCACCAGCCAGAAAATTACATAAAACTGACTTTTGATAAACTATAGTTTTTGTTTTTAAACAAATCCGATATGATGATACATATTCTATACATTGAGTAGGTCCGTAAAGTATCTTTTGGTATGAGATTATTTGATACACTAAGGCTGCTGTTTTTGTCCTCTCTTTTTTCACTGTCTTAATTAAAAGTTTTACCCATTTTTGCGTTATCATTTCACTTTAAATTTAGATAAGAAGAAGTGTGGTCTAAGAAATTATTTACATTAGGCCTCGCATCTCATTTTGAACTAACATCACCCTTAATTGTCAAGCCAAATTTTAGCTAATAAAAACGGAAAATTTCGTCGCCCTTAACATTTTTTTTGCTCTCATTTGCCATGGCTGCCCGTAAAATTATCGCGGTGCTAGTGGGATGATAGAATAGCACCGCGCGGTGCGGTGCTATTCTATCTCTTTCTCTTCAGAACATAAACTGGTCCAGAACTTTAACTTTACGTTCTCTTCAGAACGTAAACTGGTGCCAATCTACTTAATGCCCTCTTTCTGAACACCGTTATAATAAAATTCGTACTTTATTAAATTCAGAAAGTTTACATTTATTAGATTTGTCCAATTGCCACGAGTGCCAATTGAACTATTATCGCCAAGGCGTTCTTAGAAGAACTGACAGTAACAATACTGGTTTCAACTTTTTCTTAGCAGCATCCTTTTCTTTGGCGGACAACAATCAACTTAATGCAGAAATTACTTCAAGCACTTACAAATCCGTCAGAGATTACTCACACAGTTGCAAGGTACAAAGAATTGGTCAAAATGATATTTCAAAATCTCAGCAAGACCGTCCTCGCTCTTGGACAAAATAGTCCGCGAAAGATGTGGGTTCAGATTGCCCTTTGAATTACAACGGTCGAAATAAACCTATAAGAATTGAGAGTACACAACTGATTTCAAGTTTTTCATTGCAGCATGCTTTTCTATGGCGGGTATAGAAATCCACTCTGTACAGAAATTATTTCAAGTACTTACAGACCGTTAAAAACTATCCGCAGTATTGCATGGTATAAAGAATTTCAAACATCATTTTTAGACCTCAGTAAGACCGTCCACGCTCTCGCACAAAACAGTTTTTAAAAGGTGTACGTTAAATTTCCAAGGAGGAAATGTTTCATAGAAGGAAAACCTCTTTTTCTTTGGTAAAAAAGGACAGGATGTTTAGTGGGTTATTCATGTACCAAATTTGACAACTAGATTAACTTGACAACTTATTCTGCTGGGCTTTTGGTGATAATTTCGTAAGCATTGATTTTTATACTTATCGATTGGGCTTGGGTTTCTGATTATATTGTTTACAGGTCTCAGCTACTTTTGATGAATTTTTGGTTTTAACTAGATGAACCTTCACCAAAGTTGGCCAATAAAAGAGGGGGAAAAATGCGCCATTTTTTTTTTTTTTTTTTTTTTTTTTTTTTTTTTTTTTTTGTTGGAGCGCGAAATTCACTGACATTTTCTGAAATATATTAAAAATATAAAAAAAATCAATACGTTATAAATATGTTAGTAAATTTATTTGGCAAATGAAACTAAGAGAGGAAAGAAAATAACAAAATGAAAAATAAAATCAAAAAAGAACTGCTAAATTGTTATAATCACGCTTGGGCATCTTCTAGGTTCCCCAATATATGGAAATGTTCGTCCCTCCTACCAATCCTGAAGAAAAATAAACCAAAAGATAACCCTGAGTCTTATAGGCCCATAATGATTACTCCTGTGATGGGGAAAATAATGGAGAAAATGATCTATCACAGACTCCTCTGGTTTGTTGAAAAAAATAATATGATCCCTCACACTCAAACTGGATTCAGGAAACACCACTCCTCAACAGATGCTTTCATTTTGCTAACAAATGCAATAAATGAATCTTTCTCAAAAAATAATGTTCTAGTTGCAGCTTTCCTAGATTTTGAAGGGGCATATGACAATGTGAACCACCAAATCCTCTTAAACAAACTTGCAAACCTTGGAGTACCCCCTAAGCTAGTATCTTTTATTAAATCCTTCATAGAAGTGCGAAGTTTCATTGTTTGTGTTGGTTCAGCCTCTTCACCCCAAAAGACAATAACCAAAGGCCTACCTCAGGGAGCAGTCCTCAGTTGCCTCCTATTTGCCCTATATCTCTGGGACATGAACCTACCCCACACAAATCTACAATATGCTGATGATCTGGTGCTATGGTCATCTGGCAACACCTTTCAGATAGCACAGTCAAATCTGCAAAAGTCACTTTTCCAGTTTGAAAAATTCTCTCAACATTCAGATTTACCCATTGCACCCACCAAGTCAAAAATAATCCAATTTCACCGGAAACGAAACCATGTTAATGCAAAACTAACTCTAAATAAAACAACTATTCCAGAAGATAATCATATTAATTACCTAGGTCTCATGCTTTACCAAAAACTTAATTTCCACCTCCACATTTCAAACACAATAAAAAAATGCTATAGAAAAACAAATATACTAAAAAGACTTCTTTCCACACCCTGGGGCTGTAAGGAGAAAACCTTACTCCAGTTTTATAAATCACATATAAGACCCCATATTGACTATGGGCTCATCGTCTATGATGCATGTGCAAAGACCCAGATGCAAAAAATTGAAACAACACAAAATGATATAATACGTCTCATATTTGGTCTTAGGAAACCCACAAGCACCAAGTTTCTGCTTATGGAGAGTGGATTAACAACAATAAGGGAGAGACGTAGGTTTCTCTTGACAAAACATCTTACAAAAATTGAATCAAATAGCTCACACACATTACATAATTGGTTAAGAAATCCAGCCATGTATAGAGGCATTGCAGATGAGTATGCCAATATTCAGAAGAAGTTCCCCATACCAGCAAAGTCTATTGCACCCACTTTCCACCGATCCACCCCATGGAATTGGTCAAGTCCCATAATAAATAATGAATTCTCAAAGTGGAATAAAGATTTAACCCCCATTGCTTTTGTCCAGAAAAAATTTGCAGAATTTAATACAATTACCTATAAAAATCACTTCCAAATATTTGTTGATGGGTCAAAAATGAATGAGAAGGTTGCAAGTGGTGTTTTCCTTCCTCACCTGAAAATTGCAATGGGCGAGAGATTATATAATAATTTATCTATAATGTCTGCTGAGTTAAATGCCATAATCATGGCATTAGAACACCTTAAGGAAAACGAACCTTTGATTGCAAATTCAAATAATATTATCATATATTCCGACTCTCTATCAAGCCTTGAGTTGCTGGCCTCAGCTCCTCAATATAAGTTGGACATTGACACTTATCATTGTCTCAGTATTATTGATAATCTTGCTTCAAGTGGCATAAAAACTTATTTTCAGTACATTCCTAGCCACTCTGGCATAAGTGGTAATCATCAGGTTGATGAAATAGCAAAAAATGCTATAAATATTGACCAGCCAAGTGGGAGACCAATCCCAATTAGAGATATTTACCGATGGAGGCTATCAGATATTAATTTTAATAAGATTAATCCTATCCTTTCCCCCTTTCCCAATAAGTATCTTTCTAAAATTTATCATAGAATTAGTTCTGGAACAAATGGACTAAATTTCCTTGTATTCTCATATAAGTTTTCTAATTCAAGTGATTCAATTCCCCTGTCCCCTCTTTGCAGGCATTGTAATATGAATAATGAAACAATTGACCATTGCCTATTTGAATGTAATATGCTGACGTCTGCACAACATACCTTGCTTTGTAAACTGTTAAAATGCTTTAAAAACCACAAAATCTCACTATCAGCCAAGAGCCTAGCCAACTATACCTGCACACAGAGCACAGAAATCGATATCCATCATCTTATATTTGAACTCCTTGAGTCAAAAGATCTACTGAAAGATATCTGAGAATATCTAATAAATAAGAGACAACCAAGACAGTAGCTCTGTAGCCCACAGAGTGAAGCAAAAAGAAGAGGGCTAAATAGTACCAACTGAATAGCCCGCCTGCTGTGAATTAGAAGAAAAGGTGAAAAAACGAGGATTTTGTCGTTTCGTTATCCAACTTTGGTTATCGATTTATTTGGTTTTCCAACCCAAATGTAAAACCTGGAGTCGTTTTTTTTACAAAATATTTGTCTATTTACTGTGTGTAGAAATGAAATATCAGAGATTTCCAAAACAACATCGACTTTATTTCCTAGTTTTTTTTTTGTTTTGTTTTTATTTAGGTTAAAAATTACGTAAAATCTACCACAACTGAACAAAAAAATAATCATTAACAAATAACGCGAAATTCACACCTGAACTTCTGACACCAAAGTTTAGACGTCATTTTTGAAACAGTCAGTACTGTATCCAGGACAAATTTTAACTTTGAAAAGGAAATACATTTCCTTGATTGAAAGAAAATTTTGCTTCTTGATAAAAAAAAATCTTTGATTTTACCTTAATAAAAGGTATCTTCGAATTTTGAGATGGGGCACTGTAAATCTAATATTACTGAACTTTTGATACCAAAGTTTAGACGTCATTTTTGAAACAGTCAGTACTGTATCCAGGACAAATTTTAACTTTGAAAAGGAAATACATTTCCTTGATTGGAAGAAAATTTTGCTTCTTGATAAAAAAAAATCTTTGATTTTACCTTAATAAAAGGTATCTTCGATTTTTGATATGGGGCACTGTAAATCTAATCTTACTGAACTTTTGACACCAAATTTTAGACGTCATTTTTGAAACAGTCAGTAATGTATCCAGGACAAATTTTACCTTTGAAAAGGAAATACCTTAATAAAAGGTATCTTCGATTTTTGAGATGGGGCACTGTAAATCTAATATTACTGAACTTTTGACACCAAAGTTTAGACGTCATTTTTGAGACAGTCAGTAATGTATCCAGGACAAATTTTACCTTTGAAAAGGAAATACATTTCCTTGATTGAAAAAAAATTTTGCTTCTTGATAAAGAAAAACTTTAATTTACCTTAACAAAAGGTATCTTCGATTTTTGAGATGGGGCTCTGTAAATCTAATATTGCTGAACTTTTGACACCAAAGTTTAGACGTCGTTTTTGAAACAGTCAGTACTGTATCCAGGAAAAATTTTATCTTTGAAAAGGAAATACATTTCCTTGATTGAAGGAAAATTTTGCGTCTTGATAAAAAAAATTTTTGATTTTACCTTAATAAAAGGTATCTTCGATTTTGAGATAGCACTGTAAGTCTAATATTACTGAACTTTTGACACCAAAGTTTAGACGTCATTTTTTAAACAGTCAGTAATGCATCCAGGACAAATTTTATCTTTGAAAAGGAAATTACATTTCCTTGATTGAAAGAAAATTTTGCTTCTTGATAAAGAAAAAAACTTTGATTTACCTTAACAAAAGGTATCTTCGATTTTTGAGATGGGGCACTGTAAATCTAATATTACTGAACTTTTGACACCAAAGTTTAGACGTCATTTTGAAACAGTCAGTACTGTATCCAGGAAAAATTTAACTTTGAAAAGGAAATACATTTCCTTGATTGAAAGAAAATTTTGCTTCTTGATAAAGAAAAAACTTTGATTTACCTTAACAAAAGGTATCTTCGATTTTTGAGATGGGGCACTGTAAATCTAATATTACTGAACTTTTGACACCAAAGTTTAGACGTCATTTTTGAAACAGTCAGTACTGTATCCAGGACAAATTTTATCTTTGAAAAGGAAATACATTTCCTTGATTGAGAGAAAATTTTGCTTCTTGAAAAACAAATCTTTGATTTTACCTTAATAGAAGGTATCTTGGATTTTTGAGATAGGGCACTGTAAATCTAATATTACTGAACTTTCGACACCAAAGTTTAGACGTCATTTTTGAAACAGTCAGTACTGTATCCAGGCAAATTTTATCTTTGAAAAGGAAAGTTCCTTTTATCTTTGAAAAGGAAATTTCCCTATATGAAAGAAAATTTTGCTTCTTGTTAAAACAAAATCTTTGATTTTACCTTAATAAAAGGTATCTTCGATTTTTGAGATGGGGCACTGTAAATCTAATATTACTGAACTTTTGACACCAAAGTTTAGACGTCCTTTTTTAAACAGTCATTAATGTATCCAGGACAAATTTTACCTTTGAAAAGGAAATACATTTCCTTGATTGAAAGAAAATTTTGCTTCTTGATAAAGAAAAACTTTAATTTACCTTAACAAAAGGTATCTTCGATTTTTGAGATGGGGCTCTGTAAATCTAATATTGCTGAACTTTTGACACCAAAGTTTAGACGTCATTTTTGAAACAGTCAGTACTGTATCCAGGACAAATTTTATCTTTGAAAAGGAAATACATTTCCTTGATTGAAAGAAAATTTTGCTTCTTGATAAAAAAAAAAAATCTTTGATTTTACCTTAATAAAAGGTATTTTCGATTTTTGAGATGGGGCACTGTAAGTCTAATATTACTGAACTTTTGACACCAAAGTTTAGACATCATTTTTAAACAGTCAGTAATGTATCCAGGACAAATTTTATCTTTGAAAAGGAAATACATTTCCTTGATTGAGAGAAAATGTTGCTTCTTGATAAAGACAAAACTTTGATTTACCTTAACAAAAGGTATCTTCGATTTTTGAGATGGGGCTCTGTAAATCTAATATTACTGAACTTTTGACACCAAAGTTTAGACGTCATTTTTGAAACAGTCAGTACTGTATTCAGGACAAATTTTATCTTTGAACATACATTTCCTTGATTGAAAGAAAATTTTGCTTCTTGATAAAAAAAAATCTTTGATTTTACCTTAACAAAAGGTATCTTCGATTTTTGAGATGGGGCACTGTAAATCTAATATTACTGAACTTTTGACACCAAAGTTTAGACGTCATTTTGAAACAGTCAGTAATGTATCCAGGACAAATTTTAAAATACATTTCCTTGATTGAAAGAAAATTTTGTTTCTTGATAAAAAAAAATCTTTGATTTTACCTTAATTAAAGCTATCTTCGATTTTTGAGATGGGGAACTGTAAATCTTCGGCTAAAGGTTTTTGACTATGATGATTCGCAGTAAAAAAAACCGTCTTTCATCTCTTTCACGAAAGACGTCTTTCGTCTTTTTCTTTCATCTCAGAAGCGTACAGCCTTTCTATCCATCTGATGGTGAATTTTAAGGGCAGGGAGGGGACTCATTTCGAATCTTTGATAATTTCTGCGCCATATTCCAAAATGCAATAATATTGGACCCGGGCGGTCAAATTTTCTGAATTAACGTCAGAGAGAAAAATTTATCACAAGACACTTTCTTAAAAAGCTAGCCGTTATGGCAATTATGTGTCTTATATTGAAAAACGAGCTCAATATGTCGGCTTTTCTTAGTATAAAAATGGTAATTGGAAAATAGAGGCAATATTTAAAAAGTGATTATTTACCATTATTTTCTCCAAGGACCAGAGTATAAATGCTTCGAAGTCCAAACACGTTCAAAAAATACCATGATGCTGAAGAAACCCAAGAAGCATCCAACGAAGCCAATTCAATACCTCTTTGCAGCATTGGTTTGAACCGTAAAGTGAGTGGGAAAGGGACTTTAGCTAAAATACAAACAGAATTTACCATCTCACATGACTGGTCTTAATGAAAATGTGTGAGAACTTTGAATTGTATTTCTGGTTATGACCCTCTTTTGCGTTTATATCTGACTTCATTGGGACATCTTTCTTTAGCATATCTTTTAAATCTTGCGTTAATGGGCAGGCAGTTAACCCTGAGTTGCATCCACAATGTCAAGTATCTAGCTTGTAAATTCAGCTTAAGGTAGAACTCCTTCCCATAAACCATCTTAACATCCTTATAAAACTTAAATGTTTCTGATTTTGTTTTATCTCCTCACTCCATTTTTGGATGATTTGATTCTCTAGTACTATTTTAATCGCATTTCCCCAATTTACATTTATATCCATTGGTCCTCTACCTTCATTCCAAACAAACAAAAATCCTGTTTTGTCTAAAATGTCTTTTTAGTGGTCAGGATCTTTTTTCCTCTGCGAGAGTAAATCTTCATAAGCTGCCTTAAGTAATTTGTCACTCGGTAACTGGACGACTCTCAACCAAAATTTAATCATTGAGACTAGTCTGTAATTTTTTAGTGGCCATATACCTAGATCTCCATTTTAAAACTGAGAATGAGTTGTTCTATGCAGCCCAAACAATCTCTTAAAGTACACTAATTGAATACTCTCTAGCTGAGCCGCTTTCTTACGTCCCCAAATCTCTGCTCCCTAATGTAAAATTGGCATTATTCTCGATAAAAAAGACCCTTTTATGTTACGACAAGTTTTTTATTCCCATTACATTATTCCGAAAAATTCTAAACATTGCTGCTCTTCCCCTGTTTAACGTTTCCTTTATACGTGAGTTCCATCTTCCATTACTTTGAAAAATATATCCAAGATACTTAATTTTATCCACAACTTGTATCTCCTCCCCCTCAAACCAAAATTTACTTTCACATTTATCATTCCTCTTGTTAAATATAACTACTTTTGATTTCTGAACATTTACCCGAAGGCACTTCATCTTTAGATGATCATCTGTTAAATCCAGAAGCTCCCGTGAATCGTGTGCCGAATTCGCCACTAAAGCAGTGTCATCACCAAACAACAACACTGGGAAGTTTTTATTACCTCACTGTTGGAGCCCATTTTTGCTAAAAATTCAACAATGTCATTAATAAAAAGACCAAAAAGTCGACTCCTTTCTTTCTCCCTGCTTTACTCCTTTCTTAACTTTAGAAGGCCTTGAAAAATCCGACCCACGTACTCTTACTATTGCACTAGTTTCAAAATACATATTTACAACCAAACGAATGAAACAGGAAGGTAGCCCCACATCCTCAAGGCTTTTTTTAAGCTGAACTCTATTAACATTATCAAACGCTTTTTTTAAGTCCAAAAATGCAACGTACAACTTATTTTTTCTTGATCCATACTTTTAAAATAATCCACTTAAAATAAACACTCTATCCGTAAAGCTATCAGCCTATAATTCTCATGATCCCTAGGACTCCCCCCTTAAATATAGGTACCGTTATCGATGTCCTCCTTGTAGAACGCCATACTCCATTAAAAATAATTCTATTAAATATGTAAACCAACACAGGCAATATCACACTAAGTGACCTCTTTATCAAAATTGCGGGTATTCCATTTGTTCCTGGTCCAGACCTTCCTTTCATATTCCTGACAACTTTCCTAATTTATTCTGACGAGACATCTCTTACCAAATCATAATCCTTTTCTCTCATAGGAAACAACACAAAATCGCTCCAATTTTCCTTACTTAATTCTATACATTCCCCTTCTAAACTCTCTAAATAGCTTGACCAAGTATCGGCCGGTGGGATTTCTGATAGGGCCTTTCTTTTATTATCATTTGATTTCATTTTTGACCAGAAATCTTTTGTATTACCTAAATTAAAATTTTGCCCCAGTTCCTTCTGTTCTTCTCTAAGCTTTTGCAGCTTTTTCCTATTAATCAACCTTTTATATTCTCTTCTTTTTTCTTTAAGCCTTAACAATAATTCAGGAAATTCGTCAGATGAAGAGTAATTTTAACTGCCTCTAGTACATCTTCTAAATAATTTTTCATAATTTTACACTCATTGTCAAAGGAATTTGCATTTATTTTCTTATTTAACCTTTCCGACTTTTGAGCACATTTAAAATAATTGAACCCAATTCACTCAAAGTCATATTGACGATTTAAACATAATTTCAAGTTTTTCAATTACCTCGGGCCTTAAAAGTTCATTTCTCAACAACTCCAGCTCCTCACCACTCCACTCGGTCTTTAAAGGCTTCATATAAAAATCATTTTTTTCCGAATCACCGTTACTCTTCTTCGCTACATTTGTTTTTCCCACTATTCCCGTTATAATGCTTAGTTTAACCTCCACTGGAGAATGATCTAACCCTATGATACTTAGAACCTCAACGCACATATTGTACCAAACCCTTAGTGAGAAACATCAATCAATATTTATACAATGAACAAAGAGTATTTACATGTACTTTAAATTTATCTAGTTAAATTAGCTGATGAAATTTTTTTTGGATAACCTAATTGGTCCTTATTTTTCGAGAACATAAGTAAGTAAGATTCAATAGACTTTAATGACAGTTAAGTGATTGTTGATAATTTTTAAATTGTGCATCTTTTTGGATTCAGTTGTGAAATTTGGACAACTTTAAGCCTTGAGGCTAAAATCTCAAGATTTTAAGGAGTTGCGTTAACCAATTCAGGTTCTGGACAAATTATATATTAATGCAACTCAAATATATATTAATTTAAATTGTATATTAATTCATATATTAATACAAGAGAGGTGCATAAAAAACATACTTGTAATAAATCCGGAAAATGTCCAATTGATCCAGCCACCGATAACTATCATGGGAAGGACGTTTGTCATATTTCCTTTCATCATTTCTGTCATTGCTCCTGGGTCCATCATTGGATTCTGACTCGGCGCTTGTCTATTCTGTGTTTTGAAATACCCAGTGTTTTCATTATTAAAGTAATTTTTCCTCATGAAAAATCCATTCTTTGGTAGAAATTTTCCATTCTCTCGTAACATACGTGCTCTGATCATAACCTGGCTGCAAAAATAAAATTTTGGTACTTATATATTATACCAAACACAGTCGAGAAGATTGCTGAATCTAAGATCTAAGAAAACTGGTTTCATAGCCACAAAGACAAATGACAGATAACAGAATGCATTGGACTTGTATAATTTGGGCTATATACTTACACACTAGGGGAGTGGGTGGGTAAGGTTACTTTACCCCCCCCCCCCCCAATGTGCAAATATATAGCCCACATTATCTTATTATATAAACAAAAGTATTATATTTTCATCATGTTTGGTATATTTCATTATGATTAACCTAACTTCACTTCTTGAGCGTATTTGGTATAATACATAAGTACCAAAATCTTTAGTGAAAATGTATCATAAAGTTTTGAATTGATTGGTTTTTACTGGTAATACAGTTTCCCTTATTTCATCCGACGTAGATATATCTCTGGGGAAGTAACCAGTCATTAAAAGCCCACTGGTTAACTCTTATGACTTTAATACTGCATTTTGAAAGTGTGGAAACGCACTTTGGTTTAGAGTACCAATATTTATGATTGATATATACAAAAAGGAGCACAGTATAAGAATTGTGGTTAAGGGTAGTTAAAAAAGTTAAGTGGTAGTTAAGAAAAACACGAAGCTTGCAAATATCAAAGTCAGACTAGTGATGGTAACCAATTCATGTCTATGCCATTTTTTAAGGTCCCGAATTGTCCTATGTAAATGATAAAGGCTCATCTTGATTTCCTTTTAAACAAGATGAGGATTACGCCTGAAGCACCACTTGAAAAAAGAGGAAACTTAAAAAAATCTATTTCTAAAGTAACGAAGAAATTAACGAAAAAATTAGCGAGTTCTCGAATTTTACACAGCGTAAACTTGACTGAGTGGCGCATAACACACAAGTAACAAAGTTCCTTCCCCCTAGGAAAAAAAAATTAAACTCAAATAAAATTCTCAAATTTGGAAAGCTTTATTTTCCACGTGAGGGGGGGGGGGGGGGGTATTTACCGGGGTGGTATTTTCCGAGGGGGGGGGGGGGTAACGCTGGTCACCATTGCCGATAACCCTTTTCGACAACCAGTTTTCATATAATATGTTTTGATTCGTTCAATATCACTCAAAGCACTTTCAGATATTAGGTCTCTTGATCATTTTGAACAAAATGGCTATTTGAAAATATCGATGGGACAGTTTAAAAGGGTAGACAAGGTTTGGCTGCCCTTTGTTCACTTTCTGACACCCCGCTAAACGTTCTCTGGATGTTTCAACTTTATATGCTCAGCTGTCCCTGAGATATTGCTGATAACCCTTTTGAACAACCAGATCTCATATGATAAGTTCTGATTCGTTAAATATCGTTCTAAGTACCTCCAGCTATTACGCCTCTTAATCATTTTGAACAAAATGGCTATTTGAATATTTTGATGAGATTCAGTCAAAAAGGGTAGGCAACGTTTGGCCACCCTTTGTTCACTTTCTGACAACCCGCTAAACGTCCTCTAGATGTTTCAACTTTATATGCTCAGCTGTCCCTGAAATATTGCTGATACCCCTTATGGACAACCAGTTTTCATATAATACGTTTTGCCTCGTTCAATATCGTTCTAAGCATCTCCAGCTATTAGGCCTTTTGATCATTTTGAACAAAATGGCTATTTGAAAATTACAAAGAGACAGTTTAAAAGGGTAGGCAAGGCTGCCCTTTGTTCACTTTCTGACACCCCGCTAAACGTTCTCTGGATGTTTCAACTTTATATACTCAGCTGCCCCTGAGATATTGCTGATAACCCTTTTGGACAACCAGTTTTCATATGATATGTTTTGATTCGTTCAATATCGTTCTAAGCATCGCCAGCTATTAGGCCTCTTGATCATTTTGAACAAAATGGCTATTTGAAAATTTTGATGAGACAGTCAAAAAGGGTAGGCAACGTTTGGCCGCCCTTTGTTCACTTTCTGACAACCCGCTAAACGTCCTCTAGATGTTTCAACTTTATACACTCAGCTGTCCCGGAGATATTGCTGATACCCCTTATGGACAACCAGTTTTCATAGAATATGTTTTGACTTGTTCAATATTGTTCTAAGCATCTCCAGCTATTAGGCCTCTTGATCATTTTGAACAAAATGGCTATTTGAAAATTACGAAGAGACAGTTTAAAAGGGTAGGCAAGGTTTGGCTGCCCTTTGTTCACTTTCTGACACCCCGCTAAACGTTCTCTGGATGTTTCAACTTTATACGCTCAGCTGTCCCTGAGATATTGCTGATAAACCTTTTAGACAACCAGTTTTCATATGATATGTTTGGTCCGTTCAATATCGTTCTAAGCATCTCCATTTATTAGAGCTCTTGATCATTTTAAACAAAATGGCTATCTGAAAATATCGATGAGACAGTCAAAAAGAGTAGGCAAGGTTTGGCTCAGTTTAAAAGGATAGGCAAGGTTTGGCTGCCCTTTGTTCAGTTTCTGACACCCCTCTAAACATTCTTTGGATGTCTCAACTTTATATGTTCAGTTGTCCCTGAGATGTTGCTGATACTTCTTTTGGACAACCAGTTATCATATCATATAAGCATCTCCAGCTATTAGGCCTCATGATCATTTTGAACACAATGGCTTTTTGAAAATTTCGATGAGACAGTTTAAAAGGGTAGGAAAGGTTTGGCTGCCCCTTGTTCATTTTCTGACACCCCGCTAAACGTTCTCTGGATGTTTCAACTTTATATGATCAGCTGTCCCTGAGATATTGCTGATAACCCTTTTGGACAACCAGTTTTTCATATGCTATGCTTTGATTCGTTCAATATCGTTCTAAGCATCTCCAGCCATTAGGCCTCTTGATCATTTTGAATAAAATGACTATTTGAAAATTTCGATGAGACAGTCAAAAAGGATAGGCAAGGTTTGGCCACCCTTTGTTCACTTTCTGATACCCCACTAAACATTCTCTGGATGTTTCAACTTTATACTCTCAGCTGTTCTGGAGATATTGCTGATAACCCTTTTGGACAACCAGTTTTCATATGATATATTTTGACTCATTCAATATTGTTCTAAGCATCTCCAGCTATTAGGCCTCTTGATCAATTTGAACAAAATGGCTATTTGAAAATTTCAATGGGACAGTTTAAAAGGATAGGCAAGGTTTGAACAAAATGGCTATTTGAAAATTACGAAGAGACAGTTTAAAAGGGTAGGCAAGGTTTGGCTGCCCTTTGTTCACTTTCTGACACCCCGCTAAACGTTCTCTGGATGTTTCAACTTTATACGCTCAGCTGTCCCTGAGGTTTATCCAAAAGGTTATTGCTGATAAACCTTTTGGACAACCAGTTTTCATATGATATGTTTGGTCCGTTCAATATAGTTCTAAGCATCTCCATTTATTAGAGCTCTTGATCATTTTAAACAAAATGGCTATCTGAAAATATCGATGAGACAGTCAAAAAGAGTAGGCAAGGTTTGGCTCAGTTTAAAAGGATAGGCAAGGTTTGGCTGCCCTTTGTTCAGTTTCTGACACCCCTCTAAACATTCTTTGGATGTCTCAACTTTATATGTTCAGTTGTCCCTGAGATGTTGCTGATACTTCTTTTGGACAACCAGTTATCATATCATATAAGCATCTCCAGCTATTAGGCCTCATGATCATTTTGAACACAATGGCTTTTTGAAAATTTCGATGAGACAGTTTAAAAGGGTAGGAAAGGTTTGGCTGCCCCTTGTTCATTTTCTGACACCCCGCTAAACGTTCTCTGGATGTTTCAACTTTATACGATCAGCTGTCCCTGAGATATTGCTGATAACCCTTTTGGACAACCAGTTTTCATATGCTATGCTTTGATTCGTTCAATATCGTTCTAAGCATCTCCAGCCATTAGGCCTCTTGATCATTTTGAATAAAATGACTATTTGAAAATTTCGATGAGACAGTCAAAAAGGATAGGCAAGGTTTGGCCACCCTTTGTTCACTTTCTGATACCCCGCTAAACGTTCTCTAGATGTTTCAACTTTATACACTCAGCTGTCCCTGAAATTTGAACAAAATGGCTATTTGGAAATTTCAATGGGACAGTTTAAAAGGATAGGCAAGGTTTGGCTGCCCTTTGTTCTCTTTCTGACTCCCCGCTAAACGTTTTCTGGATGTTTCTACTTTATATGCTCAGCTGTCCCTGAGATATTGCTGATAACCCTTTTGGACAACCAGTTTTCATATGATATGTTTTGATCCATTCAATATCGTTCTAAGCATCTCCAGCTATTAGAGCTCTTGATCATTTTAAACAAAATGGCTATCTGAAAATTTCGATGAGACAGTCAAAAAGAGTAGGCAAGGTTTGGCTCCCCTGTTCACTTTCTGACACCCCACTAAATGTTCTTTGGATGTTTCAACTTTATACGTTCAGCTATCCCTGAAATATTGCTGATACCCCTTTTGGATAACTAGTTTTCATATAATACGTTTAGATTTGTTCATATCACTCAAGGCATCGTCAGCTATTAGGTCTCTTGATCATTTTGAACAAAATGGCTATTTGAAAATTACAAAGAGACAGTTTAAAAGGGTAGGCAAGGTTTGGCTGCCCTTTGTTCACTTTCTGACATCCCGCTAAACGTTCTCTGCATGTTTCAAATTTATGAGCTCAGCTGTCCCTGAGATATTGTTGATATCCCTTATGGAAAACCAGTTTTCATATGATATGTTTTGCTCCATTCAATGCCGTTTTAAGCATCTCCAGCTATTAGGCCTCTTGATCATTTTGAACAAAATGACTATTTGAAAATTTCGATGAGACTGTCAAAAAGGATAGGCAAGGTTTGGCCATCCTTTGTTCACTTTCTGATGCCCTGCTAAACGTTCTCTGGATGTTTCAACTTTATACTCTCAGCTGTCCTGGAGATATTGCTGATAAACCTTTTGGACAACCAGTTTCCATATGATATATTTTGATTCATTCAATATTGTTCCAAGCATCTCCAGCTATTAGGCCTCTTGATCAATTTGAACAAAATGGCTATTTGAAAATTTCAATGGGACAGTTTAAAAGGATAGGCAAGGTTTGGCTGCCCTTTGTTCACTTTCTGACTCTCCGCTAAACGTTTTCTGGATGTTTCAACTTTATATGCTCAGCTGTCCCTGAGATATTGCTGATAACCCTTATGGACAACCAGTTTTCATATAATATGTTTTGACTTGTTCAATAATCATTCTAAGCATCTCCTGCTATTAGGCCTCTTGATCATTTTGAACAAAATGGCTATTTGAAAATTATGAAGAGACAGTTTAAAAGGGTAGGCAAGGTTTAGCTGCCCTTTGTTCACTTTCTGACACCCTGCTAAATGTTCTCTGGATGTTTCAACTTTATATGCTCAGCTGTCCCTGAGATATTGCTGGTAACCCTTTTGGACAACCAGTTTTCATATGATATGTTTTGATCCATTCAATATTGTTCTAAGCATCTCCAGCTATTAGGCCTCTTGGTCATTTTGAACAAAATGGCTATCTGAAAATTTTGATGAGACAGTTTAAAAGGATAGGCAAGGTTTGGCTGCTTTTTGTTCACTTTCTGATCCCACTAAACGTTCTCTGGATGTTTCAACTTTATACGCTCAGCTGTCCCTGAGATATTGCTGATAACCCATATGGACAACCAGTTTTCATATAATATGTTTTGACTTGTTCAATAATCATCCTAAGCATCTCTAGCTATTAGGCCTCTTGATCATTTTGAACAAAATGGCTATTTGAAAATTATAAAGAGACAGTTTAAAAGGGTAGGCAAGGTTTAGCTGCCCTTTGTTCCTTTTCTGACACCCCGCTAAACGTTCTCTGGATGTTTCAACTTTATATGCTCAGCTGTCCCTGAGATATTGCTGATAACCCTTTTGGACAACCAGTTTTCGTATGATATGTTTTGATCCGTTCAATATCGTTTTAAGCATCTCCAGCTATTAGAGCTCTTGTTCATTTTAAACAAAATGGCTATCTGAAAATTTTGATGAGACAGTCAAAAAGAGTAGGCAAGGTTTGGCTCCCCTGTTCACTTTCTGACACCCCACTAAATGTTCTTTGGATGTTTCAACTTTATACGTTCAGCTATCCCTGAAATATTGCTGATACCCCTTTTGGATAACTAGTTTTCATATAATACGTTTAGATTTGTTCATATCACTCAAAGCATTGTCAGCTATTAGGTCTCTTGATCATTTTGAACAAAATGGCTATTTGAAAATTACAAAGAGACAGTTTAAAAGGGCAGGCAAGGTTTGGCTGCCCTTTGTTCACTTTCTGACACCCCGCTAAACGTTCTCTGCATGTTTCAACTTTATGAGCTCAGCTGTCCCTGAGATATTGCTGATATCCCTTATGGAAAACCAGTTTTCATATGATATGTTTTGCTCCATTCAATATCGTTCTAAGCATCTCCAGCTATTAGGCCTCTTGATCATTTTGAACAAAATGACTATTTGAAAATTTCCATGAGACTGTCAAAAAGGATAGGCAAGGTTTGGCCACCCTTTGTTCACTTTCTGATACCCTGCTAAAAATTCTCTGGATGTTTCAACTTTATACTCTCAGCTGTCCTGGAGATATTGCTGATAAACCTTTTGGACAACCAGTTTCCATATGATATATTTTGATTCATTCAATATTGTTCTAAGCATCTCCAGCTATTAGGCCTCTTGATCATTTTGAACAAAATGACTATTTGAAAATTTCCATGAGACTGTCAAAAAGGATAGGCAAGGTTTGGCTGCCCTTTGTTCACTTTCTGACTCCCCGCTAAACGTTTTCTGGATGTTTCAACTTTATATGCTCAGCTGTCCCTGAGATATTGCTGATAACCCTTATGGACAACCAGTTTTCATATAATATGTTTTGACTTGTTCAATAATCATTCTAAGCATCTCCAGCTATTAGGCCTCTTGATCATTTTAAACAAAATGGCTATTTGAAAATTATGAAGAGACAGTTTAAAAGGGTAGGCAAGGTTTAGCTGTCCTTTGTTCCTTTTCTGACACCCTGCTAAATGTTCTCTGGATGTTTCAACTTTATATTTATTTATTTATTAATCCACATAACGGTAAGCTAAAAAGCTTTCCCTGAGATATTGCTGGTAACCCTTTTGGACAACCAGTTTTCACATGATATGTTTTGATCCGTTCAATATTGTTCTAAGCATCTCCAGCTATTACGCCTCTTGATCAATTTGAACAAAATGGCTATTTGAAAATTTCGATGAGACAGTTTAAAAGGATAGGCAAGGTTCGGCTGCCCTTTGTTCACTTTCTGACTCTCCGCTAAACGTTCTCTGGATGTTTCAACTTTATATGCTCAGCTGTCCCTGAGATATTGCTGATAACCCTTTTGGACAACCAGTTTTCATATGATATGTTTTGATCCATTCAATATTGTTCTAAGCATCTCCAGCTATTAGGGCTCTTGGTCATTTTGAACAAAATGGCTATTTGAAAATTTCGATGAGACAGTTTAAAAGGATAGGCAAGGTTTGGCTGCTTTTTGTTCACTTTCTGACCCTGCTAAACGTTCTCTGGATGTTTCAACTTCATACGCTCAGCTGTCCCTGAGATATTGCTGATAACCCTTATGGACAACCAGTTTTCATATAATATGTTTTGACTTGTTCAATAATCATTCTAAGCATCTCCAGCTATTAGGCCTCTTGATCATTTTGAACAAAATGGCTATTTGAAAATTATGAAGAGACACTTTAAAAGGGTAGGCAAGGTTCAGCTGCCCTTTGTTCCTTTTCTGACACCCGCTAAATGTTCTCTGGATGTATCAACTTTATATGCTCAACTGTCCCTGAGATATTGCTGATAACCCTTTTGGACAACCAGTTTTCATATGATATGTTTTGATCCATTCAATAATCATTCTAAGCATCTCCAGCTATTAGGGCTCTTGATCATTTTAAACAAAATGACTATCTGAAAATTTTGATGAGACAGTCAAAGAGGGTAGGCAAGGTTTGGCCACCCTTTGTTCACTTTCTGACACCCTGCTAAATGTTCTTGGGATGTTTCAACTTTATATGTTCAGCTATCCCTGAAATATTGCTGATACCCCTTTTGGATAACTAGTTTTCATATAATACATTTAGATTTGTTCAAATCACTCTAAGCATTGTCAGCTATTAGGTCTCTTGATCTTTTTGAACAAAATGGCTATTTGAAAATTACAAAGAGACAGTTTAAAAGGGTAGGAAAGGTTTGGCTGCCCCTTGTTCATTTTCTGACACCCCGCTAAACATTCTCTGTATGTTTCAACTTTATACACTCAGCTGTCCCTGAAATATTGCTGATATCCCTTATGGACAACCAGTTTTCATATCATATGTTTAGATTTGTTCATAATGCTCTAAGCATGTTCAGCTATTAGGTCTCTTGATCATTTTGAACAAAATGGCTATTTGAAAATTTCAATGAGACAGTCAAAAAGGGTAGGCAAGGTTTAGCTGCCCTTTGTTCACTTTCTGACACCACACTAACCATTCTCTAGATAACCCCTCCAACCCTTTTGGACAAACAGTTTTCATATGATATGTTTTGATTCATTTAATATGGTTTTAAGCATCTCCAGCTATTAGGCCTCTTGAACATGTTGAACAAAATGGCTATTTGAAAATTTTGATGAGACAGTCAAAGAGGGTAGGCAAGGTTTGGCCACCCTTTGTTCACTTTCTGACACCCCGCTAAATGTTCTCTAGATGTTTCAACTTTATACACTCAGCTGTCCCTGAAATATTGCTGATACCCCTTATGGACAACCAGTTTTCATATAATATGTTTTGACTCATTCAATATCATTCTAAGCATCTCCAGCTATTAGGCCTCTTGAACATGTTGAACAAAATGGCTATTTGAAAATTTCAATGAGACAGTCTAAAAGGGTAGGCAAGCTTTGGCTGCCCTTTGTTCACTTCCAGACACCATGCTAAATGTTCTTTGGATGTTTCAACTTTATATGCTCAGCTGTCCCTGAGATATTGCTGATACCTCTTTTGGACAACCAATTTTCATATAATATGTTTTGACTCGTTCAATATTGCTCTAAGCATTTTCAGCTTAGGGTAATTATTAGGTCTCTTGATCATTTTGAACAAAATGGCTATTAGAATTACAAAGAGACAGTTTAAAAGGGTAGGTGACTGCCCTTTGTTCACTTTCTGACACCCTGCTAAATGTTCTCTGGATGTTTCAACTTTATATGCTCAGCTGTTCCTGAGATATTGCTGATACCCTTTTTCATATGTTTGATTCATTCAATACTGCTCTAAGCATTTTCCAAATGTAGTCACAGTCCCAGTCACAGGTACTTGCAGTCACAAGTAGTCATAGTTGCAAATATTTGTAATCACAGTCATAAGTAGTTGTAGTCAAAGCTGTGTGTAATTACAATTACAATTAGTAAGAGCCACAACTAATTGTAGTTGCAGTAGTGAGTAATTGCAATTACAGTCATTGTAATTCCCAGCATTAAGCTCAAGACTGGGTCTCAATTATTCATGTTGGAACTTTGACAATTTTGAAAGTCAATCAATAGTCCAACTTGTAATAAAAATATTGTCAGCATATGAAACAAGAGAGGATACTGATTTCATTTGGGATGTAAGAAGACAGGAAATGGTGTTGGAACTCAACAGCATAGTCATTACACACAATAGTAGAAGAAACCACACTTTAATGAGAGCCATGTCAGACAGAAATTCGTCTATCCCAGGTTAATGGCTCCCAGATTTTGGAAAAACAGACAGATTTTAAGCCATGAGTACCATGTTGTAACAAAATTCAATAATGTAGCCATTTATACACTTAACAACAAAAAGAAACATAACTGCATGAGTAAGGCTCAAGCCCCAACTGACATCAACTCATCCAAGAAACAACAAAAAATTCAGCAAATTGAAGGCAACTTCAATCTCCAATCTTTTCTCTCTCTCTCCTGTTCTGAGAGAGAAAATTGACAGTAAAAAAGAAAAAAGACACTGAATCTGATATTAAGGCCACCTTCAGTGACTCAAAACACATGACATAATTTTGGGTTATCACTACTTTTGAAACCAAACTGCTTTGCTTCTTCATGTGAATAATTTTGGAAAAACATTTTCAAATAACTTGCCTGGTTAATAGAAGTAATTACACATGACAATTGTACTACATATGAGCTTTATCCTTAAAATATACTCATAATATTTTGGGTAAAATATGTATAAAAATAAAGATTTTAAATAATAATAAATTGAAAAATTGCATAGCCAGCACATCTATGGATGGTGTTATATTTCCTGTGACCAGTAGGTCTCATTGAAGTTGCAGTGTTGTCTTTTCAATTGATAAATATCAAAAATATATCTAAAGCATCAGGATTTGTAGCTTTACTGCATTCTATGCATGCATACTTGATCATCCCTTTAGTATGCAGCTGTGTTGAAAAATCTACACAATAAAATCCTGGTAGTACTTCCTTGCCTTGTCATCTTGGAAGAATTCCTGGCATTCTCTATGGATGTTTTATACTTAAATTTTTGTCTTTATTAATGTTACCACAAATTTTGACTAGTAAGCCATTCTATTCAAGTGAGATAAAAGAAATGAATTAGTAATAAACAGAATAGACAGATGCAGGTTGTCAATAAAAGCTTGCCTTTGTAATCAATGTTCATCAAGAATATGTCAAAGTGTTGGTGTTTGTACCATAAAGGCATTACTTGGCTGCATAGTTGATTATTAAGTCTTTGGAGCTTATGATTACATAAATTCCCATGGAACATTTGATTTTACTGGTCGGGTAAGGTGGAAAAGATCTGGCCCTGCTATAAGCACATATTTTGTTTCTATATATTGTTCCCCTATCCTATCATTTTACACAGCTATATAACAACCAACAACAAAAATCCTGGAAATGTTCCTTCATCTCTTGTAAATTGTTTGGATACACTGTTTCTAAATGTCTATCTCAATTAATGTGTTTTACCTAATTTCACTTAGTTAGAAATTCTTCTCCTGTAGGCTAACAGAAATTTAGTTTAGTTTCAATAGAGAAGGTAAAAAGCAGACCTTTATTGAAAAATAAAATAAGATATTAGGGACTAAATTCTTGTTGTGTCTTCCAACAATATTGCTTCTTATCAAACAAACATATATGACCAGCAGACAAGAAAAAATACAATATTCAACCCTAATGGTGGTTTTAAACTTCCATTCTCACAGACAAAAGGTACAGATGATCAATTAAGCAATTATGTGTTGCCATTAACTTTGATGCTTGTGCTTGTCTGTCTTCATTTCCTTGCAAAAATGACCAGGAATTTTGTCTTTTAAAAAGAAGCTTTTTTAGTACTGTTGGTCTAAGGAAAAGGAATTCTAAATGTAACTTACAAAATGATCATGAATTCTTTTGTCATTAGTGAGCTTTAAACCATGGGTGTTAAGAAAATATTGTTTAATAAACAATAATTAATCAATTAAATAAATTGATTGTTCAATAAACAGGGTAACACTGTCTCTAGACATTCATCAGCATCACCATGAATAAGTAAGTAAGTAAGCAAATAAGTGCAACAGCACTAGACCCTCAAGGTCCAAACTGCTGGTGCTGATCTCAGCTTTGTGGAGCTTCAGCCAGGAAGTGCAATGGGAGGTTGGGGCCAGCCATCCTGCACTTTTGTACACCCTTCCTGCTTCCCCAGATTTTCAATGTACCCATTTTAGAGCTGGGTTGACTCTGGCTGAGCTTACAGAGTCATGCCACTGAACCTTGTCCCAAACTAAATAACTGGTCATGTGAGGAATCAAACATCATGAATAGCTTTAAACCTGAAACCATTTTTAACATTTCAGGACAGACCTGTTCAACACTAGTATTATAAAATTTTTGTCTATGGGATTCTATAGCATTAGTTGTTTAACTTGGGAATTTAAAAATATTTTTTATTTTTTAACTAAACACAATCCACCATTCTGATAAGAGGTTAAATTTTGCAAAATTATGTAAACCAATATGAAACCAGAGCACTCTATTATCTATTCTATACTCACTTTACTTTCACCTGATAATGGGTAAATATATAGCCCAAATTATAGAATCTCTATGCATTCTTTCATATGTTACTCTCTTCTTCAAACAGATTTTATGGCAAAGAAGCAACATCAACAAAATCAAGAAATGGAAAAAGACATAGAGAATATATAATTTAGGCCATATATTTAACCATTAGGGGAGAGGTTTAAAGTAAAATCAAGTGCTTTTCAGAATGATCTAAGGATTTTAAAAATTTGTAAAGTCATTTTCCGAATTTTAGTGTCTTTATCTAAGGAGGAGTGATTGTAAACTAGTAACTAGTAATGTGCCAAAAATCCTAAACAACAAAGTAAGCCTCTATGCTGATGACTCAAAACTTATTGGTCAAGCAGACACAGCGGAGAATATTAAATCAATCCAACTGGACCTCAATACATTCACTCACTGGACTAATATTTGGAGGCTTGAATTCAACACATCAAAATGCAAGACTCTCCACCTTGGGAAGAAAAACCCACACACTCAGTACCATATGGATTGTAGGGATGGGTCCTGAAATGCCATTTCCAGCAGCCACGTGGAGAGAGATCTTGGTGTCCTGGTAGACAACAAATTGATTCATATTCATGCACAAGCAACTATTGCAAAGGCTAATCAGACTCTTGGCTTAATCAAAAGAACATTCACTAGCAGATCTCCAACTGTTATGACCAAGCTATACAAGAGTCTAGTTCAACCAAGGCTAGAGTTTGGAATGTGTATTGCATGCCCAATCAATAAGACAGACCAAGCAGCTCTAGAATCAGTCCAGAGGAGGGCAACAAAATGTATTAGAGACCTCTATGATGTCCCTTATCCATCCCGTCTCTGTAAGCTTAGAATACCATCTCTAACATATAGTCACAAACAAGGTGATGTGATAACAGCATACAAGCTGCTAAATGCTGAGGATACCATTCCTGGCCTTTTCCAACCAGACAATTCAAATAGAACTCATGGTCATTCTCAAAAGCTTTTCTGGAAACGAGCCAACACCAGACTAAGGAACAAGTTCTTCTCAAATAGAGTTGTCAGCTTGTGGAACTCACTTAGTGAAAAAACAGTAACCTCTACCAGCGTGGATGCATTCAAGTCATCAGTGGATAGGGAGTGGCTCAACAAACCGTGGTGCACCATTTGGGATGCCACAGATGATGATTAACTATCATCACTGAAGCTGGCGGACACAGGATTCATCCTATTGCTAGCAAGTGCGATTTAAGGTAATTTTAAGGTAGTAATTTCAATCTAAGGCAAGTGTTGTCCAGCAGAATAATTGCACTTGAACAGGCTAGGATATAGGGGTAACTTTGGTTTTAGTTTAAATTTTAAAACAGAAAGATTTTCTACATTGTAGTAAGCTAGGCTCATCAAAACTAGCCTAGTCCAAGTCATCAGGCAGTCCTAAATGTCTTAATTATATCCAGGATTAGAAGCCTACTATTCATATTTGTGGAAGATTTAATCCAAATGCTTGTCTGAGTGCTGGGGTTATTATCTCTACAACTTTCAGTATTTATTCTTATCACCTCAAGATCATTCTCTAATTTCCTTGAAATTGAAATCTTGACTTGACTAATCTTGGCTTGTTTAACTTGCTGCTTTATCAACTAGAAAGAATAAATGCTAATTAACAAAGAATTCATATATTAGGACAATTGAACCTTTTCTTTACCCTCTGTTCTTCAAACAGATTTATCTAAGGAGGCAGCACTAACAAAATTAAGAAATTAAAAATGCATAGGGAATATATCATTTGGGCTATATATTTGCATGAGGGGTAAAGAAAAATGAAGTACTTTAAGGAATCATTCAAGTTGCCTAAGTACTTTAATCTAGGCCTAACATTTTCTAAGCTTTTTTCAGAAAATTAGGCTATAGTATTTCCTTCTAAGGAGAAGCAATTGTAAATTGGGACTAAAATTATATCCAAATTTAATGATCTACCCATCTTTTAGCTAAAAAATTAAGGGAGACAAAACAAAATAATTAGCCTAGGCCTACAGGCTATAGAAAAGCCACCCTCTCCCTTGTGATGATTATACAGAAAATTCCTAACTAAATATATATAATAATCCTTTCATAAGCTGTGAGAAAATTGATAGAAATAATGGAATAGGCTAGGCCTACCCTATGGGTTGGACAAAACAGATCATTTTTTGCAGGCAAAAAAACTTACCTATCTTGGATTTGTTGGAGATCTACCTTTTTGGGGAAGATATTAGCAATGAAACATAATGTCTGATAACACCAACAAGGAAAGTAATTAGGACAATTGGTAAGAACACCCATATCCTAATACTTGTGTCAAGTTGAATATCTTCCATCCTTTTCAGTCTGTCTTTTTTCTATACGGTCAGAACGATCTTAGAGGTATCAGTACAAATTTTTACTTTAGATGGCGAAAACTATTCTCGCACATCTTTGCCAACGCAGTACAAATGTTACGTTTTTGGTACAATTTGTAGGTCCTGGTACAATGCGGTACATTTTTAATTTTTTTTATACAATCCAAATTTTAACGTCGTTCATATCTCCTAAACAACGTTATTGGGGAATTCGGTTTCGAAGATCTGTGCGAAATCATCATGAAGCAGAAATTCTCGGTAATTGTTTTTTGACATCTTAATCTTAATGGTGTTGATCGAGAAGACAGTTTTTCTGTAAGAGACTCCTTCTTGTGACTTATAGAAGTTCAGCAATGTACAGCTGAAGATATTTACCAGGCAATGACTAAACTACTTTTTTATTAAATTGGAGCTTCAAAGGCAAACCTAATAGGATTTGCTGCAGACAATGTGTCGATTATGATGGGGCAGCAAGGTGATTTTTAGGCAAAACTGTCAGAAGACTGCTTCAGTTTTTTTGTACTTCTTTGTTCATGTCATTCCGTTCACATACGTGCTAGTACTGCCGGCAAACAATTGCCAAAAGAAATTGAAGATTTTGGTCAGGATGTGTACGGCTATATTTTTCAGAGCCCAAAACGGGCCAGTGAGATTTTAGATTTGCAAAAGTAAATGGAGTTGAAAGAACATCGACTTTTGAGACATATAACAACTCGATGGTTGTCTAGACAAGCCGTTGTAACTCGATATTTGGAGCAGTGGGATTGCTTGACTTCATTCTTCCGTGCAGAAAGTCTTAAGGAGGCCAACAAGCCGGAATAGGCCACTGCCATACTAAAACATTTGCTCTCAGCGGCTTTCAAGGCTTACTTTGCCTTCCTGGTGTATATCTGAAGTATATCGAAGATCTAAACAAGCAATTTCAGGCAGAGGACACCCAGATTCATCTTGTCTATAATCGTTTTTCTGAATTGTACAAGACAATAGCATTCCACTTTTTGTTGCCTAGTTATACCAAAGAAAGTGATTCCCGCCTCAAAACCCATACGATACCGACTACTTCGTCAATATCAAGGAACTGGAATGTGGGAGCCGAGTAAAAGTGATTTTTGCCGAAGAAAAGGTATATCTATCTGCTGCAGTTGAGCTTAAAAATAGTGTAGGAAATTTTTGATCGTGCTCTGTGATGAAATGAGAAAGTGCTTTATCAACTCCAGGTATTCATCGGTAGAAACTTCGATAGGCTTCATCTACGCTATACTATGGGAGTAGAGCAAAATCAGCCAAACCTGGAACCACTTCTGGCTCAGTTTCCAAACTTACTGAGTGACAATGACCTGGAAGATATCGTCCAAGAGTGGAAGAGATTACCCATTTGCTCTGAGCTTGGTACTTCAATTGACTCAGATCCAGCCGTGTTTTGGACTCGGGTTTACAGGCAAAAAGATGTTAATTGGTCAAAGCTTTTTCCTCTGGTTGGGCGTTTAATTTTAAGCCTACTTGTTCTCCCGGACGCTTCCGCTGCTGCTGAGAAAACTTTCTCAGCTGTCAATCTGAACAGAACCAGCATTAGAATCGTCTCGGTTTCACCACCATGAACGGGCTTCTCATTGCAAAACTGATCGTCTCAAAGAATTGGAGACCACCCTTGAAAATGGTTCTGCATCCAAAGCTGAAAAACTGTGGAAGGGGATATGCAAAAGTCGGGCTACAAGAAGAAACAACAGAAGAAATGACCAACTAGCCCAAATGTTCCTCTTTTTTCCTTTTTTTTTTTTGAATGTTACAGTTTCATCACCTTTGTATCGTTTAACCTGATTTCTTGTGCAATATAGTCGAAATACTTGTGTTAAGTTAATTTAGTTCTGATTAGTAGAATCAACCAAGAGCTTTTGTAGGAAACCAGTGTCAACAAGTAACTCGCCGGTGGGTAGCCTAGTCCATGGACCCATGGGAATCTGTGTTGTTAGCCACTTTCATGGCGTGATGGCTGATATGTTTTGTTTGTAGCTTCTGACGCTCGTTACTCATCCTGTAGGTTGATTATAATTTGTTGACACTACGTTATTCGCCTTCTTACTTTATCCATTATTCGCCGTAATGCCCAAAATTTTGGAAGAAAGGATTAACCCCAACAATCAGATTTGAGAATGTTTTCAGAAAATTTTACTGAAGCCTTCTTTTAAAATGCTTTTAGTGGTTTGGGTCTGCTACTTTGTTAAGCTGAGAAAGTCTATACAAGCATTCTTCAAATTTCAAGCTATAAGGTTGCTACTACCTTGGGTTTATTTTTCCCGTTCTTGCCTTAGAACTTTTTCTCAATTTTCAGTGAAATCAATTAAACATAACTACCGGCCAGCGTCGCAAAGCAACGAGAGCTTCGAATTTTTAACCTACCGTGCCAATGGTACAAATTTATCTCTTGTGGTACAACTTTGGTTCGAAAAATGGTACAATTTATCTCAAAGCGATTGCAACGCTGTTGCCGGGTTTCTTCTTAATTTTGAGTAGCCCCAGCTAAAACTCAATGTAGTGTTTACAAGTAAAATAACAGCAAGGGGTCATACCAAGCAACCCCCCCCCCCCCCCCGGAGAAGACACTAACGAACTATTTTTTCTGGGGATTTTTACCTGCCTCTTCGTAACTTATAGCTTTTTTTTTCTTTTTCGCCTCATTTTTGCTTTTCTCTTTGTTTGTTAATAGCTACATTGCCTTTTTTATTAGTTTCATCATTGGCGCTTCATAAAAAAGTCAACAGAAACAGTGCTTGAAGCTTCGATTACAGTTTGGGATTATTTAGTTTTGCTTCTTTTTAGCAAGATATGTCTACGTCGTGATCGTTGAAGATTAGAGTACAATGAATAAGTCTTTTAAGTCTACAGTGTTAAAAAATTTGTAGAAATAGACAAGAAGGAAGCATCACTTCTAAATTAACAAAATCAATTTCCTCCTCGTTTCCATCTATCTTCTTTATCGTTTTTATGAAATTCAGTTCATTCAATGCTCTCGTCAGAGTAAGACGCATTTAAGACCTCTGTGTGTAAATTAATATGAAAATATTATCTCAAGGATCGTTGGACATATATCAAGTCTGTTAGTACATAATGGAAAGTAAAAGGAAAAACCCTAGAGGATTGCTCTAGCTCGAAATCAGAATTATCAATACTAGTTGCAGAGTTTAAGCAAATTCTCGATTTTGTATAAGAAAATGGTAATAAGCTAGTAGGAGGTTTTAGGGCAACGGTTGATAATCTAGAAAAAGACCATTCGCTACTTAAAAATAAGATGAATAATACTGAACTGAAAACTGGAAAGATCGTAAATGATACGTCTTGCCTCAAGTTGCAAATTAAATTAAGTACTGATGAAATATTGAAGTTAAGAAGGAAAAATGAAGATTGTATGGATCAGATTGTGTGAATGGAAGCCGCTAAATTAGAAAATAATGTTATCATTTAGAATGCTGTGCGCGAAGACAATGATAACGCTGAAGTTTTATTCACAGAGGTAGTTTGCCGTGGATTAGAAATACCGTATGTAAATTTCACGATCACACAGTACGATAGAAATCGTAGTTTCCGAAGGTGACACTGAATAAATAAGATGATAAGTTAGCAAAGATAAGAAAAATTCTAGTAAGCCTAAGAGTAAGATATTCCATGGAAAACAATTTGAACTTGTTTGTTAGTGATGATGTTCCAGCCGAAATTCGTAAAATACGTAAGCTGTTATTGGGGAAATGTGATAAATTAAGAAAAGTTCACGAATATTATGCATGGATATCCAAGGGCATTCAGGCATATTTGTTTGTGAAAAAGACTTGACGGTTCGAATACAATATACTCATTTAGTGATTATATACCAGAGAATGACAACTTTTCGAGAGTCCAAGGAAAAGCATATCAAAGTTTACAAGTGGATTATTCTGTGGCATAAAATTATTACGTATGATAATTGGAGCGCTCTGTTATTATTTAATTCAAATAAGTATATAATGTTTAATCTTGTTTTACTTAGCCTATTTGTTCGTATTTATTTATTATTTATATGCCTTCGTCTAAATTCTTAATTATTTTTCTTTATTTTTTTTTTGTTTCTGTTTTATTATTTAGACAAACACAGGTCTTTCTGATTAGCAGTAATGAAAGAAGTCAACTTGGAATGAAGACATTTTCTTTTCTTTTCAAACTTGTTCTATAGTTGTCCCCAATGTGGAAAAAGCAAATTATATTTTTCTTCGAGTGCATTATCCTGTCTTTTTTATTTTATATGAGGTTTTTTTCCTTTTTATTTTCTATGAGTTTTTTTTGTTATGTTGTATCTTTTTATTTTCAATCATTTTATTAATACTAAACACTATTACAAACGTTAAAAAGTTATTCGCCCCAAGAAGCTTGGCTTGTTATGGGCCGTACAACAGAATAATAAAGCATTAAAATAATTATAATATTAATTATAAATTAAATATAATTTTGAGTTTCTATTTCTTTTTTCTTTTTCTGCTGTTGTTATTTTTTATCTCATTATTATTATTGGTGTTATTATCATTATTGGCCAACATGTAATAAATTTACAATTAGGATATATTGAAATGTGTCCCCTATGTAGTCGCACGCAAGTTAGTCCGTTTGACTTTAATGTTGGATGAAAGATCGGTATCTCCTCCAGGCCAAGTTAATTTGTTGGAGCTGGAGAATAATAAGATAAATTTTGGAAACAGGTAAAATAAAATTTTTGATGAAAGTGGTGAGTCTGGTGGTTTTTATAGATTGGAGTGTGAGGATTCTAAATATTTATTTGTAAAACAAACGCAGATGACATGTAGTGAAGTATCGAATTGATTTAATGTGTTTCATTTGAATTGCCAAGTATTGAATTCAAGTTTTGAATTTATAAATGAAATTTCCCATTTATCTATTTTTCAGGCAATAGTACTGCCTGAAACTTGATTAAATGACCATAATTCGGAACTTTTACATATTTCAGGCTATAATGCTTACACGAAAAGTCGTCAACAACACTGACACGAGGGACTGGCAGCGTATATACATTCCAAACTAGACGATCGACCGAACACCGCCGACAAGAGGCCCGGTCAACCACCGCCGAATTGTCGCAACGCCGCCGGCATGCCGCAGGCACGCCACCGCCGGCAGAGCCGGCGGCGTTCGGTCGACTTTAAATTAATTTTGCGGCAATTATTTATTGCGTCAACCGCAAAGTTAGAGCTTTTCCTTCTCGTGTGGTTTAGTATTTCGATTTTCCTGATTAGAAATCAAGCAGGGCTTGCACTATCCCTGAATTTTTGGGTATTTCCCCAAAAAATCTATGCGTCATCCCGAAAAAAAATTTAGTTCCCTGAATTCCCAAAAATCACGGTGCCACCCCTAGCGATTTATCACCAGTGACTTTCCCTCCCAAATATTACTTTGCATATCATAATTTTTCGCTACTCTTTTGTTTGTTAATTTTCATCTCTTTTGTTACTTTACATAAAAACGAGACATATGCAATATGCAATTGCAAATATTGCCATATACACAGTTCTTCATATGTTGAGAAAAAATTATCGTTTTTATTAAATGAGTTTAAATCATTTCGAATGCAGTTTCCCAATCGCTATTTCTTACATCATTCGTGGTCAAGAATTTCATTTTCAAGTTGAATAGAATTATAGAACGCATTCAGTACTATACAGCTTCAGCCTTCAGTTGGATTTTGAAATTGACAGTTGACAGATTTTTTCTACAGCTGAATTGTAAGTTTGCAGAATTTTGTATTTCTTTTGCTGCTTTTAGATAAGATTTTCTTGATGTGTAATACTCATTTGTTGAACGCCTGATAGAAAATACAATCTTCTTTCTGAAAAATTCCCCCCCCCCCCCAAAAAAAAACCTTCTATTGAGACAAAATTTAGCTATAGATTAAGCTATGTACAAGGTTGGGGAATTACAGATTGAAACGGAAGTTACCCCAAAAATATGATTCATAAACAAATTGTAAATTATTGCCTATAGGGGGGGGGGAATAGGGGTCTATCATTTTTAAATGATAACACCTCATTTTTTTTATTGAAAGCAGGGATGCCAAAAAGATAATTATTTTTTTTTCACTTGAAGTGGAGACGGAAGAAAATGATATCAAATTCCCTGGGAAACCATTGAAATATTTTGATAGACCCAGGCCCCCCCCCCATTGGGACTTACTCATTGTCTTGGGTATTTTGCGATTTCTCATAGGCTACTGGCCTAATTTGGCTTTTGTGTGTGCTCCCTTTTAATTAGATTCTTTGGATCTTATTGAATGCCACGGCGAATCTATGGCTCAGTTTTCCAATAATTTGAGGTATATCTGAATAATTTTGACATTTTTGTTGCTGTCTTTGTACCCCTTTACTCATACCCTCAATTTTTTTTCAAGGAACACTAAGCTGCTTAACGTTGTTTTGCGTGTTTGTTTGAACCATATAGTGACCTAGTTAATTACGTATTAAGTAAATTATTTTTCTAATGTAAAGCTGAGACGGTATCCTATCAAGGTGGTATCCAGAGGAGGGGGGGGGGGTAGGGGGTATTACATTTAAATGGTAATATCTCGAAATTTTTTTATTGAAAGCAGAGATGCCAAAAAGTTAATTTTTTTTAACTTAAATCAGAGACGGCATCCTATCAAGATGGTATCCAGAGGGGGGGGGGGCATAGAGAGTTATTATATTTAAGTGATAGTACCTTGATTTTTTTTTATTGGGAAGCAGGGATGCCAAAAAGTTGACAAATTAACAAGATTTTCGTGAGTTATACTTGATACAGCACTTGTATAGTTTTATCGTCCAAAGGGAAAGGGACATGTGCGTCCAACCCGTTTGTTTTCTTATTGATGAAACGGGTTTAATTAGAAAACATTCATTCATAAGTACCAGGCAGATTCACACTAAAACGAATTGGTGTGACGAAAGCGATATCGGCATCCCCACCTAACGTTGTGCTCGAGTGACAATGGCGCCCTTGGTCCAGTGCCCGAGTTACATTAAAAGGCCAGGTCATAATAAAAGCTTTCAATTTGGGAGGTTCAAGGAGAAGTCTTTGACAGTCTTACGACCTCAGGGTACAAGATGTTGCAACGTTCTTATGTATCTACAGTGGTTTAAAAAATTCTATCACCCTACAAATGATGACCAAAAATATGCACAAATATAACAAATGTAACATTTGGAATATTATAACACTTTTTCAAAGCTTTGAAGAAAAGCAAAAAAGGCTAAATACCCCTAACTATGCTTGAAGGCTATTTTAAAAAGAAACTCTTCTGAGATTTCCATGGATATGACCATAGCAGAAGCCTTGAGCCTGGACGGGGATCAAAGAGGAGTCTTTGAGTATTTTGACCACAGGTGACTTACTGTTATGACTTTCTTAAATTTGGTAATATTTGTGAGCATTTGGAAATCAAAGCTTAAACTCAATAACTGATACCAAGTGTCCTAATATTTTGCTTGGATTAAAAGTGACGAACAAGGACGAACGTTTCAACATCTTCCTGGAGCTACTTCAGTCTGCATATTATTTCATTTAATTACACTTAAAACGCATGAGCTTTTCATTTTTTACCTAAGAAAATAGCTGGTACTTCATTTTTCTTCATAGCCAATAAACTATTAAGTGTTTTTTGTTTAATTGTAATTGAAATGTTCTCATGTGAAGTGTTCATCATGTATTTTTCAATTTGATAAATTTACTCCTTTTAGATACAGTTTAGAATTTGACTGATATTAGGTATTTATGAGTTTATAATTTGGAATGAATTCCAAAAAGAAAAAATGAATAATATCCAAAAGAGCAGCCAAAAGCAATAAAAAAGCAGCCGTTTAGCCTTAGCCGACATAAAATATATTCTATAAAGAAGCCAAAAAAAACTTTAAAATGCATTTTTTAGATTATTGTTAAAAACCGGTTTTGAATACAAGAAGGCTTTTTAGGAATCCAAAAGAGCAAAAAAAACAATCAATATCAAAGTCGCCCATTTCAACTGTTTTAAAGGTGACAAAACAGATATAGGCAAAGGGCATTATGAAAAAATTGAGCTTTTAAGTTCAAAGTTATATTCAAAGTTTTTACTCAGATAACTGACGAATTTTGTGATACGGTATTTGAAGTTTTGTATGCAGTAATGCTCGATGATAATTCGTTTCTACCAGATTTCTGCTTCTCTTGATGAATAACGAAGAAGACCAGTTTCCAGCCAGCGACTTGTGAACTTTTGAACCATGAATAGGCTCGAATCTGTTGTAAATTTAAGCTTTGATTTGAGAAAGACTGATGAAAACATTAATGTTTATGGTTAACATTGATCGCGCCGGCGGCGTGCCACCGACATCTTACCAGCGGCGTGCCGCCGACATCTTACCAGCGGCACGCTGTTTTGGCCCATGCCGCCACCGGTCTTCCCTCATCGGCGCGGCGCGGGGGTCGAATTCCAACATCCGGGTAAGTGTCTAAGAGGATGTTTTAATTTATAAAGAAATGGTTTTTGATTCTTTTATTTTGCATTTAGAGCTGTCTTGACGTTGCGGTTATGTTCTGATTGCAAATAGGCCACCGTCTTGGTCTCTTATTTTTATTTTTATTTTTTCCAGGAGTATAATTTTATTTACACATAATTTACAAAAAACAAACGCCAATGAACCTTTCGGTTCATTAGGCCAACTCCAACTTCCAACACATAATTCAATATAAATAAACAAAAACAAAACAATGTCCCCCGCTGAAGGGCTAACAAAACAACACAACCAAAAATTTTATTATGGCACTACTAAAAAAAAAAAAAAAAAAATCAAACAAATTGATAAATATTATTACAAAAATCCCTCAATTTCCCCCGGAAACAGCTTCGGTAATACTCACGCACAACCCCAATTGGCAAATGACTCCAGGAGCTCGGCAAGACATGCCGAGCAGAGAACTGTCACCGGGTTGTTTCACACTGCGGCCGCCGAAATGCATCTGCATTTCTTGTATTATAATTGTGAAGATCCACACCAGTTATAAACATGCCATTAAAACATTCTGAGGTAAGGTTATTAATAATATCAAACATTAGCATAGAGCGATAAAAAAGGAATATACTTGCTAGAGGAATAATATTCAGTTTCAAATACACATTTCTCACTGGATCTCTCGGTCTATAATTTGCTAAAATCCTAATGGCAGAATTCTGCAAAGCTCTAAGTCGTTTCAGATGGGATTGAAAAGTTGAAGACCATACCGAACAACAATATAAAAGGTAACAATGGACAAGTGAAAAATACAAAAGTCTAAGGACAATTTTCGGACAAATGTGCTTCAATTTCCTAATAATTCCAACATTACGGGCAATTTTAGATGCTATACAATTTATATGATCTGAAAAACTAAGAGTCTCATCTACAATAATGCCTAAATGCCTAGTCGAGTGTACTCTATTAATAAATAAATTCCCACACCTCAACTTATCTACCCTAGGATAATACTTTTTAGAACGAGCAAACAACACAAAATTACACTTCGTAAAATTTTTTTCAGCTTATTCAACCTAGTCCACTTTTCAAACAAACTTATATCATGTTCGACTCCACGGATCAACTCTTTTTCAGTTCTCGCGCATACCGTTAAATTAGTATCATCAGCAAATAAAACTAACGCTTTTACAGGAATCACATTTGGGTTTCCACTGTTTACTGAATCAACAATATTAGATAAAACTCCACATAGATCATTAATATATACAGCAAATAATATTGGACCAAGGGGAGATCCCTGTGGGACTCCAGACTCGACATCATATTCACGTGTAGCTTGTTTTCCATCATTCAAATATAATTTTCTATCACTTAGGTAAGACTTCAATAGATTCAAAGCTCTTCCTCTTATACCGACATTATCTAATTTACGCAATAGAATTTCATGGTCCACAGAATCGAACGCTTTTAAAATATTTAAAAATACAGTTATGACTTTAAGATGTTTATCAGGGCCATCATTAACCAACGTTGTAAGAAACTGAACTGCATGCTCTGTAGAATGTTTCTTTCTGAAACCAAATTGGTTCTTAAAGAAAAATCCTTTCTCCTCTAGAAATGTCTCAGTCCTTAGGCAATCCTTATTGTGTTTTATAAATTGCTTGAAGAATAACTGGAAAAGCTCCCACATCGAAGTCCTATTTTTATAATGGAAGATTTTAACATTGATCTTTTCGATAGTGGATCAAATAACAGGCCGATTTTTAAACTTGATGATTTCATTTGGTTATATCCCTGCTATTAATATTAGCACTCGTGTTACGAGGACGTCGTCGAAATGTCTGGATAGCATGTTTTCGAATTATATGTCTGGTAGTCCGAGTGTTCTTATAAGTGATATTTCTGACCATTTTGGTGTATTTGCAAGTTACTCGGTAAGTGTTGATAATGAAAAGTACGCATAGATGAGCAGTCTCAAGCTGAGGATGGTACTCAATAAAGATGTGCTTCTGCAATATAAAAATGAGCTAGCCAATAAGGATTGGAATATAGAGTTTTCAGTCTGCAGATATCAACTCTACGTTTAGAGTCTCTTACCAAATAATTCAGAAATCCCTGGAAAAATGCTCTAAGAATATTAAGGAAATAAAAGAAAAACTTCAAAGAAGCCTTGGATTACTCCGACTTTATTGAGATCGATAAACAAGAAGAATAAATTGTATGAGAAAATGGTACGTCATCCATGTGATATAAATGAGCAAATTTATAAGGTTATCGTAATGCACTAAACAGACTCCTGCGAAGGACTAGACAAGATTATTTTAAATAGAATTAGAAAAAACATCTGGAAGTCTGTCAAAAACATGGAATATGATAAGAAGCACTTTAAGACAATCACCTGGAGGAATCCCCAGGAAATATTCCACAAGGATTGAACCAATTACAAATCCAGAGGAAATTTCTGAAGAATTTGCTAACCATTTTTCAACATTTGGAAGGAGAGTGAAAGAGTCGATTATAAGCAAACCAGGCGACCAGGCTTGTCAAAATTATCTTCCCAAGGAGTTGGAAATCTCTTTAAATCTATTCCCAGTTCAGGAATCTGAGGATCGAAAAATTGTTTATGGTATGAAAGGTTCGGCTGCTGGTCCTGATATTGTTTCACTTAAAGCAATAAAAACATTTTGGGAAGTCATTGGTCCAACTTTTGTTGCATTAATTAATCAGTGTCTAAAAGAGGGAGTGTTTCCGAGTTGTTTTAAATCAGCAAAAATTATACCAATACATAAAGGAGGGAATACTGATGATGCTGAAAATTATAGACCAATTTCAATTTTACCCATAATGTCTAGGATACTAGAAAAACGCTTTTCTGTTAGAATTTATAAGTACCTGGAAGACCAGAGAATATTTACTCTTACATAATTTGGATTCTGTCAAGATCGCACTATTGAGCAAGCAAACATATATTTGACTAGCAATATTAATATGGCGTTAGATAATGGATATAAAGTGGTAACTATATTTTTAGATATTGTAAATAGACCCCGGCGCCGCACCGATGAGGGAAGACCGGTGGCGGCGGGGCCAAAAAACCGCACGCCGTGCCACCGGTAAGATGTCGGCGGCACGCCGCCGGCGTGATCAATGTGGACCACAAACATTAATGTTTTCATCAGTCTTTCTCAAATCACAGCTTAAATTTACAACAGATTCGAGCCTATTCATGAGTTCAAAAATTCACAAGTCGCTGGCTGGAAACTGGTCTTCTTCGTTATTCATCAAAAGAAGTAGAAATGTGTTAGAAACGAAATGGCTGTGGCGTTTCAGAACCCTTGCATAATACGAGCAGTTGAAGTATCTACTAGTTATGTATTCTTAACATAAATAATTATCAAAATTAGTAGTTTTTTTCATCGAGCATTACTGCATATACAACTTCAAATACCGTATCACAAAATTCGTCAGTTATCTGGGTAAAAACTTTGAATATAACTTTGAACTTAGAAGCTTAATTCTTTCATAATGCCCTTTGCCTATAGGCTATCTGTTTTGTCACCTTTAAAACAATTGAAATGGGCGACTTTGATATTGATTGTTTTTTTTGCTCTTTTGGATTCTTAAAAGGACTTCTTGTATTAAAAACTGGTTTGTAATTACAATTTAAGAAAAAAATGCATTTTAAAGTTTTTTGGCTTCTTTATAGAATATATGTCATGTAGGCTAAGGCTGAACTGCTGCTTTTTTATTGCTTTCGGCTGTTCTTTTGGATATTATTCGTTTTTTTTTCTTTTAGGGATTCATTCCAAATTTTAAATTGATAAATACCTAGTATCAGTCAAATTATAAACTGCATCTAAAAGGAGTAAATTTATCAAATTGAAAAATACATGATGAAGACTTCACAAGTAGAAAGCTATCTATAACTCCGGTACGTACATAATTCGGTTATCAAAAGAACGTATCTCCGAACAGTACACCAAATATGGGCATATCCTCCCTAAGGGAAATGGATTTCTGAGAACTTGGTAATCGTCCAGGAAAATTGTTTCCGGGTGAAGTTTATTAATGTCTTTGGAGTTCGTCCAGGAGAATTGTCTCCGGGGCGAAGTTTATTAATGTCTTTGGAGTTCTCCCAGGAGAATTGTTTCCGGGCGAATGTTTTGATCTTAGAGATGAAGAGATTAGCGCGGGAAAGGGTTTCTTAGTAATTTCAAATGTGACAGCGCAGGGATGCCAAAAACAAAAGGAACACGCTGAAATTACGTTTAGGGGTTATTTGAGCGAAACCGTTTTAGACATTTTAGGAAATTATTTCGGCGAAACAGTTAGAGACATTTTAAAAGATGATTTTAGAAGATGTTTTAGAAGAGGATTTGAGGGTGAAACTCTGTGGTCGTTATAATACACAAGTTCCATTTGAACAGTGTTGTGAGGTCCCCTACCCCAACCCCAAAGGGCTCCGATCCCCCTACCCCAACCCCGAAGGAAGCCCCCGGACTCCCAAAGGACCACCCGGCCCCCAAGGGCCCCCCGGACCCCCTAAGGGCTCCCCGGGCCTCGAAAGAGCCCCCCTCCCATTTTTTAATATATTTTAAAGGCTTTATTATATCTTTTCAGAACAAGTTATTTTCTTAATATCCACCCTAAACCCATTTTACAAGTTGAAGTACCCATCCTTCTCACCCAAAACTTTACTTTACGACTTTTTGCACACCCCAAGATCAAGCAATACTTTTCAAAAGGCATTTCACAACAAGTTCTTTTCATAATGTCCTTCCTAAACCCATTTTACAAGTTGAAGCATCCATCCTTTTCATCCACAACTTTACTTTACAGCTTTTTGAATGCTCCAACACCAAGCAATACTTTTCAAAAGGCATTTCACAACAAGTTCTTTTCTTAATGTCCTTCCTAAACCCATTTTACAAGTTGAAGCATCCATCCTTTTCATCCACAACTTTACTTTACAGCTTTTGAATGCCCCAACACCAAGCAATACTTTTCAAAAGGCATTTCAGAACAAGTTCTTTTCTTAATGTCCTTCCTAAACCCATTTTACAAGTTGAAGCATCCATCCTTTTCATCCACAACTTTACTTTACAGCTTTTTGAATGCTCCAACACCAAGCAATACTTTTCAAAAGGCATTTCACAACAAGTTCTTTTCATAATGTCCTTCCTGAACCCATTTTACAAGTTGAAGCATCCATCCTTTTCATCCACAACTTTACTTTACAGCTTTTGAATGCCCCAACACCAAGCAATACTTTTCAAAAGGCATTTCAGAACAAGTTCTTTTCTTAATGTCCTTCCGAAACCCATTTTACAAATTGAAGTACCCATCCTTTTCACCCACAACTTTACTATACTGCCTTTTTGAATGCTCCAACACCAAGCAATACTTTTCAAAGGGCATTTCACAACAAGTTCTTTTCTTAATGTCCTTCCTAAACCCATTTTACAAGTTGAAGTACCCATCCTTTTCACCCACAACTTTACTTTACAGCTTTTTTGAATGCTCCAACACCAAGCAATACTTTTCAAAAGGCATTTCAGAACAATTTCTTTTCTTAATGTCCTTCCTAAACCCATTTTACAAGTTGAAGTACCCATCCTTTTCACCCACAACTTTACTATACTGCCTTTTTGAATGCTCCAACACCAAGCAATACTTTTCAAAGGGCATTTCACAACAAGTTCTTTTCTTAATGTCCTTCCTAAACCCATTTTACAAGTTGAAGCATCCATCCTTTTCATCCACAACTCTACTTTACAGCTTTTTGAATGCTCCAACACCAAGCAATACTTATCAAAAGGCATTTCACAACAAGTTCTTTTCATAATGTCCTCTCTAAACCCAATTTTACAAGTTGAAGCATCCATCCTTTTCATCCACAACTTTACTTTACAGCTTTTGAATGCCCCAACACCAAGCAATACTTTTCAAAAGGCATTTCAGAACAAGTTCTTTTCTTAATGTCCTTCCTAAACCCATTTTACAAATTGAAGTACCCATCCTTTTCACCCACAACTTTACTATACTGCCTTTTTGAATGCTTCAACACCAAGCAATACTTTTCAAAGGGCATTTCAAAACAAGTTCTTTTCTTAATGTCCTTCCTAAACCCATTTTACAAGTTGAAGTACCCATCCTTTTCACCCACAACTTTACTTTATAGCTTTTTTGAATGCTCCAACACCAAGCAATACTTTTCAAAAGGCATTTCAGAACAAGTTCTTTTCTTAATGTCCTTCCTAAACCCATTTTACAAATTGAAGTACCCATCCTTTTCACCCACAACTTTACTATACTGCCTTTTTGAATGCTCCAACACCAAGCAATACTTTTCAAAGGGCATTTCACAACAAGTTCTTTTCTTAATGTCCTTCCTAAACCCATTTTACAGTATTTTTTAAACTTTTTTACGTATCTTAAAATGACATGAAATATGCTTACGGCTCTACAAATCGTACTCTGTGCTTGTTCATAGACACGATGTGGCTTTCCCACTGGTACTCTGTGGCAGGATATCGACACTACCTAGTTTATTGCATGCACTAAATCAGTATTTTTTACGCAGTGGAAGGATAAACACACAATTCGTATCTGTAAAAAAGTGAAGATGAATTATTCGACGAAAGTATGTGCACATGATAAAATCATCGTCGTGTTGAATGCTGACAAGGAGAAATACCTGAACTATGAAATGAGTGCCAGTGGTAACACTATTGGAAATGTATGCATGCGTTGTCATGACAGCGAGAAGTTAGATTTCTTTAGAGTACCCAAGAATTTCAATCGTGTAAACGGTGGATATGCGAGAGTAACATTACCAGAGAAATTAGTACTCAAAGAGAATGCAAACTTAAAAATAATAGCTCATGAAGAGGGACAACTTCTAGCTAATGGTTCTGGTAGCATGTTAGCCGTTGATAAATCTTATCGCTATCTTTCCGGTGTTAGCATTCGAATGAAAGCAAAAGGAAAAAGAAGACATGCATACAGCTGCACCAACATCATAAATCATATCTTGTCAATGTGCCAAAGCTGCTATCTATGTAAAAATAATGTGATAATAGACAGTGAAATCGCAGGCAGAATAAAAAGGACATTAGGAGACAATATCATCAATGAATATAAAGATGAATTGACGGAAAGTGAAGCGCAAGAAAACTAATAATGTATAATAATGTATTTAACATATTTTTATATTAATATTCTACATGTCGTTATTTCATTAAAAATATCTTATGCATTATTTTGTTAAGTGTTCATTATTTTTAGGGTATGCTAGAACGTCAAACGTTCAGAATATCTATTAAAAAGGTCAGAGATGTAAGAAAAAGAATTTTAGAGATAATGATACTACTAGCAGGCTCAATTTTTCATAGAAGATAGAAAAGTTCAAGTTCTCTTCTGAATTTTACCAAAGAACACAATTCAATTCTAATTTCACCAGAGAAAATAAAAAGCTTCCACTTCAGTTTTAAGTTCACCAAGACATAAAAAATTTAAAGTTCACTTCTAAATTTTTCCGTAGAAGATAGGAAAAGTTATACTATGATTGTGATTATTTTCCATGAAGATAAAAAGTTTCACTTTAATTCTATATTTTCTTAAATTCAATTCCAACCTTTCTCAAAGAGTCAAATTTAAAGTTCTGTTCCAAATATTGTCCCGGAAGAAGAAAAGACCCAAGACATAAAAAATTTAAAGTTCACTTCTAAATTTTTCCGTAGAAGATAGGAAAAGTTATACTATGATTGTGATTATTTTCTATGAAGATAAAAAATTTCACTTTAATTCTAAATTTTCTTAAATTCAGTTCCGACCTTTCTAAAAGAGATGAAAAAATTTCCGAATTTTTCATAGAAGATAGAAAAAGTTCAAGTTCTCTTCTGGATTTTACCAACGAACATAATTCAATTCTAATTTCTCAAGAGAAAATAAAAAGCTTCCACTTCAGTTTTAAGTTCACCAAGACATAAAAAATTTAAAGTTCACTTCTAAATTTTTCCGTAGAATATAGGAAAAGTTATACCATGATTGTGATTATTTTCCACGAATATAAAAAGTTTCACTTTAATTCTAAATTTTCTTAAATTCAGTTCCGACTTTTCACAAAGAGATGAAAAAATTTAAAGTTCTGTTCCAAATATTTTCCCGGAAGAAGAAAAGTTCAACTTCGATTCTGAATTTTCTCAATGAAAATGAAATAAGTTATTGATCAATTCTATTTACCCAAAATAATATAAAAAGTTTCCACTTCAGTTCAGATTTTTTTCAAAGAGATGAAAAAATTTAAAATACTGTTCCAAATTTTTCTTAGAAGATAGAAAAGTTCAAGCTCTCTTCTGAATTTTAGCAAAGAACATAATTCAATTCTAATTTGTTCAGAGAAAATAAAACGCTTCCACTTCAGTTTTAAGTTCACCAAGACATAAAAAATTTAAAGTTCACTTCTAAATTTTTCCATAGAAGATAGGAAAAGTTATACTATGATTGTGATTATTTTCTATGAAGATAAAAAGTTTCGCTTTAATTCTAAATTTTCTTAAATTCAGTTCCGACTTTTCTCAAAGAGATGAAAAAATTTAAAGTTCTGTTCCAAATATTTTCCCGGAAGAAGAAAAGTCCAACTTCGATTCTGAATTTTCTCAATGAAAATGAAATAGGTTATACTATGATTGTGATTATTTTCTATGAAGATAAAAAGTTTCACTTTAATTATAAATTTTCTTAAATTCAGTTCAGATTTTTCTCAAAGAGATGAAAAAATTTAAAATATTGTTCCAAATTTTTCATAGAAGATAGAAAAGTTCAAGTTCTCTTCTGAATTTTACCAAAGAACACAATTCAATTCTAATTTCTCCAGAGAAAATAAAAAGCTTCCACAGATTATTTTCCATGAAGATAAAAAGTTTCACTTTAATTCTAAATTTTTTTAAATTCAGTTCCGACTTTTCTCAAAGAAATGAAAAAAATTAAAGAGCTGTTCCAAATATTTTCCCGGAAGAAGAAAAGTTCAACTTCGATTCTGAATTTTCTCAATGAAAATGAAATAAGTTATTGATCAATTCTATTTCCCAAAAATAATATAAAAAGTTTCCACTTCAGTTCAGATTTTTCTCAAAGAGATGAAAAAATTTAAAATACTGTTCCAAATTTTTCTTAGAAGATAGAAAAGTTCAAGTTCTCTTCTGAATTTTAGCAAAGAACATAATTCAATTCTAATTTCTCCAGAGAAAATAAAAAGCTTCCACTTCAGTTTTAAGTTCACCAAGACATAAAAAATTTAAAGTTCACTTCCAAATTTTTCATAGAAGATAGAAAAGTTCAAGTTCTCTTCTGAATTTTACCAAAGAACACAATTCAATTCTAATTTCTCCAGAGAAAATAAAAAGCTTCCACAGATTATTTTCCATGAAGATAAAAAGTTTCACTTTAATTCTAAATTTTCTTAAATTCAGTTCCGACTGTTCTCAAAGAGATGAAAAAATTTAAAGTTCTGTTCCAAATATTTTCCCGGAAGAACAAAAGTTCAACTTCGATTCTGAATTTTCTCAATGAAAATGAAATAAGTTATTGATCAATTCTATTTCCCCAAAATAATATAAAAAGTTTCCACTTCAGTTCAGATTTTTCTCAAAGAGATGAAAAAATTTAAAATACTGTTCCAAATTTTTCTTAGAAGATAGAAAAGTTCAAGTTCTCTTCTGAATTTTAGCAGAGAACATAATTCAATTCTAATTTCTCCAGAGAAAATGAAAAGCTTCCATTTCAGTTTTAAGTTCACCAAGACATAAAAAATTTAAAGTTCAGTTCTAAATTTTTCCATAGAAGATAGGAAAAGTTATACTATGATTGTGATTATTTTCTATGAAGATAAAAAGTTTCACTTTAATTCTAAATTTTCTTAAATTCAGTTCCGACTTTTCTCAAAGAGATGAAAAAATTTTAAGTTCTGTTCCAAATGTTTTCCCGGAAGAAGAAAAGTCCCAAGACATAAAAAATTTAAAGTTCACTTCTAAATTTTTCCGTAGAAGATAGGAAAAGTTATACTATGATTGTGATTATTTTCCATGAAGATAAAAAGTTTCACTTTAATTCTAAATTTTCTTAAATTCAGTTCCGACTTTTCTCAAAGAGATGAAAAAATTTAAAGTTCTGTTCCAAATTTTTCATAGAAGATAGGAAAAGTTATACTTTGATTGTGAATATTCTTCACGAAGATATGGAGCTCCACTTTAATTCTGAGTTTTCTCGAAGAAGTGCAAAATGTACTAACTTAAACATGGAGAAATGTTTCTAGTTATTTATTAATATTTATTTATACCTAACCTAACCTATTGTTTTTGATGGTTAGATGAATGAACTGAATTTAAGAAAAATTAGAAATAAAGTGAAACTTTTTATCTTCATGGAAAATAATCACAATCATAGTATAGCCATTCCTATCTTCTATGGAAAAATTTAGAATTGAACTTTAAATTTTTTATGTCTTTGAGAAATTAGGAACTGAAATGGAAGCTTTTTCATTTTCATTGGTAAATTTCAGAATTGAGCTAACTCTTTTTTCTCTTCTCTATGAAAATTCAGAAGAGAACTTGTACATTTTGCACTTCTTCGAGAAAACTCAGAATTAAAGTGGAGCTCCATATCTTCATGAAGAATATTCGCAATCAAAGTATAACTTTTCCTATCTTCTATGAAAAATTTGGAACAGAACTTTAAATTTTTCCATCTCTTTGAGAAAAGTTGGAACTGAATTTAAGAAAATTTAGAATTAAAGTGAAACTTTTTATCTTCATGGAAAATAATCACAATCATAGTATAACTTTTCCTATCTTCTACCGAAAAATTTAGAAGTGAACTTCAAATTTTTTATGTCTTGGGACTTTTCTTCTTCCGGGAAAATATTTGGAACAGAACTTAAAATTTTTTCATCTCTTTGAGAAAAGTCGGAACTGAATTTAAGAAAATTTAGAATTAAAGTGAAACTTTTTATCTTCATAGAAAATATTCACAATCATAGTATAACTTTTCCTATCTTCTATGGAAAAATTTAGAACTGAACTTTAAATTTTTTATGTCTTGGTGAACTTAAAACTGAAGTGGAAGCTTTTTATTTTCTCTGGAGAAATTAGAATTGAATTATGTTCTTTGCTAAAATTCAGAAGAGAACTTGAACTTTTCTATCTTCTAAGAAAAATTTGGAACAGTATTTTAAATTTTTTCATCTCTTTGAGAAAAATCTGAACTGAAGTGGAAACTTTTTATATTATTTTGGGGAAATAGAATTGATCAATAACTTATTTCATTTTCATTGAGAAAATTCAGAATCGAAGTTGAACTTTTCTTCTTCCGGGAAAATATTTGGAACAGAACTTTAAATTTTTTCATCTCTTTGAGAAAAGTAGGAACTGAATTTAAGAAAATTTAGAATTAAAGTGAAACTTTTTATCTTCATGGAAAAAAATCTGTGGAAGCTTTTTATTTTCTCTGGAGAAATTAGAATTGAATTGTGTTCTTTGGTAAAATTCAGAAGAGAACTTGAACTTTTCTATCTTCTATGAAAAATTTGGAAGTGAACTTCAAATTTTTTATGTCTTGGTGAACTTAAAACTGAAGTGGAAGCTTTTTATTTTCTCTGGAGAAATTAGAATTGAATTATGTTCTTTGCTAAAATTCAGAAGAGAACTTGAACTTTTCTATCTTCTAAGAAAAATTTGGAACAGTATTTTAAATTTTTTCATCTCTTTGAGAAAAATCTGAACTGAAGTGGAAACTTTTTATATTATTTTGGGGAAATAGAATTGATCAATAACTTATTTCATTTTCATTGAGAAAATTCAGAATCGAAGTTGAACTTTTCTTCTTCCGGGAAAATATTTGGAACAGAACTTTAAATTTTTTCATCTCATTGAGAAAAGTTGGAACTGAATTTAAGAAAATTTAGAATTAAAGTGAAACTTTTTATCTTCATGGAAAATAATCTGTGTAAGCTTTTTATTTTCTCTGGATAAATTAGAATTGAATTATGTTCTTTGGTAAAATTCAGAAGAGAACTTGAACTTTTCTATCTTCTATAAAAAATTTGGAACAATATTTTAAATTTTTTCATCTCTTTGATAAAAATCTGAACTGAATTTAAGAAAATTTAGAATTAAAGTGAAACTTTTTATCTTCATAGAAAATAATCACAATCATAGTATAACTTTTCCTATCTTCTACGGAAAAATTTAGAACTGAACTTTAAATTTTTTATGTCTTGGTGAACTTAAAACTGAAGTGGAAGCTTTTGTATTTTCTCTGGAGAAATTAGAATTGAATTATGTTCTTTGCTAAAATTCAGAAGAGAACTTGAACTTTTCTATCTTCTATGAAAAATTTGGAACAGTATTTAAAATTTTTTTCATCTCTTTGAGAAAAATCTGAACTGAAGTGGAAACTTTTTATATTATTTTGGGGAAATAGAATTGATCAATAACTTATTTCATTTTCATTGAGAAAATTCAGAATCGAAGTTGGACTTTTCTTCTTCCGGGAAAATATTTGGAACAGAACTTTAAATTTTTTCATCTCTTTGAGAAAAGTCGGAACTGAATTTAAGAAAATTTAGAATTAAAGTGAAACTTTTTATCTTCATAGAAAATAATCACAATCATAGTATAACTTTTCTTATCTTCTATGGAAAAATTTAGAACTGAACTTTAAATTTTTTATGTCTTGGTGAACTTAAAACTGAAGTGGAAGCTTTTTATTTTCTCTGGAGAAATTAGAATTGAATTGTGTTCTTTTGTAAAATTCAGAAGAGAACTTGAACTTTTCTATCTTCTATGAAAAATTTGGAACAGTATTTTAAACTTTTTCATCTCTTTGAGAAAAATCTGAACTGAAGTGGAAAGTTTTTATATTATTTTGGGGAAATAGAATTGATCAATAACTTATTTCATTTTCATTGAGAAAATTCAGAATCGAAGTTGAACTTTTCTTCTTCCGGGAAAATATTTGGAACAGAACTTTAAATTTTTTCATCTCTTTGAGAAAAGTCGGAACTGAATTTAAGAAAATTTAGAATTAAAGCGAAACTTTTTATCTTCATAGAAAATATTCACAATCATAGTATAACTTTTCCTATCTTCTATGAAAAATTTGGAAGTGAACTTCAAATTTTTTATGTCTTGGTGAACTTAAAACTGAAGTGGAAGCTTTTTATTTTCTCTGGAGAAATTAGAATTGAATTATGTTCTTTGCTAAACTTCAGAAGAGAACTTGAACTTTTCTATCTTCTAAGAAAAATTTGGAACAGTATTTTAAATTTTTTCATCTCTTTGAGAAAAATCTGAACTGAAGTGGAAACTTTTTATATTATTTTGGGGAAATAGAATTGATCAATAACTTATTTCATTTTCATTGAGAAAATTCAGAATCGAAGTTGAACTTTTCTTCTTCCGGGAAAATATTTGGAACAGAACTTTAAATTTTTTCATCTCTTTGAGAAAAGTTGGAACTGAATTTAAGAAAATTTAGAATTAAAGTGAAACTTTTTATCTTCATGGAAAATAATCTGTGGAAGCTTTTTATTTTCTCTGGATAAATTAGAATTGAATTGTGTTCTTTGGTAAAATTCAGAAGAGAACTTGAACTTTTCTATCTTCTATGAAAAATTTGGAACAATATTTTAAATTTTTTCATCTCTTTGATAAAAATCTGAACTGAATTTAAGAAAATTTAGAATTAAAGTGAAACTTTTTATCTTCATAGAAAATAATCACAATCATAGTATAACTTTTCCTATCTTCTATGGAAAAATTTAGAACTGAACTTTAAATTTTTTATGTCTTGGTGAACTTAAAACTGAAGTGGAAGCTTTTGTATTTTCTCTGGAGAAATTAGAATTGAATTATGTTCTTTGCTAAAATTCAGAAGAGAACTTGAACTTTTCTATCTTCTATGAAAAATTTGGAACAGTATTTAAAATTTTTTTCATCTCTTTGAGAAAAACCTGAACTGAAGTGGAAACTTTTTATATTATTTTGGGGAAATAGAATTGATCAATAACTTATTTCATTTTCATTGAGAAAATTCAGAATCGAAGTTGGACTTTTCTTCTTCCGGGAAAATATTTGGAACAGAACTTTAAATTTTTTCATCTCTTTGAGAAAAGTCGGAACTGAATTTAAGAAAATTTAGAATTAAAGTGAAACTTTTTATCTTCATAGAAAATAATCACAATCATAGTATAACTTTTCTTATCTTCTATGGAAAAATTTAGAACTGAACTTTAAATTTTTTATGTCTTGTTGAACTTAAAACTGAAGTGGAAGCTTTTTATTTTCTCTGGAGAAATTAGAATTGAATTGTGTTCTTTTGTAAAATTCAGAAGAGAACTTGAACTTTTCTATCTTCTATGAAAAATTTGGAACAGTATTTTAAACTTTTTCATCTCTTTGAGAAAAATCTGAACTGAAGTGGAAAGTTTTTATATTATTTTGGGGAAATAGAATTGATCAATAACTTATTTCATTTTCATTGAGAAAATTCAGAATCGAAGTTGAACTTTTCTTCTTCCGGGAAAATATTTGGAACAGAACTTTAAATTTTTTCATCTCTTTGAGAAAAGTCGGAACTGAATTTAAGAAAATTTAGAATTAAAGTGAAACTTTTTATCTTCATGGAAAATAATCTGTGGAAGCTTTTTATTTTCTCTGGAGAAATTAGAATTGAATTGTGTTCTTTGGTAAAATTCAGAAGAGAACTTGAACTTTTCTATCTTCTATGAGAAATTTGGAACAATATTTTAATTTTTTTCATCTCTTTGAGAAAAATCTGAACTGAATTTAAGAAAATTTAGAATTAAAGTGAAACTTTTTATCTTCATAGAAAATAATCACAATCATAGTATAACTTTTCGTATCTTCTATGGACAAATTTAGAACTGAACTTTAAATTTTTTATGTCTTGGTGATTTTAAAACTGAAGTGGAAGCTTTTTATTTTCTCTGGAGAAATTAGAATTTAATTATGTTCTTTGCTAAAATTCAGAAGAGAACTTGAACTTTTCTATCTTCTATGAAAAATTTGGAACAGTATTTTAAATTTTTTCTTCTCTTTGAGAAAAATCTGAACTGAAGTGGAAACTTTTTATATTATTTTGGGGAAATAGAATTGATCTATAACTTATTTCATTTTCATTGAGAAAATTCAGAATCGAAGTTGGACTTTTCTTCTGCCGGGAAAATATTTGGAACAGAACTTTAAATTTTTTCATCTCTTTGAGAAAAGTCCGAACTGAATTTAAGAAAATTTAGAATTAAAGTGAAACTTTTTATCTTCATAGAAAATAATCACAATTATAGTATAACTTTTCTTATCTTCTATGGACAAATTTAGAACTGAACTTTAAATTTTTTATGTCTTGGTGAACTTAAAACTGAAGTGGAAGCTTTTTATTTTCTCTGGAGAAATTAGAATTGAATTGTGTTCTTTGGTAAAATTCAGAAGAGAACTTGAACTTTTCTATCTTCTATGAAAAATTTGGAACAGTATTTTAAATTTTTTGATCTCTTTGAGAAAAATCTGAACAGAAGTGGAAAATTTTTATATTATTTTGGGGAAATAGAATTGATCAATAACTTATTTCATTTTCATTGAAAGTTGAACTTTTCTTCTTTCGGGAAAATATTTGGAACAGAACTTTAAATTTTTTCATCTCTTTGAGAAAAGTCCGAACTGAATTTAAGAAAATTTAGAATTAAAGTGAAACTTTTTATCTTCATAGAAAATAATCACAATCATAGTATAACTTTTCCTATCTTCTATGGAAAAATTTAGAAGTGAACTTTAAATTTTTTATGTCTTGGTGAACTTAAAACTGAAGTGGAAGCTTTTTATTTTCTCTGGAGAAATTAGAATTGAATTACGTTCTTTGCTAAAATTCAGAAGAGAGCTTGAACTTTTCTATCTTCTAAGAAAAATTTGGAACAGTATTTTAAATTTTTTCATCTCTTTGAGAAAAATCTGAATGAAGTGGAAACTTTTTATATTATTTTGGGTAAATAGAATTTATCAATAACTTATTTCATTTTCATTGAGAAAATTCAGAATCGAAGTTGAACTTTTCTTCTTCCGGGAAAATATTTGGAACAGAACTTTAAATTTTTTCATCTCTTTGAGAAAAGTCGGAACTGAATTTAAGAAAATTTAGAATTAAAGTGAAACTTTTTATCTTCATGGAAAATAATCACAATCATAGTATAACTTTTCCTATCTTCTACGGAAAAATTTAGAAGTGAACTTTAAATTTTTATGTCTTGGTGAACTTTAAAGTGAAGTGGAAGCTTTTCATTTTCTCTTGAGAAATTAGAATTGAATTATGTTCGTTGGTAAAATTCAGAAGAGAACTTGAACTTTTCTATCTTCTATGAAAAATTTGGAACAGTATTTTAAATTTTTCATCTCTTTGAGAAAAATCTGAATTGAAGTGGAAAATTTTATATTATTTTGGGAAAATAGAATTGATCAATAACTTATTTCATTTTCATTGAGAAAATTCAGAATCGAAGTTGAACTTTTCTTCTTCCGGGGAAATATTTGGAACAGAACTTTAATTTTTTTCATCTCTTTGAGAAAGGTCGGAACTGAATTTAAGAAAATTTAGAATTAAAGTGAAACTTTTTATCTTCATAGAAAATAATCACAATCATAGTATAACTTTTCCTATCTTCTACGGAAAAATTTAGAAGTGAACTTTAAATTTTTTATGTCTTGGGCCTTTTCTTCTTCCGGGAAAATATTTGGAACAGAACTTTAAATTTGACTCTTTGAGAAAAGTCGGAATTGAATTTAAGAAAATTTAGAATTAAAGTGAAACTTTTTATCTTCATGGAAAATAATCACAATCATAGTATAACTTTTCCTATCTTCTACGGAAAAATTTAGAAGTGAACTTTAAATTTTTTATGTCTTGGTGAACTTAAAACTGAAGTGGAAGCTTTTTATTTTCTCTGGTGAAATTAGAATTGAATTGTGTTCTTTGGTAAAATTCAGAAGAGAACTTGAACTTTTCTATCTTCTATGAAAAAATGAGCCTGCTAGTAGTATCATTATCTCTAAAATTCTTTTTCTTACATCTCTGACCTTTTTAATAGATATTCTGAACGTTTGACGTTCTAGCATACCCTAAAAATAATGAACACTTAACAAAATAATGCATAAGATATTTTTAATGAAATAACGACATGTAGAATATTAATATAAAAATATGTTAAATACATTATTATACATTATTAGTACACTTGCGCTTCACTTTCCGTCAATTCATCTTTATATTCATTGACGATATTGTCTGCTAATGTCCTTTTTATTCTGCCTGCGATTTCACTGTCTATTGTCACATTATTTTTCATAGATAGCAGTTTTGGCACATTGACAAGATATGATTTATGATGTTGGTGCAGCTGTATGCATGTCTTCTTTTTCCTTTTGCTTTCATTCGAATGCTAACACCGGAAAGATAGCGATAAGATCTATCAACGGCTAACATGCTACCAGAACCATTAGCTAGAAGTTGTCCCTCTTCATCAACTATTATTTTTAAGTTTGCATTCTCTTTGAGTACTAATTTCTCTGGTAATGTTACTCTCGCATATCCACCGTTTACACGATTGAAATTCTTGGGTACTCTAAAGAAATCTAACTTCTTGCTGTCATGACAACGCATGAATACATTTCCAATAGTGTTACCACTTGCACTCGTTTCATAGTTCAGGTATTTCTCCTTGTCAGCATTCAACACGACGATGATTTTATCATGTGCACATACTTTCGTTGAATAATTCATCTTCACTTTTTTACAGATATGAATTGTGTGTTTATCCTTCCACTGCGTAAAAAATAGTGATTTAATGCATGCAATAAACTAGGTAGTGTCGATAACCTGCCATAGAGTACCAGTGGGAAAGCCGCGTCGTGTCTATGAACAAACACAGAGTACGATTGGTAGAGCCGTAAGCATATTTCATGTCATTTTAAGATACGTAAAAAAGTTTAAAAAAATACTGTAAAATGGGTTTAGGAAGCACATTAAGAAAAGAACGTGTTGTCAAATGCCCTTTGAAAAGTATTGCTTGGTGTTGGAGCATTCAAAAAGGCAGTATAGTAAAGTTGTGGGTGAAAAGGATGGGTACTTCAACTTGTAAAATGGGTTTAGGAAGGACATTAAGAAAAGAAATTGTTCTGAAATGCCTTTTGAAAAGTATTGCCTGGTGTTGGAGCATTCAAAAGCTGTAAAGTAAAGTTGTGGGTGAAAAGGATGGGTACTTCAACTTGTAAAATTGGGTTTAGGAAGGACATTATGAAAAGAACTTGTTGTGAAATGCCCTTTGAAAAGTATTGCTTGGTGTTGGGGCATTCAAAAAGGCAGTATAGTAAAATTGTGGGTGAAAAGGATGGGTACTTCAATTTGTAAAATGGGTTTAGGAAGGACATTAAAAAAAAAACTTGTTCTGAAATGCCTTTTGAAAAGTATTGCTTGGTGTTGGGGCATTCAAAAGCTGTAAAGTAAAGTTATGGATGAAAAGGATGGATGCTTCAACTTGTAAAATTGGGTTTAGGAAGGACATTATGAAAAGAACTTGTTGTGAAATGCCTTTTGAAAAGTATTGCTTGGTGTTGGAGCATTCAAAAAGCTGTAAAGTAAAGTTGTGGATGAAAAGGATGGATGCTTCAACTTGTAAAATTGGGTTTATGAAGGACATTATGAAAAGAACTTGTTGTGAAATGCCCTTTGAAAAGTATTGCTTGGTGTTGGAGCATTCAAAAAGGCAGTATAGTAAAGTTGTGGGTGAAAAGGATGGGTACTTCAGCTTGTAAAATGGGTTTAGGAAGGACATTAAGAAAAGAAATTGTTCTGAAATGCCTTTTGAAAAGTATTGCTTGGTGTTGGAGCATTCAAAAAAGCTGTAAAGTTGTGGGTGAAAAGGATGGGTACTTCAACTTGTAAAATGGGTTTAGGAAGGACATTAAGAAAAGAACTTGTTGTGAAATGCCCTTTGAAAAGTATTGCTTGGTGTTGGAGCATTCAAAAAGGCAGTATAGTAAAGTTGTGGGTGAAAGGATGGGTACTTCAATTTGTAAAATGGGTTTCGGAAGGAGATTAAGAAAAGAACTTGTTCTGAAATGCCTTTTGAAAAGTATTGCTTGGTGTTGGGGCATTCAAAAGCTGTAAAGTAAAGTTGTGGATGAAAAGGATGGATGCTTCAACTTGTAAAATGGGTTTAGGAAGGACATTAAGAAAAGAACTTGTTGTGAAATGCCTTTTGAAAAGTATTGCTTGGTGTTGGAGCATTCAAAAAGCTGTAAAGTAAAGTTGTGGGTGAAAAGGATGGATGCTTCAACTTGTAAAATGGGTTTAGGAAGGACATTAAGAAAAGAACTTGTTGTGAAATGCCCTTTGAAAAGTATTGCTTGGTGTTGGAGCATTCAAAAAGGCAGTATAGTAAAGTTGTGGGTGAAAAGAATGGGTACTTCAACTTGTAAAATGGGTTTAGGAAGGACATTAAGAAAAGAACTTGTTCTGAAATGCCTTTTGAAAAGTATTGCTTGGTGTTGGGGCATTCAAAAGCTGTAAAGTAAAGTTGTGGATGAAAAGGATGGATGCTTCAACTTGTAAAATGGGTTTAGGAAGGACATTAAGAAAAGAACTTGTTGTGAAATGCCTTTTGAAAAGTATTGCTTGGTGTTGGAGCATTCAAAAAGCTGTAAAGTAAAGTTGTGGATGAAAAGGATGGATGCTTCAACTTGTAAAATGGGTTTAGGAAGGACATTATGAAAAGAACTTGTTGTGAAATGCCTTTTGAAAAGTATTGCTTGATCTTGGGGTGTGCAAAAAGTCGTAAAGTAAAGTTGTGGGTGAGAAGGATGGGTACTTCAACTTGTAAAATGGGTTTAGGGTGGACATTAAGAAAATAACTTGTTCTGAAAAGATATAATAAAGCCTTAAAAAAGTACTAAAAAATGGGAAGGGGGGCTCTATGGAGGCCCGGGGAGCCCTTTGGGGGTCCGGGGGGCCCTTGGGGGCCGGGTGGTCCTTTGGGAGTCCGGGGGCTTCCTTCGGAGTTGGGGAAGGGGGATCGGAGCCCTTTGGGGTTGGGGTAGGGGACCTCACAACACTGTTCAAATGGAACTTTTGTATTATAACGACCACAGAGTTTCACCCTCAAATCCTCTTCTAAAACATCTTCTAAAATCATCTTTTAAAATGTCTCTAACTGTTTCGCCGAAATAATTCCCTAAAATGTCTAAAACGGTTTCGCCCAAATAACCCCTAAACGTAATTTCAGCGTGTTCCTTTTGTTTTTGGCATCCCTGCGCTGTCACATTTGAAATTACTAAGAACCCTTTCCCGCGCTAATCTCTTCATCTCTAAGATCAAAACATTCGCCCAGAAACAATTCTCCTGGAAGAACTCCAAAGACATCAATAAACTTCGCCCCGGAGACAATTCTCCTGGACGAACTCCAAAGACATTAATAAACTTCGCCCGGAAACAATTTTCCTGGACGATTACCAAGTTCTCAGAAATCCATTTCCCCTAGGGAGGCTATGCCCATATTTGGTGTACTGTTCGGAGATACGTTCTTTTGATAACCGAATTATGTACGTACCGGAGTTATAGATAGCTTTCTACTTTCACATGAGAACACTTCAATTACACTGAAACAAAAAACACTTAATGATTTATTCGGTATGAAGAAAAATTAAATGCCAGCTATTTTCTGGTAAAAATGAAAAGCTCATCGAGTTTTAAATGTAATTAAATGAAATAATATGCAGACTGAAGTAGCTCCAGGAAGATGTTGAGATTTTCATCCTAGTCCGTCACTTTTAATCCAAGCAAAATGTTAGCACACTTAGTATCAGTTATTGAGTTTAAGCTTTGATTTCCAAATGCTCACAAAAATTACCAAATTTAAAAAAGTCGCAACAATAAGTCACCTGTGGTCAAAATACTCAAAGACTCCTCTTAGAATCCCACCCAGGCTCAAAGCTTCTGCTATGGTCATTTCCATGGAAATCTCCAAAAAGCTTCTTTTTAAAATAGCTTTCAAGCGTAGTTAGGGGTATTTAGCCTTTTTTGCTTTTCTTCAAAGCTTTGAAAAAAGTGTTATAATATTCCAAATGTTACATTTGTTATATTTGTGCATATTTTTGGTAATCATATGTGGGGTGATCGAATTTTTTAAACCACCGTAGATACGTAAGAACGTTGCAACATCTAGTACCCTGAGGTCACAAGACTGAAAAAGACTCCTCCTTGAACCTCCCAAATTGAAAGCTTTTATTATAACCTGGCCTTTTAATGTAACTTGGGCACTGGACCAAGGGCGCCATTGTCACTCGAGCGCAACGTTAGGTGGGGATGTCAATATCGCTTTCGTCACACGAATTTGTTTTAGTGTGAATCTGCCTGGTACTTATGAATGAATGTTTTCAAATTAAACCCGTTTCATCAATAAGAAAAAAAACGGGTTGGACGCATGTGTCCCTTTCCCTTTGGACGATAAAACCATGCAAGTGCTGTATCAAGTATAACTCACGAAAATCTTGTTAATTTTTGTCAACTTTTCAACTTTTTGGCATCCCTGCTTTCAATAAAAAAAATCAAGGTACTATCACCTAAATATAATAACTCCCTATGCCCCCCCCCCCCTATGGATACTATCTTGATAGGACACCGTCTCTGCTTTAAATAAAAAAAAAATTAACTTATTGGCACCCCTGCTTTCAAAGAAAATCGAGGTATTATCATTTAAATATGATTGCTCACTACCCCCCCCCCTTCGGGATACCACCTAGATAAAATGCCGTTTCTGCTTGAAATTAAAAAAAAATAACTTTTTGGGATCCCTGCTTTCAATAAAAAAATTTCGAGATATTATCATTTAAATGTAATACCCCCTACTACCCCCTCTGGATACCACCTTGATAGGATACCGTCTCATCTTTCATTAGAAAAATAAGTTACTTAATAATTAACTAGGTCAGTATACACGCAAAATAACGTTAAACAGCTTAGTGTTCCTTGAATAAAATTGAGGGTATGAGTAAAGGGGTACAAAGACAACAACAAAAATGTCGAAATTATTCAGATATACCTCAAATTATTGGAAAACTGAGTCATAGATTCGTCGTGGCATTCAATAAGATCCAAAGAATCTAATTAAAAGGGAGCACACACAAAAGCCAAATTAGGCCAGTAGCCTATGAGAAATCACAAAATATCCAAGACAATGAAAAGTCTTAATGGGGGGCCCTGGGTCTATCAAATATTTCAAGGGTTTCACAGGAAATTTGATATCATTTTCTTCTGTCTCCACTTTAAATGAAAATAGTTATCCTTTTGGCATCCCTGCTTTCAATAAAAAAATTAAGGTATTATCACTTAAAAATGATAGCCCCCTATCCCCCTCTATAGGCAATAATTTACAATTTATTTATGAATCATATTTTTGGAGTAACTTCCGAACAATTGAGTATTAAACATTCAGGCGTTCAACAATTGAGTATTAAACATTACGAAAATCTTATCTAAAAACAACAAAAGAAAAAAAAAAATTCTGCAAACTTACAATTCAGCAGTAGAAACAATCTGTCGGCTGTCAATTTCAAAATCCAACTGAAGGCTGAAGCTGTATAGTAGTGAATTTGTTCTATAATTCTATTCAACTTGAAAATAAAATTCTTGACTACGAACGATGTTAGAAATAGCGATTGGGAAACTACATTCAAAATGATTTAAACTCATTTCATAAAGACGATACTCTTTTTGTCAACATATGAAGAACTGTGTATATTGCAATATTTGCAATTGCATATTTCATCCGTCTGGTTTTCATGCAAAGTAACAAAAGAGACGAAAATTAATGAACAAGAGAGTAGTGAAGAATTATGGTATGCAATGTAATATTTGGCAGGGAAAGTCACTGGTGGTAAATCGCTAGGGATGGCACCGTGATTGCGTGATTTTCGGGGATTCGGGGAACCAAATTTTTTTTCGGGATGACGCATAGATTTTCGGGGAAATACCCGAAAATTCGGGGATAGTGCAAGCATTGCTTGATTTCTAATCAGGCAAATCGAAATACTAAACCACACGAGAAGGAAAAGCTCCGACTTAGCGGTTGAAGCAATAAAGAATTGCCGCAAAATTAATTAAAAGTCGACCAAACGCCGCCGCCTGTGTCGGGGGTGGCGCGCCTTTGGCCAACCGGTGGCGTTACGACACTTCGGCGGCTGTCGACCGGGCCTCTTGTCGGCGGCGTTCGGTCGATCCGCCGGCGCAGCGCCGGGGTCTAATTGTAAAGGCTTTTGATACGGTCAGTCATGATAGTCTTTTAATGAAGTGTGAAATCTTATGGGATTAGGGTTTTTTACGTTCTTCCGTTATTTTAAGCTCTTTCGTTTTTACGTTCTTTATTATTTTGTAGAAAACATTATGTTCAAATTCTTAATATGGGTTCTGATGAAAATTGTATTGAGTGTGGAGTTCCACAGGGTTCGGTACTTGGATCCTTATTATTTTTAATTTTTGTGAACGATATTCCGCAATCCATAAGTAAACTGAAAACACGAATAAGTGAGATTCTCAAAAAGGATAGTGCGGCTAGTGCCTATATTTGCTGATGATACTTCTTTAGTGGTGATAGCAAAGTCAGAGAGGTGGCTCCTAGAGATTGTAAGAGAAAGGCTAACTGAAGATTCAAGATGGCTGAGAGTAAATCAGCTAAAGGTGAACCCCACTAAGTGCACTTTTCTCATATTTCCGAGGACATCGAATTATTATCCATGGATACAGCATATAACATATGAAGATGGTATGATTGCTCGTCAAAAGGTAGTAAAGTATCTTGGAATTATTATAGATGAGACTCTCAGTTTCTGATCCCATATTGAAGCTTCATTTTGGATTTATCGCGTAATTTGGGGATAATTCGTAAACTTAAATATATGTTTCCAACTAATATACTTAGGCTTCTCTATTTTCGTTAATCCATCCTTATATTTTGTATTGTTTTTCTGTATACTTCGGTACATTTTGTTCAATTGATAATGCTGTGCGAATTATTCAAAACAAGTCTATTAGAGTATTATTGGAAAAATCAGAAAGAGAATCGGTTCGAGAAGTTTATAGAGATCTTAGGATATTGCCGGTGCCGGTGTAGGTCTTCATCATTTTATATATTAGTGTTTGTGTATACGTACAATGTGAACCAGCTGCCGGAGCGTTTTAGCGGTTGGTTGCATAGCCGATGGAATATACATAACCAAAATACTATACTAGGGGCAAGAATGATTATTATACTCCCCTTATAGTATCTGCCAGGTCCGCATTTCCTTTTATTATAAAGAGTATAAAATTATGGAGTAATTTGGATAATGATATGAAGAAGACAAAAATTGTAGTGATTACAGAGGCACATTGAAAGAAAAATTATTAAGCAAGAATGAATTTTAGTTTTCTTTGTTTTGGAGGAGATTTTAACTGAAATTAAGTTGTAATTTGTTGTTGGTTGGCGAGTGTGACCCCACAGCATGGATATGGTATGTAGTTGCTGCCCCTGTAGTATTATTATTTTTTTCTTTTCTCTCTTTCTTTCTTTCTTTTTTATTATAGTGAATTTGAAAATGTTATATGTATGTGTTTTTTAGCCTGATTCATCCCACCTCAGCTTTTGGTTTTGGGTGAATCATTGATTTGTATGTAAATTGTTGTTAAAGGTAAAAATAAATGTATCAAAAATATATATATATTCGTCACTTTTCCAATGTCCCCACTTGTACATAATGTTCTGCTACTTCCCTCCCAGAAGAGCTGCAGTTGCAAACCAATGGCTTTAGAAACAAAACTGCCACCACTATTACTGTTCAAGGTCTATCGCAGCTTTGTATTGATATTTTTATGGGCGCAAAACTGCATTTCAGTCCCAACAGAAGAGTATGAGATTCAGAATATATTCAGACAAATTTTCAAATGAAGTTCGTCCAGCTCTGTCTTTTACCCGTCTTAATTGCTCTCCTGAACAGATTGGGCACACTATTTTCTCCAAACTTGTGCTTTAAGAAATACTTATAGGTCAATGAGACAAAGTACTTTGAGTCAATTAAACATATTTTCTTCAATTTTGGTCTGTTTTATCCAATAGATTTTCAAATTTGGCAAGCTGAGTAGCTAGACTCATTACCTTTTCGTTTAGAGCCAGTTCTAGGCTTGCTACTTTTAAAAGCATCGGAGCTTTGTCTTTCGCTCCCAATCTCTCTTTGATTCACTTGCATATTTCACTCATATAGGAGAGGCAACAGTCCTTGAATTACTTCATCTTTCTTCTGAACTTATCAACAATTTCTCTATGGGCTGCATTTAAGTAGGTGTTCTTAATGTAGATCAGTTGCTTGATGATTTTGGCCCCAAATAAAAAAGCTTACTTTAAATATTGTCAGGAACAAGGTTTATGCTGAAAATGTCAGCTACCCTGTTCATGCCATTGTCCTTTACAAAGATTTTATCAATGCTTCGATAGGTCAGCTGAACATCTTTCAGAAAGGTGAGATCCGCACTACACAGTTAATCTGTGAAGAATAAAAGAATGGCTGAAAACTCTTCCAGAATCTTCACAACAGCATTTTCTATCAAAAGTCATGCGGGAAGCCAAAACTGACAGTAGTGTCTGCTCGATAACCTAGGTGAACTCTTGGAATTCCCAGAGTTCTGCCGATCATTTTGAATTTGAGCTGATGAAGTTACTGTGTTTTCGACCAGTTTTTCAAGGTCTTCTGATAGTTTTTTAAACTTATACGAAATTCACGGATAGGTTGGCAGTTAATAAGCCAAAGCTGAAGAAACTTTACGGACAAACATAATAAGAAAACAGAGAAACTTATTGGGGAACCTCTGCTAGTGCGTTGCGTATTGGCGAGTTTGTACACAATGGAAATATAACCATTATTTACTATTCATTTAAGTTTAATCTCGACGCGACCGATTCCCCAATGAAATAAAAAGACGACTTTGCAAACACCCCCGCGACGGCGAGGTGATGTTGAAGAGGGATTCAAGGGTAACCAGTCCCCCTCCTTGCCATATTTGGGTGTCCTATCTGCTCAAGGCTGATTAAAGTTTTGAAGGTATCATTTCATCCAAAGAATCTAAAAGGTGTAATGGCTGTGGCTCTAAGGATGCCATGCCCCTCACTGCCCCAAAACAAGGATTAAAATAATGCAATTTGCCCCCTTGTTTACATGCAGGACTTACCATTAGGAAAAGAAGAAATATTCGATTCTGGATGCATCTGAAAAGGCTAATGGTATTAAGGTGAAAGTTTGGAGAATATTGGGAAGTATGTTAAACTAATTCAAACAGAAATATGTGCATCACATTTATCAAAAAGGAGTATCTGCAACATTTTAAGAATGGGTTAAAGCATTGAGCTGAAACTTTAAGGACAGGTTTAGGGGAGATATGGAAAATAGGTCGGAGGGCTGCCAGCCAGCCTCCTCTCAAAAATATTCAATCAAAATTTAAAATAGCCATCTTGTTCAAAATAGTCTAAAGGCCAAATAACTTTGGCTATGGGGATGACATTGCTGTTGAAAGGGATGCCTAATACAATCGAAACACACCATGTGCATGCTGGTTATCAAAAGGGCATATCAGCAATATCTAAGGAACAGTTGAGGGTATTAAGTTGAAACTTTCAGGGTGTGTTGAAGTAATCATAGGGCAACCAGCTCCCTCCTTCCCCTTTTTAGCTGTAGTGTCATGTCCCCACAGAAATCTGATCGAAATTTTGGAATAGCCATTTTGTTCAAAATAGCCAAAAAGTCAAATAACTATGCCTTCTGGGAAGACAGCCCCCAAGCCCCTGGGGCAAGCGTTGTAGGTTATATAAGTTGCCCAGTATTCGTATTTAAGGTTATTTATTGGGAAAAGGGGGCATGTTCGATACTGTGTCGCCCAAAAGGCAAAGATATTAAGGCAGAAATGTTAGATAATGTTTAGGGGAATGCCAAGCAAGATTATAACACACTATATCAAGGAGGGTTGCCAAAAAGGCAGAACAGCAATATCTAAGGAACGGATTTAGGTATGAACTTGAAACTTTGAATGTGTGAGAATGTGGGAAAGCCATCATAACCTGACTAAATTGTAAAAATAGCAAAGTACAACTTTTGAGTAATTATAAAGGAAAGGAAGTATTAATTTTCTTTGTGTAAGGAAACAACATTACATTTGAATAAGAATACCTTTGATCCATCAAGGGCCATAAAATGCAAATACCGGACCTCCGTTTCAAACTCAAGGGGTCAATGGCAAGAAGCCTTACGCGACATGTATCACATGACAAAAACAGGATTTTAATAGAGAAAGCGGAAACTAATCTTTTGAAGAAAGAACTATTATTAGGATTACATTAAACTGGTCTCTGGCCAATGAGAGGAAAGAAGAACAAAATAAGAGAGAACTTAAAATAGGGATTCAGGAACGAAAACAGGGTAGTTTTGCCTCGGAAACACGGTAGTCTTTTTTTGGATCAAACAAAGAGTAAGTTTTTTACTTTGTAATTACGATAAGCTACCACTGCCTGTCTGAATTTCCCCTTGGGGATAAAAGTTTGAAGATAAAAGTTAAAATAAGAAGAAAACCTCTAACGATTTCTGTCACTTGAAAATAACTTTAATACGTATATAAGAGAAATTAATAACAACTAGTGCTGAAACCTAAGTTGATGATTTTGGGCTTATAGTTTCAGTAGTATTTCCACCTAGACAAGGCTTGAGCCATTTGGACAAAACAGCATTTTAAAGTTAGAATAAGCCAAATTAAATTTCTTCCCAGAAATTTAAGCTTTGAATAACTGAGGGGTTAAAGAGGAAAGGAAACCTTAACCAAGAAGATAAAGCTAGGAGAGCCATTTGTGCTTCCCCCTTTCAGCCTAGAGTCCCTTGAGGCTTAGCTTGACTTTATAAAAACCTTATATCCAAAAATTGGAATTATCGGACAATAGCATTAACACCCCCCCCCCCTTTGTGCAATCTTCAGACTTTATACGAAGAGGAACACCGTTCCTTTTTAATCATTCTTTCTTTTCATTAATCCCGTACTGCATGTTTATACAAAGGTGACCTTAATGTTTAAACAGGTAGGTTAGGGAAAAAGGGAACACTATTATCAGCTTAAGAATTTCTAAACCTTTATGTCCAGATATTTTCAATTAAGTTTCCCTGCTAAAGTTAAAGCTTAATAAAGGTCAAAGGAATACACAACCCTTTTCAAGAAATAATAAGAGAATCTCTTGGTTTTGGTTAATGAAAATTTGAATTAAAAGCAAGTAAGGTTATTCTTAGCTTAGCTCGACAATAGGTTGAACTAAAGGATTTTAATAACCCAGAACTCAAGCCTTGACTAGCTGTTCAAGTGTAACCTTTTTAAGTAGAAACATTCGTTAGTATAGGACTAACTTAATCTTTTTCTTTTCGGTAAACATTGGTGGATCGAACAAGTAGATCATTAGACCTTAGACCTAGAAGAGGTTTGGAAATATTCAACATAATCAGAATTAGAATATTTTTCCTTTTATTTTCTTTTGTAAATAAAATCAGTTGTCACTGAATTCTGAGTACCGATTTCTTACCCAAGCCTCAGTTTGTATCACGCTACCAAATTTATTAGCCCTGTTGGTAGGGGCAACCTTACAACTGGTCGCAGCGGTACTCAGGTTCGGTAAAACTGGTCGCAGCGGTACTCAGGTTCGGTACAACTGGTCGCAGCGGTACTCAGGTTCGGTACAACTGGTCGCAGCGGTACTCAGGTTCGGTACAACTGGTCGCAGCGGTACTCAAGTTCGGTGCAACTTTCGTTTAAGTGGGGGAGGATTAATTAAATTTATAAAATTTGGTAAAATTTAGTCCTCTGTTCCTCACAAGAAAGTGTGTGTTCAGTTTTCCAAACCTATCCAAGACAGAAAAGTTTGAAAAAGTGTTCATTAAAGACAATTTTAACCTAAAAGGGAAGCTCAGACAGACTTTTATCTTTTATCTTCCTAAGATTCTTTCTTTATTCTCCTTTTCTTTCTCTTTGCTACAAGTTCTAGTATCCAAAGCGTCTATAATTTACAAAAAAAGGTCATAGGTTAATCATCCTCAAGAGTGTGTAATTATAATACTAAACTTGAGGGTAAATTTAAACCAAGGTACTGAGAAAATTCTCATACAATTTATAAGTAGACCCATTTTAGCGACTTAAAGCACTATAAGGGATCAAAACGTTTCCAACGCTAAGAATTGAAAAGAATAGATCCATCATGAGTTCCAATGAAAACAAAATTAAAGAATTAGAAATTGCACTACGACAAGCGCAAGAGGAGAGAATAAGAGTAGAAGAGGACGCACAAGCTAAAATAAACGCCCTACAAGAGCAATATGGAGACGCTCCAGTCACAAACAGGCTTCAAAACCTATTTGTGGAGCAAGCGCCCCCCATCTCGTTACTAACCTATCCAAATGAAATCCATTCATGGATTACCACCCTTAAACAAATACAGAGGAGTTTAGAAAAAAATGACAATGCTAGGATTAATCAAGCTATTTGTTATACAGGGGGAGAAATACAAAGATTCGCAACGAGCTTAGACATTCCTAAAAAGAAAGATATGTCAAGACCAACTAGGGATAATTATTCAAGGTATAAATTTAGTATAAATTTAGTGAAAGAAAAAAACCCTCGCATAAAATGCTGGACTTGCGAGGGTCCACATAGACAATCAGAATGTGAAAAACCTCCAACTTGTATCCGCTGTGGTGAAACAGGCCACAAAGCAAAATATTGTTTAGCTCCAACACCTATACACCAACCCCGAGAAAAATTTTAAGGCAATATTGCCGAAGGTACTGCGGCCTCCGAGCAATGGTTAGGGAACCACCGGTAGGCACAGGCCCAGATTCCGTAGTTTTGTAGATATAGGTTAACCGTTAGTAGTAGATTTAGTGTGACCAAGAGTCACTAACACGAACAAGACTAGGACTATGAAGGTCACTAGCACGGAAAGAATAGGATTATGAAACAGGAGTCACTAGCACGGACAAGACTAGGACTATGAAGGTCACTAGCACGGAAAGACTAGGACTATGAAACAGGAGTCACTAGCACGGATAATTGAGAGGAGTTTTGTTCTGAATATGAATGAATATCTAATCTCGTTCAAGAGGTATTTGTCATCCGACAAATATGTAAAAAGAAAGAAAAAAAGAGTCATTCAATAAAGTTCATCAGAAAATTATTCTTATAGGAGACCCTATCTAGTGTTACCGGAATTATATAAAAACGTCTTTTTGTTACAGGAGTTAAAAACTTGTAAACGCAGGTTAGTAAATATAAGACAACTTAAAAAGATAGACAAGGAAATGACAAAAAGTTCAATCCAAATAAAAAGCTAGCAAAGAAAATAGAAACAGTAATCCTTTCTATTCTTCAAGCAGAAAATAAAAGTTTCCCGTTCATTGTCACAGATCCGGCAGACATGCTTAGGACAATTTTCGAAATTGAAAATTCACTACCAATAGGTTATAGAATATCGGTTAATTACAGGCGTTACGGATTACTGGAACTTTATAAATCGACTAGCTGCAATGTGGCGACACAACAATTGAAATTGTTGGTCATTTGTGATTTTTCCATATCAAATAAACAAGATGGGTTCAGAATGTTCGAAATGCTCAGCATTCCGTTCCCAGTGTCAAACACTTCGTATTTCTTTCAAATAGAAAACGAGTTTAAATTTTTTGAGTTAAGTAAAGATCAAACGAGATATTTTTTAGAAGATGACAATATAGAAAAAGGATGTAATTTAAAGTGTGTACCACTATTGTGTAACCACCAATTTATTATTAGAAGCACACAAATGAACTCCTGCAGTCTAGCAAACTATATGGAAAATAATGCATTAATTAATAAAGAGTGTCAAACCAAAATTATAAAAGAAAATAAAATCTTAATCCAAAGAATTGGAAGGGAAAAGTATATAATCACATCTCCTTTCAAAGAAGAAATAAGAATAAATTTCGAATGTAAAACAGAAAAAAAACAATAAATTCACATATATAAAAGGCAGCTCAATAGTGAAATTGCCAGAAGAATGTTCTCTAACTGCAGAAATGTTAAAGATAAACAGTATGTATAGGGGACAGATTACAAAGGAAATGGCACCTTTAAACATATCGATAATTAGCCTCGAAGGAAACCTCTCCATAGCTGGTATAAAAAACGAATGGAGTAAAGAATTTGAAGATTTAATCTCTATATATTTCCAGAACAACTCCAAGACGCAGATTGGCATAGCTGAGCTAAGAAAAATGTACATTTCCTTAAAGGACGAAAAAGGAAGGAAAACGGCTAGCTATTGGACATTTTTTCTCAATACCTCTAATCTATTTCTATCTTTATTAGGACTAGTCTCTATTGGAATTATATTTAAAACATTGAGAAAACTATGGTTAGACTATAGGAAACAAAAGTCTCAAGGATTCAACGTAAATGTAGAACAGGAAGAGATTGAACTAAATTGATTCTTAGCAAAGTTATGGTTTCATTAAGAAAAAATAACTGTACTAAGAATTTTAAGTGTGGGAGGTGGTGAGAATGTGGGAAAGCCATCATAACCTGACTAAATTGTAAAAATAGCAAAGTACGACTTTTGAGTAATCATAAAGGAAAGGAAGTATTAATTTTCTTTGTGTAAGGAAACAACATTACATTTGAATAAGAATGCGTTTGATCCATCAAGGGCCATAAAATGCAAATACCGGACCTCCGTTTCAAACTCAAGGGGTCAATGGCAAGAAGCCTTACGCGACATGTATCACATGACAAAAACAGGATTTTAATAGAGAAAGCGGAAACTAATCTTTTGAAGAAAGAACTATTATTAGGATTACATTAAACTGGTCTCTGGCCAATGAGAGAAAAGAAGAACAAAATAAGAGAGAACTTAAAATAGGGATTCAGGAACGAAAATAGGGTATTTTGCTCGGAACACGGTAGTCTTTTTTTGGATCAAACAAAGAGTAAGTTTTTTACTTTGTAATTACGATAAGCTACCACTGCCTGTCTGAATTTCCCCTTGGGGATAAAAGTTTGAAGATAAAAGTTAAAATAAGAAGAAAACCTCTAAAGATTTCTGTCACTTGAAAATAATTTTAATACGTATATAAGAGAAATTAATAACAACTAGTGCTGAAATCTAAGTTGATGATTTTGGGCTTATAGTTTCAGTAGTATTTCCACCTAGACAAGGCTTGAGCCATTTGGACAAAACAGCATTTTAAGGGTAGAATAAGCCAAAATAAATTTCTTCCCAGAAATTCAAGCTTTGAATAACTGAGGGTTTAAAGAGGAAAGGAAACCTTAACCAAGAAGAGAAAGCTAGGAGAGCCATTTGTGCTTCCCCTTTCAGCCTAGAGTCCCTTGAGGCTTAGCTTGACTTTATAAAGACCTTATATCCGAAAATTGGAATTAGCTGACAATAGCATTAACCCCCCCCCCTTTGTGCAATCTTCAGACGTTTATACGAAGAGGAACACCGTTCCCTTTTTAATCATTCTTTCTTTTCATTAATCCCGTACTGCATGTTTATACAAAGGTGACCTTAATGTTTAAACAGGTAGGTTAGGGGAAAAGGGAACAATATTATCAGCTTAAGAATTTCTAAGCCTTTACGTCCAGATATTTTCAATTAAGTTTCCCTTCTAAAGTTAAAGCTTAATAAAGGTCAAAGTAATACACAACCCTTTTCACGAAATAATAAGAGAATCTCTTGGTTTTGGTTAATGAAACTTTGAATTAAAAGCAAGTAAGGTTATTCTTAGCTTAGCTCAACAATAGCTTGAACTAAAGGATATTAATAACCCAGAACTCAAGCCTTGACTAGCTGTTCAAGTGTAACCTTTTTAAGTAGAAACATTCGTTAGTATAGGACTAACTTAATCTTTTTCTTTTCGGTAAAAATTGGTGGATTGAACAAGTAGATCATTAGACCTTAGACCTAGAAGAGGTTTGGAAATATTCAACATAATAAGAATTAGAATATTTTTCCTTTTATCTTCTTTTGTAAATAAAACCAGTTGTCACTGAATTCTGAGTACCGATTTCTTACCCAAGCCTCAATTTGTATCACGCTACCAAATTTATTAGCCCTGTTAGTAGGGGCAACCTTACAAATGCATGTTGAGGGGAGTGTTGAAAAGGGATTGAATGACAACCAGCCTTTCCCCCTCTTGCCCTTTTAGATGCCCCCCTTAACACAAATAGAAATGTTAACCAATTTTATTTAAAATAGTCAGAAGGCTGAACACTTATGTCTTCAGGGATGCCATGCTCCAAGAGTCCCTAAGGCATGGAATGTAGATGATGCATTTTGTCCATTTTTTTCATGGAAGGCTTATTATTGGGAAAGGGTTGAATGTTTAACTCTTGGTGTGTCCAAAAATGCTAAGAGTATTGAGGCGAAAATTTTGGGAATGTCGAGGTGGATCTGTGTTGAGCTAAATCAGGACCTTATTTGCATCCAACATATCAAAAAGGCGTATCTGTTATACCTTAGGAATGGGTAAGGCTATTAACTTGGAACTTTGAAGTGAAACTTGTGACGTTGAAGATGGATTCAAGGGTAACCAGTCCCCTCCCTACTCTTTTAGGTGCCCCATATGCTCCACACTGATCAAAATTTTGAAGTTGTCAGTTCATCTAGAGGTCAAAGTTCTAATGCCTACGGCTTCAGGGGTGCCATGCCCCTCATAGCCCCGAGGCATGGATTTTGAATTATGTAATTTCCCATTGTTTACATGCAGGAATTACCGTTAGGAAAAGAAGAAATGTTTGATTTTGGGTGCATCCGAAAAGGCTAAAGGTATTAAGGAGAATCTTCGCAGAATGTTGGGAGGCATGTTAAACTAATTAAAACGGCAATATGTGCATCCAGTTTATCAAAAAGGAGGCTCGGCAACATCTTAAGACAGGTGATGGCATTAAATTGAAACTTTAAAAACAGGTTGAGGAGCGTATGGAAAACTGATTGGATGGCTGCCTACCTTCCTCCCATGCCCTTTCTAGCTACGTTGCCTCAAAAATATTCGATCAAAATTTTGAAAAAACCATATTGTTCAAAATAGGCTAAAGGCCAAAATACAATGCTTATGGGGAAGACATACCCCTACTGCTGTTGAAAAACATGCCTAATATAATCGAAACACACTAAATGCATGCTGGTTATAAAAAGGGCGTATCAGCAATATCTAAGGAACATCTGAGGGTATTAAGTTGAAACTTTCAGGGTATGTTGAAGTGAGTGTAGGGCAACCAGCTCCCTCCTTGCCCTTTTTAGCTGCAGTGCCCCCACAGAAATCCGATAAAAACTATGGAATGACCATCTTGTTCAAAATAGTCAAACAATTATGCCTTTGGGGATAACATCCCCCCCCCACACTCATGGGGCAAGTGTTGTAAGTCATATAAGTTGCCCATGGTCTAAAAGGGGCATTATATTCAGAAGAGTTGCCAAAAGGGCAGAACAGCAATAATTAAGGAACGACTTAGGGTATGAAGTTGAAACTTCAAACGTATGTCGAGGGGAATGTTGAAAAAGGATCGAACGAAGACCAGCCTCTTCCCCATCTTGCCCTTTTAGGTCCCCCCCCCCTAACAAAGATAGAAACTTCAAAAACCTATTTTATTAGAAAAAGTTAGAAGATCAAACAATTAGGTCTCCAGGGATGCCATGATCCAAGAGTCCCTAAGGCAAGGAATGTAGATGATACAATTAGTTAATTTTTACATGGATGATTTATCATAGGCAGCGCTATGCGCTGCCTAAGTAAAGAAAGATGTTGCAACAATATATTATTTATTTTTGGTTTGTTTGTCTCTTTTAGACCAGGGCACTTCGTATCGAAAGAGTTGTTGCAGAAACTTCGAAAAGGACTGATTTGATTGGAAATTGGAAGGGCTAGTGCCCTTTTTAATAGCCGAAAGTGATTGGAAGGCAACTAAAACCCCTTCGACGCTCACCATTTCCCCAAAAACATCCAATCAAAATTTTGAGATAGCCATTTTGTTCAACGTAGTTGAAATATCCGGGATTATGTCTTTAAGGGTGACAAACCCCCAGAGTCCTCAGGACAAGGGTTGTAAGTTATGCCCTGGGGGCATATAAAGTTTATATAGAAAGCGTTATCATAAAAACTTCAAAACGGGCTCATTCGATTGGAAATTGAAAGGGCTGGTGCCCTTTTTAATAAACGAACGTGATTGGAGGACCACTAGTCCCACTCTCAATTCCACCATTTCCCCAAAAACATCCAATCAAAATTTTGAGATAGCCGTTTTCTTCAAAGTAGTTGAAAGTTCTGGAAATTAAGTCTTTGAGGATGACAAACCCCCCACAACTCTCATGGCAAGGGTTATAAGTTATACCCTGGGGGCATATAAGGTTTTTTAATAAAGTATTGCCGTGAAAACTTCAAAAAGGGCTAATTCGATTGCGAATTGAAAGGGCTAGTGCCCTTATTAATAGTCAAAAGCGATCGGAGGGCGAATGCCCCCCCCCTCACGCCCATCATTTCTCAAACACTTCCTATCAACATTTTGACATGACCATTTTGTTCAAAGTAGTCGCAAGGTCTGAAAATTATGTCTTTGGGGAGAACAAATCCCCCCAGCCCTCAGGGCAAGGGTTGTAAGTTATGCCCTAGGGACACATAAGGTTCTTATAGAAAGCGTGGTCATATAAACTTCAAACGGGGCTCATTAGATTGGTAATCAGTCGCTATAATGCTCTTTCTAAGAGTCAAGGTGATCGGAGGGCAGCTATCCTCCCTCCACAGACACACGTCGTATTATCCCGAAATGTATCTAAAAAGAAATTTTGAGATAGCCATTCTATTCAAAATAGTCTAAATATCATATAACATTGCTTTTGGGGTAGAAAAAAACCCCAGAGATTAGGGGCAAGGGTGTAAGTCACGCCCAGGGGGTATGACATCAGATGTGCTTTATTTGATTTGAAATTGGAAGTTATAGTGCTCTTTTTAAGAGTGAAAGTGATTTGAGAGCAAACGGCCCCTCCCCTCCCCTCCACGCTCATCATTTGCCTTAAAACTTGGCTTTGTTGGGTTGAAACAAACCCCAGAGATTAGGGACAAGGGTTGTAATTTATGCCTAGGGAGTATTTAAGGTTTTTATGGAAGGGATGGTTGTTTAACTTTACACGAGGCTCATTTGGTTGAAAATTGGAAGTTCTAGTTCCTTTTTAAGCTTCAAAAGTGATGGAAGGCATTTATCTCCCCCCGCTCCCTGACGACCCCTCTTTTCACCAAATAGGCCTACATCTGGTTGAAATTACGAGATAGCGATTTTTTTCAAAATAGTCCAAAGAACATATAATAATATCTCTAGGGGTGACACAACCCCCAGCGCCCTGAGGATAGGGTTGTAAGTTATTCCATGAGGGCATATAAGGTTTTTATGGAATGGGCAATCGTATAAACATCAGATAGGGTTTATTTGATTTGAAATTGGCAGTCATAGTGCTCTTTTTAAGAAACAAAGTGATTTGAGAGCAAACAGCCCCCCCCCCTCTACGCTCATTATTTGCCTTAACACCTCCAATCAAAACTTGAAGACATCAATTTTATTCATCATAGTTGATGGTTTCGGAAATTATGTCTGTTAGGAAGACAAATCCCCCCCCCACCCCCTACAGCTCTCAGGGAAAGGGTTGTAAGTTATGCGCTGGGGGCATAAAAGGTTCTTATAAAAAGACTGGTTGTATATGCTTTGGAGGGGACTCATTGGATTGGTAATAATAAGTTCTAGTGTCCTTTTTAAGAGTCAAAGTTATCAGAGCGCAGCTACCCCCCCCCCCCACACACACGTCGTGTTTTCCTAAGATGTATCCAGTAGATATTTTGAGACAGTCATTTTATTCAAAATAGTTCAAATATCATATAAAAAGGTTTTTGAGGTTGATACAAACAACCAGAGCCTGAGGGCGAGGGTTGTAAGTTATGCCCCTGGGGCAGTTAAGGTCCTTATGAAAGAGATGGTTGTATAAACTTTAGAGGTGGCTCATTTGGATGAAATTAGAAGTTCTAGTTCCTTTTTAAGGAAGTTCTAGTTCCCTTTTAAGTAAATAGTGATGGAGATTAAGTATCCCTCCCCCGCCCAACTACCCCTCTTTACACCAAATGCATCTGATTGAAATTGTGTGAAGACCATTTTGTTTAAAATAGTTCAAAGAACTCCAGGGTTGGCACAAACCCACAGAGCCCTTGGATAAGCGCTTTAAGTTATGCCCTGGTGGCATATAAAGTTTTTATGGAATGGGTGGTCGTATTAAATTCAGAAGGGTCTCATTTTATTTTAAATTGGAAGTTATAGCACCCTTTTAAGAGTCAAAATGATTGGAGTAAAAATTGCTGAAAAAGTTTCTCCAGCATACAAATAGCAGGCCAAACCATAAATTCTTAAAGAAAAGCCGGAAAGTTTCAAACTATTATTTTCTTTTTCCCACAAAAAGACTAAGTTAAAAAAAAAAAAGAACTCCATTAAACCAAAATGAACAAAAATAGAATCAAATAATCTACCAAGCATACAACTACCACAAATCAGCATCAATAAATAAATGAAACTCAAAACGAACAGAAACTGATATGAGTAGGGTTCAAAACCCCTATGCTTTCTAAAAGCCAGAATATAATTTACACTTGACTGAAAAAAATTCAAATGCATTGTTAGTTTAATATACATATGTTGATATTTATTCTTTAAAATCTTAATTAATTTTTGATTTCTTAGTTATAAAAGTGAAAACATTGAAAAGACTTTTTCTCCAGTAAAGTTCAAATTATATTCTAGCTTTTAGAAAGCATAGGTGTTTTGAACCCTATTCATATTAATTTCTGCTCGTTTTAAGTTTGACTCTGTTATTGGTTTTAATTTCTGTTCGTTTTGGGTTTCATTTATTTATTGATGCTGATTTGTGGTACGTGTATGCTTGGTAGACTATTTGATTCTATCTTTGTTCATTTTTTGGTGGGCGGAATGTTTGGTTCTGGGTGTGCCCGAAAAGGCTAAGAGTATTGAGGTGAAACTTTTGGGAATGTCAAGGTGGATATATGTTGAGCTAAATCGGGGCACTATCTTCATCCAAGTTATCAAAACACGTATCTGCAATACCTTAGGAATGGGTAGGGCTATTAACTTGAAACTTTCTGGGAAAACTACTACTACAACTGCTACTAATTCTAACAGCGATTAATTTCAAGAATTTCTGAGGGGGATACTGAACAAAATCAAAACATACTATGTGTAAAGTCAAGACACAATATTCTTGACTTTTTTTTTGGAAGTTTCGAGAGGTATTTTGAACAAAATCAAAATGCACTATTTGCATAATGGTTGTCGAAAGGATATATCGGCAATATATCAGGAATGGGCTTGGGTATTGAGCTCAAACTTTCAGAGGATGTCTAAAAGTGATCAGAGGGCAGAAATCCCCTCCCTTGCTTACCCTATCCAGATTCCCCCTTCCCAACACTGATTGAAATATTGAAAACAAATATTTGTTCAGAATAGTTAAAAGGTATACTGAATATGCCTCCAGAAATGCCAAACAATGGCGTAATTTCGTCAAAATCCTGAGGGGGGGGGGGGCAAAGTTGAAGCCAATTTTCCAAAATCAAGTGAAAATAGCAGTAAAAACTAAAAAAAAAGCCATTTGGTACCTAAAGTACTCTAAAGGTACTTGATAGTACTATAAAGGTACATACGTACTAAAAAAAACCGATCTGTTTCTGTTGATGCTTGAATTATGTAGGTTTATCTTAGTTTTGACAAGATTTTAGAAGAAACTAAATTTCAGCTGGGGGGGGGGGGGGCAAACTGAGGTCTGGGGATGGGTAAACCGAGGTCTGGGAGGGGCTTTTGTCCCCCTGCCCCATAGCAAAATACGCCCCTGATGGCCTTCTGGGTAAGGGTTTTAAATTAAGCAATTTACTCATTGTTAACATGCAGGTTGTATCATTGCGAAAATGGAAGTATTTTACCGTAGATGTGTCTAAAAAGCAAATATTGTCAATGTGAAGCCCTAGGGGATCCTGAACTATATCAAACTATAATATTTGGAATAGCTCCGCTGGATCGTAGTGTGGGTAAAAGTAATCTTTGTTCGGCATATTCTGCTTTTCTAGGTACACTTCCACCGTCTCTGCAGCAGTTTTTCACACAGAAAGGCTCAGGTAGGTCTCTTCTTCTCGCAGATATATTTTACCTAAACGATCATGAACAGCAGCTCAGAGGCCTCCTGTTTATCAATCAATTCTACTATGGAACTCCATCCCTCCTAATGTCCCTCTATCTCTTTCTGCAAAGGCAGTTTGTCGTCGGGTCTTTCCAGTTCAGTAATTTTTCTCTTTTTTATTCTATCCTAATTTGGATGTCTTTCTTCTCTTCTTTTAAAATCATTTTCAGTTAAATATTAAATCTCCTTCTAAATCTCATATCTGTTAAATTTCCTTATCCCGTTCCAGTTTTTTTTTATTGTATGTTTTATTTTTGTTCTATGGCCCACTAAAAGCGAAACTTCTTGGGCTTATTAACCGCTTTACGTTTGTAATAGCTTTTTTTTAATTAACAAAATGATTGATTGATTTGCTTCCATGCCACGTACCTGCAATATCTTAGAAACGGCTAAGGATATTAACTTGAAACTTTCAGAGCCACTACTAGTACTATTACTGTGACTACTTTCGACTGCTTGCTACTGCTGCTTCATCTACTAGTGACTACTTCCAGGGAATTTTGAACAAAATCAAAACACACTATGTGCATACTGATTGTCAAAAGGGCGCATCAGCAATATGTGAGTAACGACTATAGGTATTAAGTTGAAAATTTCAGGGCATGCTCAAAATTCCTTATCTGGGTGTATCTATATTGATCTCAGAATGGCTATATGTATTAATTTGAATTTTCAAGGAGTACTAAGGGGGATATGAAACAAAATCAAAAGACACAATATGCATCGAGGTTGTCAAAACGATACGTCTATAATATCTCAGGAATAGTGAAGGGTATTAAGTTGAAACTTCCGGACAATGTTGTGGGGAATACTGAACTTAATCAATGCATCCCGGTTGTCAAAAAGGCGTATAATCACTATCAGGAACAGTCTATGGCATTTAGTTGAAACTTTCAAAAAAAAGTTGAAAAAGATGTTGAAATAAATAAAAAGCACTAATAAATCAGAGTCAAATGTTTTAATTCTTAAGCCAAAAGCTTGAAAACTGGAGAAGTATTCATAATACTAACCAATAACAAACTTTCCGAAAAAGAAGCTTGTCAAAGAAAAGTAAAGAGCCATATCAAGCTTAAGATCAGCAGAAATAAAGTCCTATAATTCAAACTCAAAACAATCAGAAATCACAATTAGAGAATCAATGAAATCCAAACAAAGAGAAATTAAAATAAATGATCATATAAAACATTAAGACAATAGATACTGATATAGATGAATAAATAAATCTTAAAATAAGTAAAAATTAAATTGAATATACAAGTCAAACTTAAAGCGGACAAAAATTACTTCAAGCAGACAGCTACTATCCCCTCCCTTTTCCTGTAAAATTTCTAAAGCCTATTACATCATTTGTGTTTTTACTGAAAACAAGTTATACTACATATATTTTTTTGTATCTATAATTTTCTAAAATTAAAAAAATAAAAGTAAAAAAGATTGAATATCTGTTTCCAGGCATTAATATCATAAATATTCCGTTTATTTTCATTAGTCCTTTATGGTTATATTGATTACTATAGGGATTTATTTTTTATTTGTCGTCGATGTTTTGAAAAACAAAACACAATGTTTTAAATACAAATAATTTTCCGTAAAACGCAAATGACGCAATATGCTTTAGAACTTTTACGGTTAGAGGAGGGGAAAGAGGCAGCAGCTAAACACCTGTTTGAAGTAATTTTTGTCCATTTTAAGTTTGGCTTTTAATTTAATTTTTACTCGTTTTAAGATTTATTTCTTCACCTATATCAGTATCTGTTTTCATTGTGTTCGATTAGATAGTATATTTTAATTTTTGGTCGTTCTGGATTTTATTGATTTTTAATAGTAATTTTTGGTAGTTTCGAGTTTGAATTGCTGAATTACAGGACTTTGTTTCTGCTGGTCTTAAGTTTCATATGGCTCTTTACTTTTCTTTGAAGAGATTGTTTCAGAAAGTTTTTCTTAACACAAACGAGAAAAAAACCGTAAAGAAGTGAGAATTAACTAGTTGATTATAAATGAGGCTTAAATAGGTTTCTCCCGTGTCTCTATTCAGGGCTACCTTTCGGTGAATGTGTAGCTCTCAATAGACACTGGAGAAACCAATTTAAGCCCCATTTATAATGAACTAATTAATTCTGATTGTTTTAATATAAATAAACAAAATCATATTTTGCAACCTAACTGAATCAGTGATAATACTTACCTGGGAAGCGATTGGCCTTTAAAATGCTGTGCATAAACTGAAAATTAAATTGCCATTCAGTATTGTATTTTTATTCAGTTTGATTCGGAATTTTATTGTTACTATTTTTATTCAGTCACCGCTACTCTGAGTGTCTTCATGTTTTAGTTTTTGTGTTTGTTTTAAAATTTGTTTTTTTTTTATATTTTCTTTGAACTTTTATCAGTATTTTTTTATTTTTTATATTGTGCACCGAGGATGGTCAGGCGGAGGTCTTGATCGAAATATTTGCATTGTAATCTACGTTTTTCAATGCCTTGTATTATCTTCATTTCTCTCTTCTTTGCGGCTTTTTTCGTTTCGTTATGATTAGCCAGTGTGGTCTCGGAATTTTTTTTTTAATTCTTTTTCTAACAACACACACCAGTTAAGAGGCTCTGCTTAAAGCCAACTTTTTAATAATTTATAAAGTCGGATTAATAGCGAAACAACTGTGGTTGAATAGAAATAGCAATAGTGGTAATATGCATAGAGTACTTTTTGTTCAGTTCAACATCTCACTCAATTTTCTCTGAAACTTTAGACTCAATATTCTAAGCCGTTCCTAAGACAATGCTTCTATGTCCTTTTGACAACCTACATGCGCATAGGGTGTTTTGATTGGGTTGATCAGGGAGAGGGGAACAATTGCCCTCTCTCTTAGACTTTAAAAAATACATTTTTAAAATATACTTCATTGAAAACTTTTCTGTTTTCTTCAAGAGCACCCCTCCCCAGATTTAAAAACTTCAATTTGCCCCTCCCCGTCCCATCCTCCTCCCTAATTTTTTTGTAAATTTGCGCCCTTACACAAACAAAACCACAACTGAAAACTAGACAGAAGGCTAAATAAGTGTTGGAATAGATTTAATCACAAGAAAGAGAAACAAACGTTTATACAAAACATGATTGTAGTCCTAGATAAAGAAATTCTATAACCTGAATGAGGACCAGATTGAAAGATTTTGTTATCTCTTCTCAGATATCCCATTATGAACAATTAAATCCAAATAAGAAGGAAAAAATGGGATTTAATCTTGTAAATAATGCAATTTATTTCAGATAAATGATTATATGGAGCTGTCTAGAGAATAGAGCAAGAGAAAATGGGCTTTCTACAGTTGACAGATCACTGATAAGCCTATTAAAAAGAAGCTACTGACCTCCCAATCCAAAGCCCCCATAACTACCTCTAGAACCTCTTGCTTGCCAAGGTCCCCTCGGCTGGAACATATTAGAGCCCCTTGAATTCCCCATATTAAAGCTTTGGTTCATTCTATTGGATGCATAGGATTGTCCAATAGAGGTAAAATCAGAATTCTGACCTCGCCCAAAGCCACTTCCTCCTCGCCATGAACTCCTTTCAGTTCCTGAAAAAGAGGACTGAAATCCGAAACCACCACCCCGCTTCGGCTGTGAACTGAAATCATCCATGTCAAAATTTTGACGGGGGGCAAAACCTCTACCTTGGCCGTTATATCCACCAGGGCTATTCATACCCATATCGTCATATGGTCGTTTCACACCCCTTCGATTGTTCATGCCACCTCGATATGATTCTCGTCTTCCAGTTGTTGAACTGGCGTCTTCCATGCCTTCTCTACCCGCATCAAACTCACATAGCATTTTGACAGTTTTAACGAGATGTTTATCCTGTTCTGACAAAGCGTTAGCATATTCAGGATCTTGAGATACAAGCAAGATTAGCTTCTCGATACGAGGACGCAGAGCAACAATTTTTCCAGCAACCAAAGGATCCATCTCAAGATTGATCCAATTATCCAGACGCACTTTACCGTCAACATATTCAATTTTCTTTGATGCAAAAAGGAGTAACTGCAAAGGAGCAACCATAGTCATTTGTTTACAAGATACAGCCTTTGTGCGAATCTTTTCACCGAAAACGAAAAACGGTGACGGAAATCTCAATTCAAAGATACTGCAATTTACTGATGATTTATGTACCAAAGCCACCTTGGATTCAGTAGTTAAAACCTTCCGTTTTTCTTTATGATAACAAACATTAGGATAATGACCAAATGCAATAAGAGAAGTCACTACATCTAGTTCGGAATCTGGACCAAAATATGAATATGTTTGAGGAACAAAGCTTATTTCAGGAAATCCGAATTGTATCATCAGATCTTTAAGCTGACGCTTTGCTTCTGAGATAACGGTCAGTGTTGGATTTGAAAGCATTTCTCTCTCACAATATTGTTCAAGGAAATACTCTTTGGTCTCACGAACTTCTTCCCATGAGTGGTATGCATTAAGTAGAGCAAGATGATCAGAGTTCTTGTCACCAGCAAATCTTCTCTGTCGCCCTGATAGCCTTTTCTGATCCACAGATGTCAGGAAGACTTCGACAGAAGTTGAATCAGTGGCTGCTATTGTTGCAATTGCATCCCCTAGGAAAAGAAAACAACAAATTATAAAAATCTAAAAAAACGCGGAACTGGGGAGAGAAAAAGAAAAGAGAGAGAGAGAGAGAGAGAGAGAGAAAGAAAAAGAGAGAGAGATTTAAAATTTTTGACCCTCGAAAAAATGCAAGTGATTTACATACAATGTCCGGACACACATAAAGATGTCTTCTTATCTCTGCTCTTTGTGATTGAAAGTCCTGCTTTATGATTCGTCTTTGTAGAAAAGAATAAAAAGAAAACATCGAACCAACATGTATAGCGTGAAGATTCTCTCTCTCTCTCTCTGTGGACTCCAAGGGCACCACTCAGTGTTTTAGGGTACTAGACAGGTTAGGCATATCCGAGGCATGATCGAATACAGTTGGAATGGCTTAAGTTTATAATAACAACATCGAATGGCCCACAGCCTATTCTATTTTTTATAATTTAATAAACGCTTGAGGTTTTGTTCACAATTCGCTATTATTTTTTTTTATGCTTATTCAGTTATTTTTTTAGGCTTACCCCCCCCCCCCCCCATAAACCGTTGCTTTATAATAAACACGCATCCGAGATGATTCCTCTAGCAAAAAAAAATCCTCATTTTTGTAGATAGGAGCTTGAAACCTCTACAGTAGGGTTTCTCTGATACGCTAAATCTGATGGTGTAATTTCATTTGGATTTCAAGGGGTTCGAAAAACAGGCAATTTGTCTCAGGCTCGTAATCTTTGATGGGTAATACTAAACCTAATAAAACTTATATATGTGGAATCAGCATAATAGGCCATTCTTCTGATTTATCTATTGGTATCAAAATGCCTACTTTTAAGAGTTTCGGTTGCTACAGAGCCGCGTCGCTCCTTACTTACAGTTCGTCACCACGAACTGTTTGATATTGTATTACTCTGATTAACCTGACTCACCTGCGTTGAATAAGGAGCTTAAAACAAGCATTTTCCCCAGTCTGGGCTCAATAGGAAGCTTGGCCAATATCTTTCCCAGAGGAGTCAAGCTTTCGTTTCTCGTGAGACACTTTAAATCCCGCAAAGTGGCCTCTGCTTCAATAACAGCATCAATTGGGGGCGGTTCCATTGCTTTACTCAGAAACAGGGATATTTTGCCGAGTCGAAGTAGCTTAATTGACAGTGCAATCTCGTGAAGGGGAGTTCTGAATATCTCTGGGGTCAAATGGGGCTCTAAAGCTTCGTACCTGAAACCAGAAAAACTTAGTAAACATCTCGACACTGAATGTTTAATTATTAACTTGTAGGCACATCACCCCACTAGTGCGATACACGAATCCGTGCAATAAATTTCTTAGGAAAAATTGAATAACTTCCTAACGAAGGAAAAACGAGGATAATTCCAGCTAGAGAAAAAAAGAACAACAGTAAGCAAATATTCTCGATCAAGACCTCCGTTCAACCGTCTTCAGTACAAAAGGCAGAGAGTGCGTAAAAAATAAAAAATAATAATCCTAAGGACAAAATAAAAACAGAACCAACCTTAAAAAAAACAACACAAAAACCCCACTAAATTAGAAGAGACCCCCTAAAAGCAACAGCGAAAGGGCACCTGAATAAAAGCATCATACCTTAAACGGTTATTCAAATATGAGAAATGATTTTATGCAAGGCTTTTTGGAACGCTACTGGCTTACAGGGTAGGGCAAAGCAGGGCTGACCCCTGGATACGGGGTGATCTGGACATTAGTATGAACACGTAGTGGCTTAGCAAAAATTCTCAGAAATCACGACAGGTGCACTATCTATTACCCTATTATCACGCCAAACACACAGCCATGTTTCGTATTTTTCAAAAAATTAGTTTTTTAAAGTTTAGTTTTGGCAGATTTCTTGGGCTTTATATGAAATCATCAGGTAGGAGGGGGGGGGGTGCATTTGAGATGAATTTATTATTATATTTGATAAAAAAGGAATCAAACAGTTTGTTGACCTTGTCCCTTTGTCAGTTATGGATTTTTGTATGTTTACCAAAGTGGCTCACACATGAATATTTTTATAGCAGACAATACAGTGCCGCCTATTTGATTTTTCTAATTACTTTGACGTTGTAAGCAGACACATGGGGTTGGACTGGATATGACGGTCAGGAGCTGGCTCGGGCGTTTATCGTATCTGCCTAAGCCGACCTCGTCTCTAAAAGGTCGGTATTTAGGGTATAAGATGCACGAATGAATCCTTGATAATAAGTATTTTCTACTACGTAAAAATAGACTGCAACTACAGCTGCATCCATGATTCCTTACTATGAGGCCAAAAACCCTCGGCTTTTTCTTATTTGAAGCCTAGTAAAAGAGTGAACCATGATCTTTCCAAGGAATTTAGCATAATGCTATGACATTATATAGATAATGATATACAAGACATCAAAGTAAAAATCTGCTTTCTTTTTTGGCCAACTGAATAATGTTTGTGAAGTTTCTTTATTAACTATCAGAAACTACTAAGTCAAATACAAAGTTAGTATGTGAAGTATGCGTATGCAAGGCGGTGGTCACTAGGAGTGCTAAGTCTAGCAAAAGGAAGCGGATGGGCCAACACTAGAACCCTCCTTGAATCTGTTAAGCATTCTATTAAACATAGGAAGCCAGACAAAACGTGTCCTATTCTTCCACTTCTGGTTTCAAAAGGGAGCAATTTCAATCCACAGACTATTAGCTACTGCAAGAGTAATTCAATGACACTCTTCAAGTTCCCTCTTTATTGCTCACATGAGCTACAAACCTTGGGAATAGCAGTCTTACGCACTTTAAAGTGTACACTTCGACAGAAATGAATGGCTGAATACCAATCCTGGGCAAAGAATTTTTTTTTAATATTAAGTGGCAACGCTTACTTCACAGCTTTTCCTGGAAAAATTTAGCCTAGCCGGCATTTTATTCAACAGAAATTTCCTCTTTTAACAGGGATATTTTCTCGGATCAAAATTTTTTTTCCTCAGAAACAGCAACAGAGAGAATGGTAGTCATGGTGCCTGAGAACCCAAGCCCCTTGGGTTCTGAGGGGACTCAGACCGAAGAAAGACCCAGAGTCACTCCTGAAAATGTTCGACCCTTTCCCCTTAGTGTCTACTGTTACCGTTTAAGAGCAAAAAACCCACAATAAGGACGGCACTCGGATAGTTACTGACACACCTGAAAAAGAGGATATAGAGCAAGCGAGATAACCAAAAGTAAAGAAGACAACGAAAAAGAAAAATGGACAATCGAAGGAAATTATTGAAAAGAGCGATGGTGAGCTTCTCGACCTCAACGACGTTTTGCGTCACGAGTCGTCTCATCGCGGTGACGTGGAAGACATCGAGCCCTTCCATCCCAGTTATGTGGCTGCGTAAGATTTTTATTCTTGTGAAGTTCGTGTTTGGCAAGGGTAGAGTAGAAATCGTTTTAATTGCTCACATAGAAAGTGTCAATCAAGGTGATTTAGGAATTTTCTTCATGAGCATAAAAGGACAGAAATTCGTGTATCCAGAAATTCTGGATAAGGCAGACGACGTTGTTTTGAAATTTCTTCGTTAAAAAAACTCGGAAGGCACAGAAAGAGCCGACCGAGGATTAGTCTGACTACAATCACAAATTGTACAGACTATGGTCAACAGGTTGTCATTTTAATACTTTTATGTTCATTTTATATAGCTGAAGTCAGATTTTTTTTTTATTATTTTGTGCATATTTGAACTAAAATGTCAGAAATCTAATGATTGAGCATAGTATTCAAACCAGTGCTAGAACCACCCAATTCTGCTGTTTTTTTGACAATTTGAAAAAAACAAAAAATCTTTCTTCCCTTTTAGGGGGAACCATCAGAAAAATCTTTCGAAGGAAGTCTAACAGAAACGCATTTTATGCTGAAGTCTAAACTGCAGAAAACATGTGCTTTAGAAGATACGCCGTTTCAAGAAATTGCGTCCTGGTCAACCCTGCTCTCCCCTATGGTGTAATCAGACAACATTTGCTGAACAAACATTTATGAATAAAAGTTATATGAAAAATCGGAATTGACAAGTTCATTATAAATGGGGCACAGATAAGTTTCTTTGATATCTATTAAGGAAGAATTTTTTGGGTAGATGTTTCTTGATTTCTTGTTATTAAGACTTGTTTTGTTTTATTTTGTCCTAAGGACTTTTATGTGCATATTTTATTCATTATTATTTCACTTTATTTTACTGAGGACGATTGAGCGGAGGTCTCAACTGCAATATCTGCATACTATTCTTCTTTTTTCAATGCCTGAAATTGACAGAGATTTGTTTTTCTTTATTACAAAGTTCTTTCATTTTGCCAGGCTTAGCCAGCGTGGTCTCAGAAATTATTCACAAATCTCATAGGAGATTGAAAACCTATTTTGAACAATCAGCTAGGTTATTTTAAGAGATTGTACAGGTTGCATAGAATGACCCATACCCAGTTTCTTAAAGGAGACCTTGGACTGTGGTCTCTTAAAAGTTATAGGACAGTCCAAATGATAAATTTTGGCTAAGGGTTGTACAGTTACCCAGTGATAGGTTACTGAAGGCAGCACCTGATGAGTTACTTCAGCTACATAGGAAAAGATCTTGGCCTTTTAAAGTTAAAGAGGTACTGGATAAGACAGGTTTTTCTTTCGCATGGAATGACGGCCTTGGACCAACTAGTCAACAATTATAGTTGGACAGGGAAATCAAGCGGGTGCTGGAGGACCAGACGATACAGAAATGGGGTGAGGAGATTAAGAATTCGGAAACTTTAAGGTATTATAATGAGGTTAAGATAATTTATGGTCAGGAATTTTACTTTAAGTTAAATTTACCGTCTAAATACCTTACATATTGGATGCAGCTACGATCTAATTGCCTTCCGATTCGTTAGAGATTGAAAGTTTTTGAGAGGAGGAAAAGTGTCCCGGACGGCAGGTTTGCTTGCCCTCTTTGCCAAGAAGAGGAGGAGAATTTGGAGCATTGTCTGAGTCGTTGTCGAGGTCTTTTGGGGGTAAGGGAAAATTTATTTGGGAATGATGGAGTGCTGCTTCCTGATGCCTTGAAAAGTACGTCGTCACAATTTATTTGTCTAGTGGCAAGATATCTTGATGAGTATTTTGCAAAAAGAAGAGAGTAGTTTTTGTTTTATTTTTATTTTTTTCTTTATTATTGTGACGAGTGCTGTAATTTGTTAATATTGTATGTTATTTGTGTACATGGCCACATTTTGGCTTGAAATACACGTTATCTTATCTATCAATCAATCGTTTAATTATATTGCAAAAAAAGTGAGCCGAAAAGAAGGAAAACATGTAGGCTTCAAAAATACCGGAACCCTTTAGAAATGCTAACAGTGTTCCATAATGAACTTATTTGACTGAATAGACATATTAACTTCGCCAATTGATTCATCACGAAAATCTGACTCAGCATCTGTATTTAGCTGAACTTACAGAAAAACGACTAATAAACAGAGAAAACATACCATAAAGCAGGTCAAGAGAACTTGATGAAGTCCTCGAGTCCTTGACATCCTAGTCCTTTATGAAGACTTAAATACGAGCCGCTTGGCTGGCAAATTGTCTAGAACACATTGAATCTACAAGACTCTTTTTAAGCTAATATATTTATATTACAGGTATTAAATAATAAAACAATGGGGTAAATTCGAAAATAACAGATAAAAAGAAAAAAAAAGATTGGCAAAAGCAGTCTATCTAGTATTTAAAAATTTGAAAGACTATTTTTTTTAAGTTTACATTGCACCTGTTCAACCCTAAGAAGGAAGAAGAAGAAATATAAGGAAGAAGACAAACATACCTAGACCGACTACATAGGAAATAGCATTTTCCTGGTCGCACACGGCCTGCACGTCCTTTCCTTTGCTCCAAATTACTTCTCGAAGCCCAAACTGTGGCATAATTAGTCATATTGTTATGAGAAGTATATATAGCTTCATCTTCAACCGGCAAGTGTCAATAACATAGACAACGTCATTGATAGTAACGGATGTTTCAGCAATATTTGTAGATAAAATGACCTTTGTGCAACCAGCTGGAGCAGGTTGGAACACTCTTCTCTGGTCTTCTCTTGGAAGCATAGAGTGGAGCGGAAGGATGAGGAAGTCTCTTGAGTTAAAGCGTGGGTTTTCCATTAAGCGCCGCATAAGCATAGATATGAGATTCCAACCTTTAAAAGGGAGTGAATTTTAACTCTGTTGAAATTAGACAAAACGGGAGAGAGTGAGTGAGAGAGAGAGAGAGAGAGAGAGAGAGAGAGAGAGAGAGAGAGAGAGAGAGAGAGAGAGAGAGAGAGAGAGAGAGAGAGAAGAGAGAGGAGAGAGAGAGAGAGAGAGAGAGAGAGAGAGAGAGAGAGAGAGAGAGAGAGAGAGAGAGAGAGAGAGAGAGAGAGAGAGAGAGAGAGAGAGAGAGGAGAAGAGAGAGAGAGAGAGAGAGAGAGAGAGGAGAGAGAGAGAGAGAGAGAGAGAGAGAGAGAGAGAGAGAGAGAGAAGAGAGAGAGAGAGAGAGAGAGAGTGAGAGAGGAGAAATAGAGATAAGGAAAGAGAGAGAGAGAGGAGAAATAGAGATAAGGAAAGAGAGAGAGGAGAGAAAGAGAGAGATTAGAGATAGAGAGAAGGAAAGAGAAAGAGAAGAAATAAAGAGAAGGAAAAAGAGTGAGAGGAGAAATAGAGAAGGAAAGAGGGAGGAGGAATAGAGAGAAGGGAAGAGACAGAGAGGAGAAATGGAAAGAAGGAAAGAGGGAGAGGAGAAATAGAGAGAGGGAAAGAGAGAGAGGAGAAATAGAGAAGGAAAGAGAGAGCGGAGAGAAATAGAGAGAAGGAAAGAGAGGGAGATAGAGAGAGAAATAAGTAGCTATTGGCTAAAATTTATGGTTCATAATAACAGTTGTACTAAACAAAAAAGTTTCAATATTACAAATTAGTGTGGCCTACAGGTTCAGTATTCAAGTACACCTTTGGATTTAGTAGACCAATTTCAGAAACAATCCTTATCTGTCTAATTTTGCAAGATAGCCATTAAAACAATTTACTATAAAAAAAAAACAGATAAATTTTCAGTCAATATGCCAACACTATACAAGAATGGACCTGGTTATATATTGAGAAAAATAACTGTGCCTATAGAGTAGATTAGCAATCGCTGAAATATCTCTGGCAATACCCCAATTACAGGTCACATATTGTGTTTTAAATTTGGTATCAGTAAAAATCCGCGGCTTCGTGAAATCCTCCCTCATGAGCATCTCCCTTTGCGCCAACGGTTCCCGTGATAAGTAGCTCAACCGGTACCAAATATTCAGCCGGTACCAGCGCGGCATATGCGTTATGTATGCAGTTTTGTTTCCTCGTTCATCAAGACTTTTAATACTGGACTCACTTGTCAATAATTGTACATATTTATTTGCTTTAGTTCATTATTCTTTTTATTTGTTTTGTTTTTTTAAATTTTTTTTCTTTAATATTTGGGTATTTCAATTTCGTAGGTTTTAGTTTGACTCTGGGATATTTCGAATCAACGTATCAATTTGTATGACGATTGCTATGGCTGTGATTTTTAGATGTTTAGTGCTTTATATTTTATTATGACAAGAACTGCTGCTGATCACCATGACCGTGTAAGGCGTTTGATAAAAAAAAAATCGTTTATCATTAAATCCCCTTTAGAACAGCGTCAGAAATAAGACTTGGCTTACGAAATTAAGGAACAATAGCTATAATTAAAATAATAACAAAGTTGATGCTAGAAACCCCCCTTATTTGATTATAGTAAGAACTCGGACACAAAGAGTATGGGTAACTTATAAATGGAAATGTCCTTATTTGATTATAGTAAGAACTCGGACACAAAGAGTATGGGTAACTTATAAATGGAAATTAGTTCTTGAGTCGACAGAAAAAAAAATGTCAACGCCGCCTAGCATCTGGTGACACTTGGCATTTTTTCAAGCTTTGTAATCGTTTTTCTGTTAAGAACTGCGATGAGACACTTATTATCACCCTAATTATACCAATTACTTATTAAATAATACTAATACTAATTACACTTAGTGTAATACTAAAGCACTAATTATTACACTAAAAAAAGTAGTCGCCATACGCTAAATGGCGTTGATAGTTTTGTTCGGCACCATTTCCCACTCTTATAAGTTACGCATACTCTTTACCTAGACATAAAAAGAGGGAAACAAACGGTGCTTTTTTTTTTATCATAATTCCTTAAGTAAATTGACGAAATGATCCTAAGTTAAGATGTTTCTTAAGTGAGGAAGAAAAAAGGAAAAGTAAATTAGAAAGAACATTACCAGGCAAAAATACGAGAACAGCTCCTTCGCTTTCTCTTTCTTTGATGTGCACCAAAATACTTTCAACTAAATCAAATGGAACTTCCCGTTCAGGTATTTTCGACATGGCCATAGTAACTTCAGGTCCATAAGATGGATTTACTTTCAAATTTAAATTAGCGTCTGATTCCACCTCTGCTCCCTCCTCATCATCTTTGTCCTTTCGCTTCTTCTTTGGGTCAACCAAAGGAACAAATTTGGTGAGCTGAACACAATCTTCGAGGAACAAAGTATCAATAGGGAAAGTACGACCAGGAATTTCAATCACTGGACAGTCACCAAAATACTTGGAAAAAATTGACGTATCAATTGTCGCAGACATGAGTATTATTCTCATATCTGGATAGGTGTGAACCATGTCACGTAGGACAACCATGATGAAATCAGTGTTTAGATCACGTTCATGAATTTCATCAACAATAACGTGTGAAACACCGCGAATGCCAGACTCCAATTTTCTAAGAAGCACACCTACAGTGCAGAACATAATACCACCATATGGCCTTGGCAATATGGATTCAAAACGGACAGAGTAGCCAACACTAACACCAAGGTCTTCATTCCTCTCACAGGCAACACGATCTGCCACGGAAACTGCTGAAATACGGCGTGGCTGTGTTACTACAATGTTACAGAAAGCACCTTGATTGGTGCCAACATAGTCATCAAGTATATATTGACAAATTTGCGTCGTTTTTCCAGAGCCAGTTGCACCGCGAACGATTATAACTGAGCTTTCATGAATCGCACTCAATATCTCAGACTTGAAAGAAAATACAGGCAACTTATTTCTTTCAGTTATCATATCTTGTAACCCCTTATCATTCTGTAAAGATTCTCTTTGCTTGCTATATAGATCGTCACTAATTTGCTCTAAAGTTGCAGTAGCCAATGGTCCTTCGTCAATATTACAGCCTGTCCATGGATTCCAGTTGACCATGGGTGGAGCCCAAGGTACAACCCCACCTTTCGTTTCTTGAACGTCTTCATTTATTTCTTCAGCTTCTTCTGGTAATAGATTGGTAGTGCCATCTGTGGCGTCAGGCTGGGTATACTGGATGTCCAATTCATTAATACACTTGTCCAGTGCCTCTTCAACGGTTGGCTTAAGCTTTACAGGATACGTGACAACATTTTCTGCTGAACGGTCTTTTTTCAGAGTGCCTAAAATGTAAAAAAAAGGTTAGACATATGTTTAAATTAGTTCGAAATTCTCAGTGGAGCCTCTTCACCAAACTGATGTCATGGCATGTACTCATAAACGATAGATGTTGTACGCCTAATTCGAAACAGTTCGTCGTAACGAACTGTAAGTAGGGAGCGACCGGGCTCAATAGTAACCGAAACTCTAAAAAACGGATTTTGATACCAATAGATACATCAGAAGAATCATATTTTTATGCTGATTCCAAATATACAAGTTTCATCAAGTTTAGACTTGTAAATCAAAAGTTACGCGCCTGAGAAAATTTGCCTTATTTTCGAAAAAAGGGGGAAACAACCCCTAAAGTCATAGAACTTTAATGAAAATCACACCATCAGATTCAGTGTATCAGAGAACCCTAATATAGAGGTTTCAAGCTCCTATCTGCAAAAATGTGGAATTTTTTATTTTTTTGCCAGAAGAAAGATCACGGATGCGTGTTTATTTGTTTGTTTTTTTCCCAGGGGTGATCGTATCGGTCCAATAGTCCTAGAATATCGTGAGAGGGCTCATTCGAACGGAAATTAAAAGTTCTAGTTCCCTTTTTAAGTGACCAAAAAAATTGGAGTGCAACTTGGCCCCCTCCCACGCTCATTTTTTACCGAATTCACCCAATCAAAATTTTGAGATAGCCATTTTGTTCAGGAGAGTCGAAAATCTAATTAATGTCTTTGAGAATGACTTAATCCCCCACTGTTCCCAGGGGAAGGGCTGCAAGTTATAAACTTTGCCCATTGTTTACATATAGTATTGGTTATTGGGAAGTATACAGGCGTTTTCAGGAGGAATTTTTTTCTAGTGGGGGTCGGGGTCAGAGTAGGCGTTACGGGCGAGGGTCCTTCCATGGAAGATGTCTCCTTGGGGGAAGGGACATTTCTATGAAGGGGGCGCCGGATTTCCCAGCATTATTTAAAAAACGATCATAAATTAAATAAAAAAACAAGTTTTTTTTCAACTGAAAGTAAGAAGCAACATTAAAACTTAAAACGAACATAAATTATTACGTATATAAGGGGGTTCACCCCCTAGTCAATACCTCGCTCTTTACGCTAAAGTTTTTTTAGTACTTTCAAAAGAGTTATCTATTCTAATTAACCGGCCTTTGTGATTCAGGGGTTTGTGATTCGAACAAAATTCGAAATTTAGCGTAAAGAGCGAGGTATTGACTAGGGAGCGAACTCCCTAATATACGTAATAAAAACATACGAATATAGAAATTCGTTACGTAAGTTAGGCTACGTCAGAACAAAATTTCGAGAAAGCCAATTAGCCAAAAAAAGGAAAATTAATATGCAAATTTCGTTTTAATCATTCATGTACGGTGAGCCAAAATCAAAGCTGCATTAATTCAAAAACGTTCAGAAATTAGCTTAAAAAAACAAGTTTTTTTTAACTGAAAGTAATGAGCGACATTAAAACTTAAAACGAACAGAAAGTATTCCGCATATGAAAGGGGCTGTCCCCTCCTCAACGCCTCGCTCTTTTAAACAGTTCGTGGTAACGAACTGTAAGTAAGGAGCGACCCGGCTTAATGGTAACCGAAACTAAAAAACGGAATTTTGATATTAATAGATACATCAAAAGAATCAGATTTTAATGCTGATTTCAAATATATAAGTTTCATGAAGTTTAGTCTTACCCATCAAAAGTTACGCGCCTGAGAAAATTTGGCTGATTTTCGAAAAAAAGGGGAAATACCCCCTTAAAGTTATAGAACTTTAATGAAAATCACACCATCATATTCAGCGTATCAGAAAACCCTACTATAGAGGTTTCAAGCACCTATCTACAAAATGTGGAATTTTGCATTTTTTGCTAGAAGAAAGATCACGGATGCGTGTTTATTTGTTTTTTTCCCCAGGGGTGATCGTATCGACCCAGTGGTCCTAGAATATCGTGGGAGGGCTCATTGGAACGGAAATTAAAAGCTCTAGTGCCCTTTTTAAGTGACCAAAAAATTGGACGGCAACTAGGCCCCCTCCCACGCTCATTTTTTCCCCAAAGTCACCCGATCAAAATTTTGAGATAGCTATTTTGTTCAGCATGGTCGAAAATATGATAACTATGTCTTTTAGGATGACTTAATCCCCCGAAGTCCCGGGGGGAGGGCTGAAAGTTATGAACTTTACCCACTGTTAACATACAGTTATTGGGAAGTATACAGACGTTTTCAGGCGGAATTTTTCTAGTAGGTGGGGGGGGGGGGGGTCGGGGGTTATATGGGAGGATCTTTCCATAAAGGAAGTTTTCATGGGGGAAGGGACATTGCTATGCAGGGAGCGCCAGATTTCCCATCATTATTAAAGAAAAAGATCAGAAACTAAATAAAAAAAAAAATTAAAAGCTCTTTAAGCCAAAGATTTTTTAGTACTTTCATAAGAGCTATTTATTCTAATTAACGGCCTTTGTGATTAAGGGGTCATTTTTAAAGAATTGGAACAAAATTCGGACTTTAGCTTAAAGAGCAAGGTATTGACTAGGGGGCGAACCCCCTAATATACGTATTAAAAATCTAAGAATACAGAAGTTCGTTACGTAAGTTAATTCGTAAGTTACGTATATTTATTACTAATCAAAACGTTCGTAAATAAAATTAAACACGTTTCGAGAAAGCCATTTAACCAAATAAAAGTAAAATTAATATGCAAATTTTGTTTTAATTATTCATGTACGGTGAGCCAATATCAAAACCTGCATTAATTCAAAAACGTTCAAAAATTATATAAAAAAAACAAGTTTTTTTTAACTGAAAGTAAGGAACGACGTTAAAACTTAAAACGAACAGAAATTATTCCATATATGAAAGGGGCTGTCCCCTCCTCAACGCCTCGCTCTCTACGCTAAAGTTTGACTTTCTCACAACCCTATTTTTTTAAACAATAAAAAACTTTAGCGTAAAGAGCGGTTGTCGAGGAGGGAGCAGCCCCTTTCATATACGGAATAATTTCTGTTCGTTTTAAGTTTTAACGTCGTTCCTTACTTTCAGTTAAAAAAAACTTGTTTTTTTATTTAATCTACCCAAAGGATTTATCAATCTCTAGGGATTTATCGAGAAACTGTGTTTAAAAAAAGGAGAAAAGATATTTGCGTTTAAAAACATTTTACTACAAAGTCTCCTTTTAAGTCTACACAATTCTGTTGATCTGCGCCCTTCAAAATAGCACTCGGCGTGCTTCTCTCTAAAATAATTGCTTACGAATGTTTAGCCCTTTGATTTAGGGCTTCGATTTAGCCCTTCCAAATAGCACTCGACGGGCTTCTCTCCAAAACTATTGCTTACGAAGGTTTAACCCTTCCAAATAGCATTCGACGCGCATCTCTCTAAAACAATTGCTTACGAAGGTGATGACCTTCTCATTGGACGAAAATAGCTGTCTTCCAATGGGATATTTTTGGACTAGACAACAAAAAGAAGTCACTTGGGGCTTGTAAGGAAGATTTGATGATGGTGAGAAAGGAAGGTGAACTGAGACGGCGCTTTACCTAGGTGAAACAGGGTATTTCTTTTTCTTCAAATGTGGCCATTTTTCCACAATTTCGGCCTTTAAAACTTGTCAAGTAGTAATGCATAGTACGGTCCTTTAATGGTTCTTCCAGTTTGGAGATAGTCAACTCTACAGCTCCATGGCTATCCCAAAAAGTAGTCACCATCACTTTCTCGGCCAAAAAAAAAAAAAAATAGCTTTTGCTTTTTTGAAGCATATTCCCCTATTAGGTCAACTGTTTTCAGATATTCCTATAATGATTTAAACTCAAAATGACCAGAAACTAATATTAAAAAATGAAACCCAAAACGAACAGAAATTAAATAAACAATCATAAGAAACATACAGGTAACAGTTACTTACATAAATGAATAAACAAATCGTAAAACGAGTAAAAAATAAACTGAATATTCAAGTAGAACTTAAAATGAACAAACCCTTAACGCCTACAAAAGTCTAAAGCCTACTGCGTCAATATGCCTCTCATTATGCAATTTTTTTTACTAATAAATTGTATAAATTACTAATAAACTGTGACAGATAGCTTTAAACTTGACGACTTCTTATATGGTGGCTATTAAACTTGACGACTATAAAAACTAAAATCTTTTGGTACATATATTGTTCCAAAGATTCTTTTTCTTTTTAGATTTTTTTGTTTTTGTGGAAAGGTCCTTCTTTATACCTTTTTCGTTGCCACAAACTTCAATTTTAAGGATTTTTTACCAAAATAGAATAGCACCCATCTATTAACTTTATTTTTCAGTTCATAGATGGTTTCAATAATGTGTGCTAAAAAAAAGAATAAAAAAATGAAAATGGGCACCGTTCGTTTTCACCGCCCAACAACACTTAACCCCCCTCCATTAGGGTGGATTGAACTTCCTTTGGATTGTACTGAAGACCAAATACATGAACAACAAGAAATAAATGGAAGGAAGTAACAACCAAAGGAATTATTTAAAAGGTTGGCCTCTTCAGAAGGAAATATGTTAATAAGACAATTAGTACTTCATAATGTGTAGAAGAATTGTAGTCAACAGATATTCCAGGCCCTTCCACATTCATTACCTATTCCCGCTTTTTTTTCATAGAAAAATGAATTTTCCATAGTCTAACTCTTTTCTGCAGATTGATTTCACAGCGAACAAGCAAGATAATGGCAACAATTGGCGGAAAGAAAAGAGTAAGCCAATGGAAAATTCACTTAAAAAAATCATTTATTTATACATAAAAAATGTGAAAAATGGGAAAACGTGGTTGAAAGTGGAAGCACCCAGAATATCCGTTAATTACAATTTTTCTGCACATTATGATAACCGAATAAACGAGGGCAATATCAGCTAGTGTATAGACAAAAGCAAAAAGGACAATAGCAGATATTTCAGCAAGGACCTGGCCAAGGAAGTCTTTGCCGAAGGACCCCCTTCAGTCTTTTTTTTAGCACTGAAGACGGCTTGGCCGATGTCCTAGCCGAAATATCTTTTTTTTGTCCTTTTAGCTTCTTTTCCATCCACTGGTTGATATTGCCCACGTTTCCTCGGTTATTTATTGCCATGTGTAGCCAGTGTGGTCTTGAATGTATTTAAGAGGCTAACCACTAAGTCTATACCCAACCTAAAGTAATATCTGTAACACATTTCCAGCAAAGACTGCTTGCAGCTTGCAAAGTGATTAATTTGAATAGATTTAAATGGCTCACCTGCAAAGGCTGGAATAACGTTGAAGTGAAAAAGTTGCCTAACGAGGGAAAGAGCACAGCTTTTTGAAGCCGCCATTTTGTTGGAGCCTGCTTCTCTCGCCGTTATTTGACGACTAAGCTTAGTTACATAAAAACCCATTTCTGCAATAAAGCTTCGACTGTTATCAGGCCCAACTGAACTGTAGCGATATTCAGCGGTTATTCGGTTTTCCTAGAAAACAATAGTTTTGTTTTAGGACAGTCTTTCGTAAGGATTAAGTATTCCAGGAACCGGACAGAATGGACCAATTTGAGCAAATTTATTATCAATGGACACAGAGATTGAGCTTTTTGAACATTATAAAATATACATTAGAAATAGATAAGGGAATAGAGGTCAAATCCAGCAAAATTTCGTTTTTAACCTGAAGTTACGCGAAAAATTTAAAATCCAATATCATGGTCATGTTTTCAAGAGTCTTCTCAACCGAATTTTAGAGAATCTGGTCTCTACTCTTTTATAAGGAAGTTCTATATGTTTAGACCTAATAGATTGCTGTAATTGCTGTATTCAGGCATGTACCCAACACAGAGATGGGGCACCGGACCCACTATTCCACGAAATCGTATAACTTCTACAATCTTCTGCAAAATCATCACATCCTTAATTTTGTATGAAACACATAGTAGACTACAGCGATTTTAGAAATTATGAATCAAAAAAGGAATATGCACAAAAGGGAAGGACAGATACAGGGCGAAGGAGGATCCACAATAAATATTGAAATGGACAAAAAATAATCCCCGAATCAGCAGATCAATAATTCAGCACCAAATACCAACTATCACAACTATTAAACATTATAAATTATACTGCATCATGGCGGTAAAAAAAAAAAATACAAAAAAAATACTGCTTTTACATCCTCAGGTATTATAGAATGTCTTTAAGGCATTTTTTTTCTATCGTAAGGCAGTCCGTCATCAAGTCAAGTTCCTTTAATTCAGTCTCAAAATTCACCGCCTTTTTAATAAAATATACTTTATTTCTATTTCCTGACACTAAGTCAGCTGTTTCGTCATCAAGTCAAGTTCCTTTAATTCAGTCTCAAAATTCACCGCCTTTTTAATAAAACATACTTTATTTCTATTTCCTGACACTAAGTCAGCTGTTTTAGTTTTTGTCATCATATAACCATGTACAGGGGCATCCCGAGGGGGGAGCCCCCCCCCCAACTTTTTGGGCGTGCGGTCAAATTTTCGCCGAAGGCTAAAATTTCGCCCGAATTTTTTTCAAAATCGGCTGAAATTTAGCAAAATTCTTGATTTCTGCAGAAAATTCAGCATAAATCAGGCAGCGAGTCGATAAAATTTGCGAAGACCCCCCCCCCCCTTAATGAAATGAACCTCGGTACGCTCCTTATCATATATACAACCTAATGCTTTATTACTTTGCCCCAAAATACAAGACCTATAAATTGTATCCCGGACAATTCATAGTAAAACAATTTGATATTTGGCCGGCGTACCATAAGAAGCCATCCTTCTATACTTGCATAGTGGAATCTCAGCTTACATCTATAAACAAATGATTACCACAAAAACACTTTAATAATAACCACAACTAAACGATTGAATAGCATTATTATCTATAATCGTTGCGTAACCACATGCACGAAGACAAATTTTTTTACCCTAACTGTATCGGAGCGACATAGATTTAACTTTCATACCCTTTTACTTTGCCTACCTTTTTACTGAGAGATTTATGAAGGGGCACAGTCTTTCAGGTACCAAGGACTAAACGTGTGCCTCCGATCTTACAGATAAAAATTCTTGCATGATCCCACTTCAAATAGGGAAAAACATGCTTACTTTTTTGCTAAAACCCTGGCAGTGAGAAGAGAACGGACACCCAAGGGACTAGAGGCACATTTTGTGTCGGAAATCACACATATTGATAATGATCATTACAGTTTTTTTTATTTAAACGAGATACGACGCAATTGCTTTTCCACATAGAAATTAAAGGTAGGAGGGGTGAGGGGGGGGGGGGGGCTGAACAGGACGAATTACCCATTTTGGTTCTCTAATTATGCAAGTTGTAAATCATTGTATAGCCCAGGTCCAAATAAGATGTAATACGCCTACCTTTCGGCAAAAAAAATTGAAGGTCAGAGAGGCAAGGAGCCACAGACAAATTGATCCTGCAATCATACAGATTAAAATTTGCTGTACAATTTTGGTTCAATCAAGGTGCAACATGTCTTTTTTGTATCTATAAAACAAAAGGTCAGGCAGGGCAGAAGGCGGGGTGTTTAACAGCGTACTGGCTCACTTTAGTCTCTTCAATCTCACGAAATGAAAATCTGCATGATACTGGTTAAAAATAAGTACAGTATGGCTACCTTTTGAAGTAGGAGGCGCAAGACGGGGTCACGGAGGGGCATTCGGTTACAAAGGGTCAGGGGCACACTTTTTACCTCAAAGTTTCAAAACGAATTAGGTAGTTTTTTCTTTCTTTTTTGGCAACAATAAAAATCCTAAATTTTTTCAGTGCATACCACAGAAAACAAAATCGCCAGCTCCTCGAAATTCTCACAATATTAAACATCATGAACAGCTTTTTTGTACGAAATAAAAAGCATGCAGCACACGTTCACCAGCTCAAGAAGCATTCATAAACGTTAAAATGGAAATGTATTTTCTTTTTGTTTCAATTCGATTTGCTTGCAGCAGACCGGTTTTCCAATATTATCACTAAGAAGGGAGCAAAGGGAAGTTTCCCATTTATTTGGCAATGAGATATTGAAGTTCAATATTGAAGTTCAGGAGGCACATATGATGCCATTCATCCATCTTAGTCCTGAACACAGACAAAACATAATTAATAAAGGCGTTCAACTGTAATAGTTTTATGGTACCAATCAATTTGGTGCTTGTGATCTCCTATCCTCAGTTGTTCAGGCTTCTATAAACCTACCATGCAGTCACCTGGATACCCAATCCAACCCTTTTTTAACATTGTAAGAAAGGATAAAAACCTATTTGGATTTTATACGTTATTTTTCTGTGACCCCAAACACAGAGAACAAAGTTGCAAACTTAACTAAATGGCAAATAGAAATGACTGGCAAAAGTCGATGGCAGCAATAGAAATAACTTGTTTTGGAAATTCATTTTTTTCTATTCAAAGAAAATATTTTGGGAACAGAGCCAGGGATTCTTCCCACATCTTAAGAATTCTTAGACCAAAGGAGCATTTCCACTTGCAGAACTATGGCTCAGAAAAACAAAAGTTTGGCAGAACTACTTCAGACAGATTATAAATCCCGCTTTAGCTCTCACAATGTTTGCTGTTTGAATGACGGCTGTCACAATGACAAATAAAACTCATCCTCCTTGGCCTCAGGCACAGCTATCCAAAATACTATATTACATCTATCAATCCTACTGTTCTTTAAATCTTACCGCAAAACCACGATGGTTAAACCCTTACTATTTTCTACAAAAAAAAAAAAAAAATGAAATCGAAACCACAAGGAAAAAAATATTTCAGAACAAAAAAAGAGAAAATAATTAGGTAGCCACGTTTATTTGTCAATGGAAAAATTTTCACAAAAACTCTGAAAGAGTTTTGAAACCAACATTTTTCAAAGGAGGATTCTGACAGATATAAAGCATGAACTGATCGTCAGAAATTCTGAGAACATTTTTATTGCTGTTCAAAAGTTTTCCCCAAAAATAAATAAATGTGACTTTATGCCAAAAAAGCTTAACATTTTCTATTTGGACCCCCCACGCCCCGCTAAAGTCTTACCTATATGAATCATAGGTCAGATGTGAATTTTAGACAAGGGAAATTCGTATAGAAGGAGTTGTCACAGAAACTTCAAAAAGAACTCTGTCGATTAGAAATTGAAAGGGTTAGTTCCCTTTGTAAGTGCCAAAGTGACTGAAGGACAGCCCCTTCCCACTCCCATCATTTCCCCAAACATATCCAAACAAAAAAGTTATTGAGATAGACATTTTGTTTAGCGTGGATTAAAGGTCCGAAAATCCAGTCTTTGAGGATGACAACCTCCCCCTACACACAGCCCTCAGGGCAAGGGTTGTAAAGTATGCTCTGGGGCATATAAGACAATTATAGAAAGGGTGGTCGTAAAAACATCGGAAGGGGCTCATTGGATTTTTAATCAGAAGTTCTAGTGTCCATTTTAAGAGTCAAAGTGATCGGAGGGCAGCTACCCCATGCAAGCGTGCTCACATCACTCTCTACGTACCTAAGTAAAGAGCAATGTGGGTACAATGTATTTTCCAGGCCCATTATTTCCAAAAACACATTCAATCAACATTTTGCTCAGTGTAGTTTAAAATACCGGAAATTATGTCTTTGAGGATGACGACCCCCCCCCCCCCCCGCCCCACAGTTCTCAGAGCAAGGGTTGTAAGTTATAGCTGGAGAGCGCATAAGGCTCTTATAGAAAGGGTCGTCATATAAACATCGGAGGGGGCTCACTGGATTGGTAATCAGAAGTTCTAGTGCTCGTTTTAAGAGTCAAAGTGATCGGATGACAGCTACCCCTCCCCCACCTGTCCTATTTTCTTGAAATCCAGCTGATAGAAATTTTGAGATGGCCAGTTGTTCAAAAAGTAGTTCAAATCCAGGGTCGTCATATAAACATCGGAGGGGGCTCTTTAGATTGGTAATCAGAAGTTCTAGTGCTCGTTTTAAGAGTCAAAGTGATCAGAGGGCAGCTATCCCTCCCCCACCCGTCGTATTTTCTTGAAATGCATCTGATATAAATTTTGAGATGGCCACTTGTTCAAAAAGTAGTCCGAAGATCATAGGCAGCGCAATACCGCTGCCTAGGTAAATAGCGATGTGGGCACAATGTGTTATTTTTTTGGACCAGGGCACTACGTATAAAAGGGTTTGTCGTAGAAACTTTGAAAGGGGCTCATTCGATTGGAAATTCCAAGCTCTATTACTCTTTCTATTAAACGAAAGTGATAAGACAGCAACCAGACCCCCCCCCCCCCCACGCCCTTCAATTCTTCAAATACATCGAATCAAAATTTTGAAATAAATATTTTGTTCAGCGTAGTTGAAAGGTCCAGTAATTATGTCTTTGAAGGTTTACCCCCCCCCCCCCGAAGCCCTCAGGACGAGAGTCTTAAGTTATACCTCGGGGGTTATAAGGTTTTTATGGAAGGGGTGGTCGCATAAACTCCGGAGGGGACTCATTGGATTGGATTTTGGAAGTTCTACTGCCCTTTTAATAGTCAAAAGGTGGAGGACAAATAGCCCCCCTTCCACGCTCACCGTTTCCCCAACACATCCAATCAAAATTTCGAAATAGCCATTTTGTTCAACATAATTGAAAGGTCCGGAAATTATGTCTTTGAGGATGACCCCCCCCCACCCCCCACTTACGGCTCCCAGAGCAAAGGCTATAAGTATATTAGTTGCCCATTGCCAACATTTAAGGTTTTTATGGAAAGGATGGTCGTATAAACTTCGAATGTGGCACATTCAATGGAAATCAGCAGTCCTCCTGTCCGTTTTAAAGGTCAACATTTTAAGAGTTTTAAGACTCCTTTTTAAGAGTCACCTAATATCACCTTTTCCCCAAATGCATCCGATGGAAATTTTGAGATAGCCATTTTGTTCAAAATAGTCTAAATACCGAATAAAAAGGCCTCTAGGGTTGAAATAGCCCCTCTGAACTTGGGGGCAAGGGTTTTAAGTTATGCGCCGAAGGCATATATTGTTTTTATGGAATGGGTGGTTGTCTAAACTTTGGATAGGGCTCATTTGATTTAAAATTGGAAGTTATATTGCTCTTTTTAAGATTCAGGAGTGAATTGAGGGCAACCAGCCCCCCGCCCCTCCCACAACCATCATTTCCCAAAACGAACATCTAATCAAAATTTTGAGACATCTACTTTCTTCAGTATTGTTGAAAGATCCTGTAATTATAACTTTGGGGACGTAACTATACTCCCAGAACTGATATACTCCCAGGTCTGAAGTTAAGCAATTCGTTTGCTGTTTACATATAGTATGTTATTGAGAAAGATATGCATGTTTCAAAACAAATATATTTAAAATATTTTCACTTTTTTACTTTAATAAATAAAAAATGATTAAAACTTTAAGGAATAAATATCAGTATATGTATATTAAACTGTTAATCCATGATCATTTGTTGTTTTTTTTTTTAGTAAAGCGCTAATTATGTTCTGGTCTTGATAAGGCGTGGGGGAGGGGGTGTCAGCCCTACTCATGTCATTTTTGCTCGTTTTGAGTTTGACCCTTATTTATTGTAATTTCTGTTCAATTGAGTTTTATTTATTTATTGGTGGTGATTTGAGCTAGCTTTTTGCTTTTTGCTTATTTCTGCCCATTTTTAGCTGACTGGAGCTCTTTATTTTTCTTTAAAAAACTTATTTTGAGGAGTTTTTTAAATTAATCTTACATAAAAAGGTAATAATGAGAAACATCTCTTATGAACACACCAGCGGATTGAAAAAAAAAACAAAAAAAAAAAACGATTTATTAGATCTTTTACCTGCATAAACTGATGCAGTTTGGACTTGGCATTTTCAATTGTCCAATTACCATGAATAGCAGCATTGACATCTAAGTCCTCAGCTTCTGCCATCTGCTTCTTGTTCTGTTCAATATAGATAGAAACATCCTGAACAGGTCTACCATAGGGCTGATATGCCTCTCCCATTTGCTATAGAAAAACGAAAAACATCATTGACAATATATGAGTGCATCTTAAACAAGCATAACTTTCTTTCAACCTAGAACTAATAGCCACAATTGTAAATTTTCACTCTGTAAATTCCAGTTAAATAAACATGCTTCAAATCCCTAAAACATGGACTTTTTTCATATTTGCCCAAATTAACATGTTCCAAGCCAAGTCACAGACAACATCTCCCAACAGTAACAAAATTGCATATATTTTGTGGGAAAGTTTAAGAGAGGTTCAAAGTCAAACCTATACTTAATGCTGTATTTTGGCAAAAACCTGTGACTTTTTTAGTGTCTTCACTAAAGTTAGATAAAGATCGTTTCATAAGATTTGTTTTCCTTTGAAATTGTCAGATCAAGAGCAACATACCCACATACACAAGGATTTTCTTTACAATATCAAAGTTTTAGATCCCAAAAATATCTCCCTTTTTGAAAAGAAAAATCCTTTAACTACTGCACTTTTCACAAGGAATAGGCTGTATATTTTTAAGAAGGAGGGCTAACTAGTTACTGCTATGAGACATTGTTTTCATTAGTGCAAAATTTGTGTTCTTGCCGGAAAACTAGTTCAACCTGAACAGCGATTTCTTTTATAATTCAATAGTACATATATCACCATATTTGTCAGTTTAGACAAGATTTTACCTAACTGAATACTTCCTTTGTAAACACGTTATCAAACGTTATTATGTTATCAAACGATAACACGCTATCAAAATCCTACAATAAGAAAGAGCAAAAGTTCACCCATCATATCAAGATAACGATGAATTAACAAATCTCGCTTCTTTAAGAAAAAAAGATTCACTTTAAACTAACAATATGGAATACTTTCAATTTTTTGAAGGGGGAGGGGGAACAGCCGTCTAACAGGGACCGATTTTTATTAAAGTACAAAATGTTTCTAATTTATGTTTATTACAATTGTAAGAAAACTAAAATAAAAAATCACTCCTCTTTCATTGGCCCTTCTTCTCAAAAGATTCTTCTGATCATCAGGTACGGATTTTAACACCCTGCACCTTTGATTATCTGTAAAATACTCGTATTTAACAAGCAGCAGAAAGAAATAAAAATAAACAATACCTGTGGTCCAAATCCCTCTCGAAACATAGGTCGACTGAGTCCAAGATCAGTCACTGGCTGTCCTGAAGGCTGAGATCCAGGAGCTGGGACAGCATCAGGAGCTGCTGTTCCTTCAGGCAAGTCTTTAGGATCTACTTTTCCCTGACGAACCAAATAATTGATAAAATCTTGACAGGCATTAGCCTGAGCATCTTTCTTACTAGTAGAATTTCCTAAAATGTATCAAGTTACATTAGTAAATCTTTAAACTGTTACTGGATTAAAAACAAACTAATTATTATTACTTTCTAGTACTGGAGCCACTTAAATCCTTTCTTGTTACTAAGAACGTTTTGTCTGAAGTGGAAAGCAAGTTTTTCTATTATCATTTATATTTTTTTTTTTTTTTTAGCTGAAATAGTTTATTATTGAACTTGACATTGTGTAGTTTTATTGTGTATGAAATATTTATGCAAGTATTTTCCAGTACACGGTTTCACCCTCATACTTCTTATAGAATATATATATATATATATATATATTTTTTTTTTTTTTTTTTTTTTTTTTTTTTTTTTTTTTTGTGGGTAGCTCACCCTTGCAAGCAACGTTTTGGTATGCTACCGAATGATCGTGTTTCTAGTTTTTTTTTTATAACAAGTTATTATTAAAACTACTAATATAGCTATCCCAATTAAATTGATTGTTCTAGTCACTATTGTTAGTTTTATTTTTTTCCCATCTTTTCTCAAATTACATAATATGTAAATAAGCCAAAAAGTATTGCATAATAAATGAATACATGACAAGTAAAAGCATAGGCCCAATAAAAGGAATACAGTAAAATACTATATCCAAAGTAAGGAGTTTATTTTAGCACATAAAATTTTGATTACATAAATTAAATTGTTCAACTATATTAATTATTTTCCCATTTCTTAGTCATAATGAACATAATTTACAACCTGGCCAACGAATTGGAACTCTTTTTGATTTTAATTAAGTCTTAATAAGATAAACCATCTGAGAATACCAAATATATAGCATCCAATGCAGTGCCTTGTAATCTTGAAGACATATACTGGTATTGATAAAACAGCTCAGATCACCTACACACAGGACAAATAGAATTATCCTCAATGGCAACCAGACGATTATTTTTAAACTATAGTAAAGATCAACATTAAAATCTCAGACTGTGATAATGCCACTTGCTTATGTTAGAAACTAAAACGCAAAACCACATGGGAGTATGACCATGGAATGTTGTATATTTTTATGCAAATCTATTGTGATTCTAACACTTCTTTTACAATTTTTTTCTAGAACAGGAAGAATAAAGTTTTTAGTTTTATACAGAGAATTTTTGTTCACCAATTTAAATAAGAACTGTGGAATTATGACACATAGTTTTTTCAAGGGAAGAAACAGTCTTCTATGATAAAAAAAAAATCCAACAGTTTTTATTTAATAAAACCAAAATAACCATGTAACACCAGCAACCTCAAAACATGTTAGCCCTGTACATCATACAATAAATAATTCCACTTCAAATCCAAACATTTTCTTTAATTTGTTGCTGATTTTTTTATCTTTTATGTTCTTAAATCAATTTTAATGGTTATTACTTGCATTAAAATGGCAATAGACAGTAAACTGCATGAGTTCTATGGACATTTTCTTTTCTTCTTTTCTTTCCATGTCAACCATGGCTTTTTCCATTTAATTTTTTAAAGATGCTTTGAAACTATCTAGGATGGGGGGGGGGGATTCAAAACATAATACAAACCTGATGTATTAAAATGTATTTTAAAGGCTATCATGGGAGATTTTTCAGGTTAATATGGAGACAGGGAGTGCAGTGAGGGGGAGAGGGTACTCCATAGCCTATCAGTAACTTCATTTAGAGAAATGAAGTGTCCAATACCTGCATTTTTTTAAACAAGCTCCTGCAAAAGGAATTTCTTCAAAAAGGAATAGAAAGATTTATTTTAATTTGGCAATATAACCTAAAACAGTCATCTTCTTTAGTTTCAGTTTTATCTCTGAGGTTCACATGATGTTTCAATTAGCAAAGCTTTGCTATTAAAAACATCAAAACAATTTTGTAAGTCCCTTTTCTGCCAGGCAAAGTAGCACAAACAGTAAAGGGACTTACCAAAAACACATTTTATCTTTCAATGCCAGCACAAACAAAGCACCTGAAAAAAAAGAAAATAAAAATCAGATTTTGAAGAGAGATTCTCTATATTAGAAACATCACTAGTTCTTGGATTGTAGCTAGTTAGGATTTATAACTACGGGATTAAAGGTAAATTCAGCTGCTGCTGGACATGTGAGATAACTTATTATTTGCTCTAAATAAAAAAAAAAAAAAAAAAAAAAAAAAAACACCAGGGAAAGTTTAATATTTACTTCGAATTTCAAATTAAACAGTTGTATGCTGTACCCTTCTTGCTAAGGATAAATAATTTCTTAGACCACACTGATTTTCCATTTACAAAAAATTAAGCAAGAAAAACGGGTTTAAATTTTATGAAAGCAGTGAATCATTAATAAACACTTAATCAAAAAACACTCCGAATATTTCGGCCCCACGTCTGGGAGCCTTTCTCAATGGAAAAAAAGAGAAAAACAAAAAAAATGTTCTTTTGAAAAACAAAAACAAACATTTTTTTTTTATTATTACGTCTATTAAGGGGATTTGCCCCCCTAGTCAGTACCTTGCAATTTACACTAAAGTTCGAATTTTTTCCCATTCTTTAAGAATGACCCCTTAATGACAAAGGCTGTTACTTAGAATAAAAAACTCTTGTGAAACTACTAAAAAAAACTTTAGCATAAAGAGCAAGGTATTGACTAGGGGGTATACCCAATCATATATGTAATAGTTTCTGTTTGTTTTAAGTTTTGATGTTGAAAGTTTTCAGTTGAATATTTGTTTTTTTTTTTTAATTTAATTTCCGCTTGTTTTTTTAAATAATGCTGGGAAATCCAGCGCCCTTCATAGCAATGTCCCTTCCCCCATGAAGACCTTTTCCATGGACAGATCCTCCCACATAACCCCTACTCCACCCCCCCCCCCCCCACTACCAGGAAAAATTCCCCCAGGAAACGTCTGTATACTTCCCAATAACCAATACTGTATGTAAACACTGGGCAAAGTTCATAACTCGCAGCTCATCCCCTGGGGATTGTGGGGGGATTAAGTCATCCTCAAAGACATAGTTATTGCATTTTCAACCATGCTGAACTAAATGACTATCCCAAAATTTTGATCAGGCAACTTTGGGAAAAAATAAGCATGGGAGGAGGCCTAGTTGCCCTCCATTTTTTTTTTGGTCACTTAATTTCCATTTGAATGAGCCCTCCCATGATATTCTAGGACTGCTGGGTCAATACAATCACCCCTGAAAAAAAAAAAAAAAAAAACATGCATCCATGATCTTTCTTCTGGCAAAAAATACAAAATTCCACATTTTTGTGGGTATAAGCTTGAAACCTCTACAGTAGGGTTTTCTGATACTCTGAATCTGATGGTATGATTTTCATTAAGGTTCTGACTTTTAGGGGGTGTTTCCCCCTTTTTTCGAAAATAAGGCAAATTTTCTCAGGTGCGTAACTTTTGATGGGCAAAACTAAACTTGATGAAACTTATATATTTGAAATCAGCATAAAAATCTGATTTTTTAAATGTATCTATTGGTATCAAAATTCCTTTTTTTAGAGTTTTGGTTACTATTGAGCCAGGTTGCTCCCAAAAATTAGTTTTCAGAATAACATTTTACCATAAAGACTAAGGAAAATAATAATTACAATCCTGAATCAGCTACAAATGACAATTTATTTAGAAACATATTTTCAAACCTATGGTTATTAGGCTATGGACTGTCTTACCTTTCAGGACCCAATTATGGGCTCAAAAAGCCAATTTCCCCTTGAACCAATTATTAAATTAGCCTATGAAAAAGAGTAAAATATACATTTATTTAGTGACATATTTACTTTCATCCTAGCTAAAAGGAGAGGGGGACAAAACTGCACATATTGAGGTCATTGACCCCCTACAAGGCATTTTTCTAAAGATGAAAACTTGCCCTTGCAGATATAGATAGCTTAATTGTTCACTTTTCTTGATGATTACTTTTTAATGACTTCCATAGAGTTGTTTCTTGGTGAGACCCAAAACGTATGACCTCTTCAGAACCCAAAGATGCCCCAACCATGGAGTGACTTAAGACCTACATGGGACATTTCCAGCCATTCATTAATTAATACCTGAAATAATGATTAAGATAATTTTAATATTTAATTTAGACAGTACCATAAGTTCACTATAACATTTAATTTATTTTATGGAAATTGGGCCAAATACAAGACCTTGGCTATTCGCCCAGTCCCTCCTATTGAAACCTGTGCAGGAAGCTTCATAATAATGTCTTGAAAGTCAGTTTCTGTAGAATCTCAACATTCAGGGAAGATGAACTTCCTTCCAGACTTGTGCAGGTAGTTTATTTTTGCTACTCTTCATCTCATTTCTTCAAATTCATCAACACAGTACAAAGTAGTTTGGCTTCTTCCTCACCACAATCCTTAGAAGCACACCATTCCCACAAGGCAAATTCTTTGTGTCACTGATATTCTCACCATGTAGACTCATCATCTGACTTGTTTTTTAGCTGCATATCTATATCTCAAATGGTATCTCTAGTTTCATCAGCACTGAATGAAACCTTTGACATCTTCTTAATGAGTCTTAGCTCAGTCTCTGCTTCTAATGTTATTTCTTCTGGTGTTCCCATCAAAATTCTACTTTTGCCTTTCCTGCATTTTTTGCATCAATTTGCTTGTAATTGCCTTCAGATATAATCTGATGCTTTCAGGAGTTGGGGCCATAGGCAAGTTTCTTATTGACCACTGTTGATCCATCAAGACAGAAGATGAAGCACAAACTGATCCAGAGTGAGGATCATCCATATTAGAATGATCTGGTATATTCTGTTCAGTTGATTTAGGGTAGTTTGTCCCTTCAGCTAGCAGAAAATCCCTTTGGCAAAAACATTCTGATTTAAAGGCCAAATTTGTGCTTTCTCATAACAAACTGTGATGTTTTGAGGATTCAGTTTTTCCAGAGAGGGATGGTTGCAAAACTTACCTATTTCATGCATTGAAATTTGCTGACCAGGGTTTAACTCTACCCAATTGTCAAATATTTCAGAAGTCCTTTGACTCAAAGACTGTGCCTTCAGACTGGAAAATATAAGTCAAAATCCAAGTTGAAACTTTCTCGTTAAATTTGAATTTATCTGCAGAACTGGTTTAGCCTGCCTACCAGTCCAGTGGAAAAGGCAGGCAAGCCTAGCAGCCCCAACCCCAGGGGTGCAATTGGGGACCCCCCAGGTACAGTCTTTTTATTTTTCTGCTTGGTGCCTACACCTCTGCTTTGCTCTTATTAGAACCTCTTTATAATTTCTTGTGCCAGCCAGAAGATCCCTTGCCTTTTGCTGTTAGCTTGTAGCTTGATTAGCCTAGTTTGGAGTTCATTTTAGCCTACATCATGGGTGACAACTCAAAAAAGAGCTATAGACCACCTAGTCACAGAGAGATGAGATCAGATCCATCCAGTACAGTGGATCTGAATCTATTAATGAGCAGATTACTATGCTCACCTCACACATTAACACCCTTAAGAACAAGCAGAAGCTAATTGCAGATTCACTTAATGACCAAAAGCTTAAATCTACTATGGCAGAAGTTGTTAGTGAGGCACTGTCTAATGAGGTTGGTTCTTTGGTTGAGGCCTCTGTTAAAAAACTTGCCTCTAGTCATGTGCCTGCTGCTTTTGATGCTAACAACATGGAAATTATTAAACAAGAGGAATACAATAGTCTTAAAATGGATTTTGATGTGCTTGTTGAAAAGTCACTAAAACAATATGATTTGAGGATGTCAAAGCTTGAATCATCTCTTCATTTGCTTGACTCAGGTTTGTCAGAGCTGCAAAAATCTCTGAAACCAATTCAACTCAATGTGGATCGTCTGAGTGATCAGTTTGACCAAATGAAAATTTCAAATCAGCTGATCCTATTTGGTTTCAAAGAAGACCCTTATCCAAAAGCTTCTGAAAGCAAATTTCTTGCATTTTGCAGTACTAGGTTTCCTGGTATTCCTCTGACTAAGAATGACATAGTTTCTGTAAAAAGGGTTGGAAAAAAAGGCTCAGGTTTGAAATCTCGCCCACTTGTTGTGGAATTTTGTAGTCCAAGAATGCAGCAGCTTATTCTTAGAGAAAAGAAAAGTTTGCAAGGTAGTGGTGTCTTTATTTCTGAGTCACTTACAAAGCCTAGACTTCAGCTACTTAACTAAGCTAAATCAAAGCTTGGGAAGAGGTCTACATGGTCTAGTGGAGGAGAAATACTTACCAAGCTTTCTGATGGTAAAGTGATCACTGTTAAAGAGGCATCTCAACTTGATGTTCTCCATCAGTCAACTACAGCCCGTCCAAGCCCCTCCCAGGACTGAAATAAACCATTTTTCCCCTTTTAGCTCTGTTATTTTGTTGTTGTTTTTTTTTAACTCTTTATGATTTAATGGTTTTACTTATGCTTGCATTTATGTTGTTTTACATTATTCTTTTAAGTAAATTCCATAAACCATTGATAACTCTTTCCTCTGGTTGCTTTTTATTGTTTTCCCTTTTTCATTATTTTGTTTTTGCCTTTGTCCTTGTAATTGTCTGTTATTTTTTATTTTTTTTGAGCTTTGTAGCTTGTTATTCTTCTTTGTCTTGCAGGTTTTTTTTTTTTTTTTTCTTTCTTTTCATTTTTGCCTATAAGTCTAACCTTTTTAGTTTCAATTTACCCTCTGCTATTTCAGCCTGTTTGTTTGATATCTTGTTCATTTGTGAAGATATTGTGTGCATTTGTTATGTGTGGTAAATCTGGCTGATTTTTCTTTTCTTTTGAATTCTTCTATTCTTAAATCAATTATCTTTGAGCAACCAAGTAGTGCTGGCAAACAAGAGGCCCACACACTTGACCCTCTTCTTGAATCTATGGTTAATTCTAGTTGCAATTTTCACACTACTATTGATTTTTGTGATAAAATAATGCCTTCTCTCTCTTTAAATAGTTGCTTAAATGTATTTTGTTTGAATGTACATGGGATACAAGATAAGTGGGATAGTCTGAAATCATATTTGTGGTCTGATAATTCTTGCCCTTTTGATGTAATTGGTCTAACAGAAACATGGTTATCTGATAGTGATAATTTAACAGCTTATGATATGCATGGTTATATTGCTATTCATGTCCCTAGAATGGTAACAAAGTGCTCAGGGGGCATTTCTTTATTTATAAACTCTGATATTAAATTTAGTAGACGGTATGACCCTGAATCCTTGTTTACTTCAGTAGTGTCTAATAGTAGGACTGTTTATTCTCTTGTCATTGATCTGAAAAGCCAGTCTGCATGTGATACTGTTTGATTGTTTTATAAGCCCCCTCTTTTTCCAACACATCTGTTCTGTGATTTGCTTGATCAGCTTTCTGGTGTTGGGACTTTCTCTAAAAAACGTATTTGTGTTTTGGGAGATTTTAATTGTAATATGTTAAATGTTGGATCAAGTGATGAATGTGACCATCTCTTTGATGTGCTTTCTTCTTCTGGGCTACTTCCTTCAATTTTTTTTCCTTCTCGTGTTGATCCTACAAGAAATTCTGCCACTTTGATAGATAATATTTTCATTTCTCATTCTCCAAAATTGAAGTTTACTTCTGGTCTTGTTTTCACTGATCTGTCTGATCACTTCCCTATTTATCTATCACTTTTTGTGCCTAAAACTGAGATTGCTGTGAATGAGCAAGGTGAATCTTCTTTTAGAACTTTTACCAATAAAGAAATTTCTAATTTAATTATTAGTCTTCAGAGTAATGATTGGTCTAGTGTTCTTGAAGCTAATGATGTTGATTGTGCAACAAGTTTATTTGTGTGTCGTATGGGAGCTCTGTTGGATAAGCATTTTCCTCTTAGGAAGAGACCAAGGAATTCTATACCCAAATGCCCATGGATGTCCATAGGTCTGATCAATGCTACACATATGAAGGCGTCTCTGTTCAAGGTTGCATGTAAAAGTAAAACACAGGATGATCTTTTGAAGTATAAACATTATAAAAATGTACTTACAACTTCAGTACGTGCAGCCAAAAAGCTCTATTTTTTGCGTCGAATTGATGAGTGTAAGGGGAACTTGCAAAAGGTTTGGAATGTAGTTAATGAAGCTACTTCTCACAAGAAACTCAAACAGTCCCCCCCCATGTCATTACAGGAATGCTGATGGATCTATTGTGGATAAAAATTCTTCAGCAAACACCTTCAATTCGTATTTCACCACTCTTCCTTCAGTTCCCATTCAACCCAAGAGTAGAGTAAGTAGTTTTCCCATAGCAGAAGTCATTTTTCCTTTCCTCATGCAGTGATATTGAAATTTATAGTATTACTTCCCAGCTTCCAAGTAGCCGTTCAGTTGATGGTTTTGGTTTGAGTAATAATGTTCTTAAAAAAATTTGTCAGTTTGTTTCTAACCCCATCTCACACATAACTAACCTCTCTCTTTCTTCTGGTGTTTTCCCTCATTTATTTAAACTTGCTAATGTTTTACCTTTACATAAAAAAGGTGATTCATCTCTAATTCCAAATTATAGACCCATTTCTCTTCTTCCTGTCATCTCTAAGGTTGTTGAAAGAGTAGTGTATTGTAGACTCTCTTCATTTGTTTTTAGTACTAATACGACTGCAGAAAATTCTCTCATAACTAACCATCAGTATGGTTTTTGTCCCACTTTCTCTACCTTGTATGCACTTTCAGATGCAACAGAGTTTGTGCGTGTTAATCTGGACAAGGGCTTGTGTGTTTTGGGTTTATTTCTTGACTTTTCAAAGGCCTTTGATATGGTTGACCACTCTGTTCTTTTGTCTAAACTATCTTCATTTGGAGTACATGGAGTCCCACTAGAATGGTTAAGATCTTATCTGTCGGGAAGGTCTCAGTATGTTTCAGTTAATGGTAATTCTTCCACTACTTTGCCTATATTGAAGGGTGTCCCACAGGGCTCTGTGCTTGGACCACTTTTGTTTTTAATTTACATTAATGATCTCGTTGATGGTCTTCATCCCCTTGTGCACCCTATTCTTTTTGCTGATGACAGTAACTTTTTCATTGCTGCAGTGGACTTGCCATCTGCCACTTCCCTAGCTCAAGGTCTTCTTGATAAAGTAAAAGATTGGTGCTGGTCAAATGGTATGACTCAACAGCCAAAAAAGTGCCATTGTACACTTCAGGACCCCTTATCATATGAGAGACGTAAGGGAGCCAATCATCCTGACTTATGGGAATGATGTTATACTGCAAGCTGCTATGGTGAAATTTCTTGGTGTGTATCTTGACTGTTTTCTCTCTTTTAAGCCTCATATAACTCACACCCATTCCCTCATCTTCATCCAGTCTTCAATGTTGCACCGGGTTAACTCATTTCTTCCCCCAGATGTTATGCTTTCTCTTTATTATGCTTTTATTTTTCCTAACCTTTCTTATTGCTGCTCTGTCTGGGGTAATACTAATAAATCTCTTCTCTGCTCACTTCAAAGAGCCCAAAATAGGGCAGTGAAGGCTACTTTTCTTCTCCCTTGGCTTTATCCTTCCTCATATCTTTATAATGATACTCGAATAGCTCCACTGGATTGTATTGTGGGAAAAAGCAATCTTTATTTAGTGCATTCTGCTTTTCTAGGTACACTTCCACTGCCTCTGCAGAAATTTTTTTTCACGGACAGGCTCAGGTAGGTACTCTAATTTTTTACATAGTTCTTCTTGTAGACTTATTTTGCCCAAACGTTCATCTACAGCAGCCCTGAGGTCTGCTGTTTATAAATCAATTCAGTTATGGAATTCAATCCCACCAGATGTCCTGTTATTTCTGTCTGCAAAGGCAGTTATTTGTTGTCTTTCCAGTTTAGTAATTTCTCATTTCTCTCTCCTTTGTTTATTTTCCCTGTTTTCTCTTTTCCTAGTGTTTCTCCTTTTTGTGTTTTTCCCTTATATGTTTTTTTTTTTATACTATATGGTAGTGTTTATTCTCTTTAATCTTTATTTCATATATATTGTTTAATTTAGAGTAATATTTATGGTTGTTTTAGTGCTTTATTATGTTGTAAGGCCCACAACAAGCCAAGCTTCTTGGGCCAAATAATTTTTCTTTACGTTTGTAATAGAGTTTAGTATTAATAAAATGATTGATTGATTGACACCAATATGCAAGAGAGGTGATAAAACAAATGCAAAGAATTATCAGCCAATCAGCTTAACCTCAACTGTAGCAAAAACCCTGGAATGCATTGTGAACACCAAAATTCCAACACATCTTCTGTCCAATAGTATACTATCACCAGACCAGCACAGATTCCTTCCAGGAAAGTCAGTGGAGACCAGCTTAATTGATACTTACAATATCATCACTGACCTTTTGGAGATGGGAGTACCCATTAAACTTGCCAAAGCATTCAACAAGGTGCCCCACAGATGCCTTAGGGCCAAATTATTGGCAGTTGTCATCCACACTAATGTAGTAGAATGTGTGATGAACTTCCTGACAGACCAAGAGCAGCAGGTCCAACTTTTCACCAATAATGGTGATAAAGTACTCTCCAAACCATGTGACATTGTCAGTGGAGTTCCTCAGGGTACCATCCTAGGTCCCACCCTCTTCCTCATTTAGATAAATGATATGACAAAGGAAGCCACAAATAACATCATGCTTTACACTGATGACTCCAAACTTTTTGGATCAGCCATTCAACAAAGCCTGCAATCAGATCTCCAGAGAATCCTGAAGTGGACCAGTGAATGGCTGCTTGAGTTCAACATCAATAAATGCAGTGTCCTCCATTTTGGCAATAATAATCCTCACCACCAAAATACTACGTGTGACCAGAATTTGCAGTCTGATATTCAGCTACAAACCAGTCATGATGAACAAGACTTGGGGATACTTTTTGATGAGCAACTGAAGTTCTACAGACATTGGCAACAAGTGGTGTCAAAAGCAAACTCAAGTCTAGGCCTGCTGAAATGCACTAGCATCAGCTGCTCCCATATTGTCTTCCTGAGACTTATAAGGGTATTGTTAGGATGTTTTTGGACTTTGGAACATGGCTGACCTCCCTCTCCTACAACCATGACACCAGAATAACTGAAGGAGTTCAAAAACATGCCACAAAATGCATCATGGGTCTGCAAAATATGCCATATGATAAGAGACTGGAGCACCTAAAACTACCAACACTGGTTTTCAAACATCAAAGATATGATATGATGCTGCCCTACAAATATAATAGTGAGCCAAACAACACCCTCCTCACCAAACATACAGGTCAACAAAGCACTACAGGACACTTGCAGAAGCTACCAAAGCAAAGAGTGAAGACCAGAATATGCCAGAACTTTTTACTGAGCATATTTCCAATGACTAGAACAACCTTCAAGAGGAAACCATGACTGCACTCACTAGTTCCTCCTTCAAGTCAAGATTTGACAAAGAATGGAACAACAAGCCATGGAAATACAAGTGGGACAGTCTGTCCCTCTTAGCTGCCAACTAATGCAACATCAATAGGCCCATATCACAGTGACATTCTAAATGGCAGAAATCAAAATGACAGTGACATTCAAAATGGCATATCACAGTGACAGAGCAGGTCCAGCATGGGCCTTATTTTGCTTCAATGCAAATTAAGGTAAATACTTAAACAAATCCCTGTTCAATGGTGTATACACTGAAACATCAAGCAGTTGGGACTATGAGAGAGAAAGGTTAGAGGGTGGATGTCATTATCTTTGCACAAGGAAGCTAATTCTACTGAAATAAAACTTTTATGACTGTTGAGCAAGAATAAAACAGGGTATTTTTTTGCTGGGTTTGACTTCCTTTAAAAATTGTTCCATAGAATAAAGGGAATTGTCTGAGATTATCTATCCCCTTGATTGGGCTAAGTCAATGCATCCTAGCAGTCTAACTTAATTCTCTCTGGAGCTTTGACCAGTGGAGCTCTCTGGAGTTGAGCAATTAACCAGTTGCAGATGGGACTCCACCCTTTGACTATTGGGAAAAATTACTTTAAAAGCTTATATAGAATGGTACTATCCAATCTCCCTATAATTAAAAACATTTTAGTCATCTAGTTGGAAAATTTGGCCCATCTGTATAGGAGAAATCTATATTTGCCAACTAGTTGACAATAAATGTTGCCCCAGCAAAACTTTCCTTTTCTAACTAGTTGACTAATAACTTCTCCACAGAAAAAAAAACTTGATTTTTCCAGCTAGTTGACTAGTAACTTCTTCCCATCAAAACTTAATTTTGCCAAGTAGCTGCAAACAAACATTGCCCCAGAAAAGAATTTATTTTCTAACTAGTAACTTCTCCCCTTGCAGGAAGTTCCCATTTCCTTTAAATTATTCTTTATGACAAACTGCTTTCCTTTTAGCCCTAGACAGTTGGCCAAAAAGGCAAATATTTGACAATTTGTCATCCTTCATCAGCAGAATGTGCCCTAGCCAGCTCAACCTTTCTTTTGTTATAGCCCTAGATAGCAGGATTGAACCACATTTTTTGTACAGCCTACTGTTTGAAATATGGTCAGTCAGCAGGATACCCAGAACAATCTGTAGGCAATTTCTATAGAAAACATCTAGCAAATTGTCATCCACTTTTTGGAATTTTCATTTAGGTTTGTATATACTGATGGGATCATCAGGGAGGGAGGGTTGCTTTGTTGTCAGAATAACAACTAATATATTGAAAAAGAGCATGAAATAAGAACATTGTTATTTTTATTTTATTAGCCCACCATGTTTTTTGAGAAGTGCTGCTAAACTGAAATTTCACCATTATTTGGAAATTTGACTAATTTACCCTTCTATTCTTAGCATGGGCATCCATAAGGGGGGCACCCGCCCTATCCCCTGGCTGAATGATGCTGCCTTATTGTTATATTTTTGTTCAGAGATTTCTATTATATATAATTAAAAGTGCCAATTAAATGATGTTTGCCCTCCCCTGGAAATCAGCTTATGGGTCCCCATGATTCTTACACATGTGTGTACTAACAGTTTCAAGTATCCCAGCCTATAATAAATAGGCCAGGGTGAAAGCCTATTGAAAAAGGGGATTCTACCCTTTGACAATTGGAAAAAATTACTTTATAAGCTTATATAGAATGTTGATATCCAATCTCTTTCTAACATCATTTTTTATATAATCCTAAAAAGGGCTTAACTCAGATTTCCCTCTCAATCACTCAGACTATCTGTTTTGGCTTTTTCTACAATTAGCTCTGTCTTGATGCCTACTGCAAAATACTTGATTTTCAATTCATGTGAAACAAACATTGCCCCAGAAAATAATTCATTTTCCAACTAGTTGACTAGTAACTTCTCCCCATCAAAACTTTATTTTTCCAACTAGTTGACTAATAACTTCTCCCCAATAACTTGATTTTGCCAACTAGCTGGAAACAAACATTGCCCCAGAAAACAATTCATTTTCTAACTAGTTGACTAATAACTTCTCCCTGGCAAAACTTAATTTTTCCAACTAGTTGACTAATAACTTATCCCCAGCAACACTTAAATTTACCAACTAGTTGACAATAAATGTTGCCCCAGCAAAACTTTCATTTTCCAACTAGTTGACTAATAATTTTTCCCCAGCAAAACTTAATTTTGCCAACTAGCTGGAAACAAACATTACACCAGAAAACAATTCATTTTTTGAACTAGTAACTTCTCCCCCCCCCCAGGAAGTTCCCATTTCCTTTAAATATTTCTTTATGACATCCTCTCCCCCAAACAAAGACAACTTGCTTTCCTTTTAGCCCTAGACAGTTGGCCAAAAAAGAAAACCTTTGGCAATCTGTCATCCTTCATCTGCACTGCCCTAGCCATCTAAACCTTTCTTTCATTATAGCCCTAGAAAGCAGGATTGAACCACATATTTTGTACAGCCTACTGTCTAAAATATGGTCAGTCATCTGGGTACCCAGAAACAATCTGTAGGCAATTTCTATGGAAAATATCTAGTAAAGTGTCATCCACTTTTTGCAATTTTCTTTTAGTTTTGTATATATAATGTTTCTTTATTAGTCAACTTATTGGAACATAAAAGTTTTGCCAGGGAAATGTTTCTTGTCAACTAGTTGGCAAATATAGATTTCTTCTGTAGGGATGGGCAAAAATTTCCAACTAGATGGCAAAAATATTTTGAATTATAAGGAGATTGGATAGTACCATTTTATATAAGCTTATAAACTAATTTTTTCCAATAGGCCTAGTCTAAGAGTGGATAGCCATTGCAGATACAAAGTATGCTGTTTTGGCATTTTGCCTCTTTCTACTGACACAGTCTATTCTATCTGTTCTCTTCCCTTCTTAGCAATCACCTTTGGGTAGTGTTGTAAAATTATAAAATAAAAACTTGGTAGGCTAAGTAAAATTGGTAAAATAGCCTATAGTAAATTAGTAAAACAAGGTACTCTCTATAGGTGTTTTTGAGTTGCCCTGCAGCTAAGGACCTGTTGAACATTTCTTTTTATCATCACTTTTAGCTTTTAATGATTCTAATTTTCCTAGGCTTAACAAAGATAATACCACACCATCTAGAGTTTCATCAGTTTTATTAACAGTCTAGGTCATCCCTTTAGTTAAAAAACATTTTGATGGGTTTCTAAGAGCTTTTTGTGCCCCCCTCCTAAACAAAAGTCTTGGATATGGCCCAGAGGATTATATATCAATTTTTGCCTCAGCCCTCCTGTTGTCTCTCCCTTAAAACTAATTATGGGTACTTCTGTGTTATAAAAGACAAATAGGCTAACTGGTTTTCACAATCTTTATACTAGACAATTAGCTTTGTCTTTGTGGAACACTACATTGTAGCCTAGGCCTAGCTATATTTTAATTAAATATTTAGTTGGTATTTTGGTTAGGTTAACATGCAATCAAAGCCCAATTAAGTAACCAGATTAACAATACTTCTTGACAAACAAGATCTCTGCAATGACCATGCAGTGTGTTGTTAGGCTAGACTATATTAACATTTAATCCTTGAGCACTGTATTAGCCTATTAAGCTAATGTCAAACCCCCTGCACCATCACAGGACTCATAATATTACTTTACTCATGACATCTAATTTGAAAGCAAAGATAAATTCCATACAAATGGAGCTAGCCTATGTAATTCATTCCACTAACCTGCACCAACATAAGGGAAGTCAGACACCCTAAGCTCACACAGAAACCTTAAACGATGCTTGGGTCCAGTAGGTCGAAAATCAAATTCTGGCAAGTTCCATTTCTGTTTCTGGCATAGTTTAATAAGAAAATCTTTAGCATCTCCCATTTTGATCAATAAGGCTAATCCAATCTATGATAATATGCTGCAACTGCTTCCTTTCTTCTATGGATTCAAATGGTATGTTCACATCAATATTTTACTTTTTACTGTCAACAGAACGCAACTAATCGCGACTTTAGCATAAGAGAAATGCAGTTTTGATGAAATGATTATCAAAGGGAGAGTTGCTCAGACAAGGAGTGAAAGATATGTCAGCTTTTCAGAACTAAATAAAAAAACATTCTTTACGGTTAAGATTCTAGTTTGGCTATTTTTCGCTGTCTTGGAGAGGGGTTCTGTTAGGAAAATGAAACTTTCCGTAATGAATCCAGGACAAAAACCATGCTCAGGGAAGGTATTACCAAGCTTCTATATTAACCCTGTTCTAATTTCTAAGTCTTAGAAAGTTGCCTACTTGAAAAATCTATACCTGTTGAAATTTTGATAAAACTTTACCTTACCCAAGACCTTTACCTTAGTTTTCAGTTATAACTTTCTTTTTCTCTGGTTTTAGTTCTGAAAATCCAATTTCTGTTATTTGAGTAGAATTTTAAGCCATATCAACATTTTTTTTTATGAATTTAGGAAATGTATTTGCAAGTCTTTGAAACATCATAAATTGGGATTGAGCAAAGTTATGAAGCTGAAAACAGTTTTGTTGTACATCATTCGGTAAATATTTTGCAGTTCCTATTATTGACTTACTAATAAACTAAACATATCACTCGATGCCGCTCCAATGTCCCGCTAATGTACGCGCCTCCTTCTAACTCTAATAATTGTTTAAATGTTTATTGACCTGCATCACCTAATTCTGTCTCTCAATGGTCTAGTAGTGAACACAATAACAATAGTTTCCTTTCTGATGCTGACACTTCTCTGGGTTCTTCAACAACAACTTGTTTAACTGATGTTACTTCCTTGTCATTTCATAGTGCTGTATCCAATGGCCTTACCAGTCCCTTAGTTCCTGCATCCTCGCTGATTCTCACCTCTCAGGGGATGAGATTCCTTAGCTCCAATGTTGATAGCCTCCCTAATAAGCTTTCTGAACTCTCTTTTCGTATGAAATCTGAAGGAGTGGATGTTGCTGCAATTACGGAAGTTTCACCAAAAAATACCTTGCCAGTCTTAACTCCTGATTAAATCAAAATTGATGATTACCAACTATTTTCTAATCTGAATTCCCCACTCTGCCACCGAGGAGTGTGCCTTTATATAAGAGATGGACTAAATATTAGTATCATTCAATTCAATTCTCTGAATACTGATGAAATTGAGTCTGTTTGGATTAAATTACACAAACAAAGAACTTCAATTGTAGTGGGTGTTGTTTATAGAAGCCCCAGTGCTCCATGTCTTATGGATTCGGGATCAAATTTGGCTGCCATGTTGTCTCATATGATACCCAATTTTGCCAGCTATGATCTTGTCCTTATGGGGGACTTTAATCTTCCTGAAATCCAATGGATTGATGGATCTGGTTTTTGTAATAGAGATTCTCCTTTTTTGTCTACTCTCTCTGATTATTCCCTTTGTCAAACAATTCCACAACCAACTCGTTTCAGGGAAGGTCAAGTCTCCAACATTCTTGATCTGGTTTACTCAGTAACCCTGACCTTCTTATCAAGAATGTTATAACCACACCTGTTGGTGACAGTGACCATGTTGTAATTATTTCAGAGTTATGTCTGCCTACAATTCAACATTCCTCTAAGCAACAAAAGTATGTTAACTACAAAATAGTCTCTGAAAAACTTCCCAAAGTCAACTGGAAAAAGCTTATTACTGATGATTAATTAAAAAAAACTTTCCGAAACATAAGTTTTTCAAAGAAAAGTAAAGGCCATTTTAAACTTAAGCTCAGGAGATACAAATACCTGTTAAAATTCAAACTCAAAACGAGCAGAAATTACTATTAAAGAATAAATGAGCCCCAAAACGAACAGAAATTAAATAAACAATCATAGCAAAAACATACAACAAGTAATATGAAAATCAAGCTTAAAACGAAAACAAATATTTTGCTATTAAAGTATAAATGAAACTTAAAACGAACAGAAATTAAATAAACAATCAATGCAAACAACCATACAATATATATTAATTTAAATGAATAAATAAATCTTAAAACGAGTGAAACTTAAATTGAATATGCAAATCCAGTTTGAATCAAATAAATATAACTACAAACAAGAGTTTGGGTATCATTTCACTGCAGAAGCCTAAAACCTACTGCGTCATTGGCGCTTTACTGAAAACAATTCTTTGAAATATTTTCACTTTTGTAACTTTAACAAATCAAAAATTAATTTAGATTTTAGGGAATAAATATCAGCATATGTATATTAAATTGACAATGCACATTTTTTTTTCAGTAAACTCATTTGAATTTTTTTCCAGTAAAGTACAAATTATAATCTGGCTTTAAGAAAGCATAAGGTTTTGAACCCTACTCACATTAATTTATGCTCGTTTTGAGTTTGACTCTAATATTTATTTTAATTTTGGTTCGTTTTGGGTTTCATTTATTTATTGATACTGATTTGGGGTAGTTGTATGCTTGGTAGATTATATGATAATCCGGACGCCAGGTGTTGAAAATGTGAACCATACCACGACGGAATGGGGCTGCTACGAGAATTAGCCTACCCTCCACCCCCTAAATTGACCATGCGGACTCAAAAATACTAATGGCACTTGCTTGCGAGGGGTGGAACACTCCAAAACTTGACATTTTATTATATTTTGGTGTTTCATGCAAGAAAATGCATGTTCCACAAAGTTTGAGGTGCAGTTTTCCACTCAAATAGAAATGCCTAGAAGCCATAGAATTTTTTCATAACAAACTAACACGATTAGTTATAAAAATGGCAAAGTTAAAAAAAATGGCAAAACTATATGAGTCTTGAACAGTCTTGGAAAGTATAAACAAAACCAAATTGAATATTAGATATATAATGATATTAATTGTTGAAAGATCCATCAGTTCAAGATTTTTTTTCACTGTAATTTTTATTTTCATTTTCAATGCTGTAAGAACTGGAAAATAATAAATTTGAAATAAAGGAGTATTTCGTTTTCAGTGAAGCACTAATGACTCAGAAGGCTTTAGGTTTTTACAGTTAAAGAAGGGGGCAGTATCCAAATTTTGCTTGTAGTGAAACTATATTTGTATTGACCAATCTTGAAAAGAACTAATAAATTAAACTGAATATTTGATGCATAATGATATTAATTTCTAAAAGGCTCATCAGTTCAAAATTTAACTGTAATTTTAATATTTATTTTCAATATTAAGTACAAAAGAAAACATTTGTAATATAATTCGTTTTCAGTAAAGCGCCAATGACGCAGTAGGTTTTAAGCTTCTGCAGTGAGACGATACCGAAACTCTTGTTTGTAGTTATTTTTATTTGATTCAAACTTGGATTTGAATATTCAATTTAAGTTTCAATCTTTTAAAGATTTATTTATTCATTTAAATTAATATATATTGTATGGTTGTTCGCATTGATTGTTTATTTAATTTCTGTTCGTTTTAAGTTTCATTTATACTTTAATAGCAAAATATTTGTTATCGTTTTAAGCTTGATTTTCATATTACTTGTTGTATGTTTTTTGCTATGATTGTTCATTTAATTTCTGTTCGTGGGTTCATGTATTCTTTAATAGTAATTTCTGCTCGTTTTGAGTTTGAATTTTAACAGGTATTTGTATCTCCTGAGCTTAAGTTTAAAATGGCCTTTACTTTTCTTTGAAAAACTTATTTTTCGGAAAGTTTTTTTAATTAATTTTTGTTCGTTTTTGATTGCAAGAAGTTTCAAGTTTTTATGGCATGGGGGGGGGGGTGCTTACTGTCCGATTATTCTTGACTTTAAAAAACGGATCTAAAACTTTGTATTTAAATCGAATGAGGCTTTTTTCAAAGTCTATACGATTACCTCTTTGATAAAAACCTTGCATATGAACAATAGACAGCTTGCATAACTTGTGGACAGCGATTGAAAACAATGAATGGATTGAAAAAATAGCTCCAATAAGGGGGTTGAGACCATTTCAATTGCTGACACAAAGGGATCACGACTGTTTGGAATTGACCTTAATAGGAATTTGTGTGACAAAGCAATTTTGCATCTATCACAGAGTATGTATTTTAACCTTATAATTTGGATAATTATAATAGGTTTCCTATGAGTTCTTCCCATACAAAACCCTTCCCGTAAGTTATAAACCCCCGTTAATAAGTTATGCCCCAGGGCATAACTTACAACGCCTACCCCTGGGCCTTGGTGGGCTGTGTGGACACCGGAGTTTTTTGTTATCAGAGCTTTGAACTATTTTAACAAAATGTCTATCTAAAAATTTTTATCTGATGCATTTAAGGGCGTGGAGGAGGGAGAGGGGTTAGTTGTCCTTCAATCTCTTTTGACTCTTAAAATGTGAACAAGAACTTTCAATTTTCAATCAAATGAGCCTTCTGTAAAGTTTATACGAGCATCCCTTCCATAAGAAATAATATGAAGGATTCGGAGAATCCTTAAATTACAACCCTTGCCCTTAGGGCTTTGGAGGAGTTGTAATCCTCAAAGACCTAATTTCCAGAACTAGTTTCATAAAAACTACGTTTAATAAAATGGCTGTCATAAAATTTTGATTGGATGTGTTTGGGGAAAAGGTGGGCGTGAGAGGGGAGTTAGTTGCCCTCAAATCACTTTTGACTATTACAAAGGGCACTAGCCCTCGGAATTTCCAATCGAATGAGCCTTTTTTGAAGTTTCTACAACACCACCTTCTATAAAAACCTTATATGCCCCCAGGGCATAACTTAAAACCCTTGCCCTGAGGGTTGTGGGGGATTGTCCTCCTCAAAAACATATTTTCTATCTGGAAATCAACTACTCTGAACAAAATGGCTATCTCAAAATTTTGATTAGATGTGTTTTGGGGAATGATGGGCGTGTGGGGGGGGGGGGGGCTAGTTGCCCTCCAATAACTTTCGACTATTAAAAAGGGCACTAGCCCTTCGAATTTCCAATTGAATGTGCCTGTTTTGAAGTTTCTACGACACCGCCTTCTATAAATACCTTATATGCCGCCAGGGCATAACTTAAAACTCTTGCCCTGAGGGTTGTGGGGGAGTGTCCTCCTCAAAAACATATTTTCTATCTGAAAATCAACTACACTGAACAAAATGGCTATCTGAAAAGTTTTATTGAATGTGTTTGGGGAAATGATGGCCGTGGGAGGGGGGCTAGTTGCCCTCCAATCACTTTCGACTATTAGCCCTTTAATTAAAGGGCAGTAGCCCTTTAATTTCCAATTGAATGAGCCTGTTTTGAAGCTTCTACGTTAACGCCTTCTATAAAAACCTTTTATGCCCCCAGGGCATAACTTAAAACCATTGCCTTGAGGGTTGTGGGGGAGTGTCCTCCTCAAAAATATATTTTCAATCTGGAATTCAACTACGCTGAACAAAAATGGCTATCTCAAAATTTTGATTGGATGAGTTTGGGGGAATGATGGGCGTAGGGGGAGGGGGCTAGTTCTCCTCCAATCACTTTCGACTATTAAAAAGGGCACTATCCCTTTGAATTTCCAATCGAATGAGCCTTTTTGAAGTTTCTACGACAACGCCTTCTATAAAAACCTTACATGCCCCCAGGGCATCTTAAAACCCTTGCCCTGAAGGTTCTGGGGGAGTTTCCTCCTCAAAAACGTATTTTCTATCTGGAAATCAACTACGCTGAACAAAATGGCTATCTCTAAATTTTGATTGGATGTGTTTGGGGAAATGGTGGGCGTGGGAGGAGGGGCTAGTTGCACTCCAATCATTTTCGACTATTAGAAAGGGCACTAGCTTTTTGAATTTCCAATCGAATGAGCCTTTTTTGAAGTTTCTACGACATCGCCTTTATAAAAACCTTATATACTCGCAGGGTATAACTTAAAACCCTTGCCCTGAGGGTTGTGGGGGAGTGTCCTCCTCAAACATATATTTTCTATCTGGAAATCAACTACGCTGAAAAAAATGGCTATCTCAAAGTTTTGATTGGATGTGTTTCGGGAAATGATTGGCGTGGTGGGGGGGGGGGGAGGGGGGCTAGTTGCACTCCAATCACTTTCGACTATTAAAAAGGGCACTAGCCCTTTAATTTCCAATCGAATGAGCCTGTTTTGAAGTTTCTACGGCAACCCCTTCTATAAAAACCTTATACGCTCACAGGGCATAACTTAATACCCTTGCCCTGAGGGTTGTGGGGGAGTATCCTCCTCTAAAATATATTTTCTATCTGGAAATCAACTACGCTGAACAAAATGGCTATCTCAAAATTTTCATTGGATGTGTTTGGGGGAATAATTGGCGTGGGGGGGGGGGGCTTGTAGCCCTCCAAGCACTTTCGACTATTAAAAAGGGCACTAGCTTTTAGAATTTCCAATCGAATGAGCCTTTTTCGAAGTTTCTACGACAACGCCTTCTACAAAAACCTTATATGCCCCCAGGGCATAACTTAAAACCCTTGCCCTGAGGGTTGTGGGGGAGTGTCCTCCTCAAAAATATATTTTCTATCTGGAAATCAACTACGCTGAACAAAATGGCTATCTCAAAATTTTTATTGGATGTGTTTGGGGAAATGATGGGCGTGGGGGGGGAGGTAGGAGGGGCTAGTTACACTCCAATCACTTTCAACTATTAAAAAGGGCACTAGCCCTTTAATTTCCAATCGATTGAGCCTGTTTTGAAGTTTCTACGACAACACCTTCTATAAAAACCTTATATGCCCCAGGGCATAACTTAAAACCCTTGCCCTGAGGGTTGTGTGGGAGTTTCCTCCTCAAAAATATATTTTTTATTTGGAAATAAACTACGCTGAACAAAATGGCTATCTGAAAATTTTGATTGGATGTGTTTGGGGGAATAATTGGCGTGGGGGGGGGGGGCTAGTGGCCCTCCAATCACTTTCGACTATTAAAAAGGGCACTAGCTTTTAGAATTTCCAATCGGATGAGCCTTTTTTTGAAGTTTCTACGACAACACCTTTTATAAAAACCTTACATGCCCCCAGGGTATAACTTAAAACCCTTGCCCTGAGGGTTGTGGGGGAGAGTCCTCCTCAAAAATATATTTTCTATTTGGAAATCAATTACGCTGAACAAAATGGCTATCTCAAAATTTTGATTGGATGTGTTTGGGGGAATAATTGGCGTGGGGGGGGGCTTGTGGCCCTCCAAGCACTTTCGACTATTAAAAAGGGCAATAGCTTTTAGAAGTTCCAATCGAATGAGCCTTTTTTTGAAGTTTCTACGACAACGCCTTTTATAAAAACCTTATATGCCCCCAGGGTATAATTTAAAACCCCTGCCCTGAGGGTTGTGGGGGAGTGTCCTCCTCAAAAATATATTTTCTATCTGGAAATCAACTACGCTGAACAAAATGGCTATCTCAAAATTTTTATTGGATGTGTTTGGGGAAATGATGGGCGTGGGGGGGGGAGGTAGGAGGGGCTAGTTACACTCCAATCACTTTCGACTATTAAAAAGGGCACTAGCCCTTTAATTTCCAATCGATTGAGCCTGTTTTGAAGTTTCTACGACAACGCCTTCTGTAAAAACCTTATATGCCCCAGGGCATGACTTAAAACCCTTGCCCTGAGGGTTGTGGGGGAGTTTCCTCCTCAAAAATATATTTTTTATCTGGAAATAAACTACGCTGAACAAAATGGCTATCTCAAAATTTTGATTGGATGTTTTTGGGGGAATAATTGGCGTTGGGGGGGGGGCTAGTGGCCCTCCAATCACTTTCGACTATTAAAAAGGGTACTAGCTTTTAGAATTTCAAATCGAATGAGCCTTTTTTTGAAGTTTCTACGACAACGCCTTTTATAAAAACCTTATATGCCCCCAGGGTATAACTTAAAACCCTTGCCCTGAGGGTCGTGGGGGAGTGTCCTCCTCAAAAATATATTTTCTATATGGAAATCACCTACGCTGAACAAAATGGCTATCTCAAAATTTTGATTAGATGTGTTTGGGGAAATGATGGGCTTGGGGGGGGGAGGGGGGCTAGTTACACTCCAATCACTTTCAAATATTAAAAAGACCACTAGCCCTTTAATTTCCAATCGATTGAGCCTGTTTTGAAGTTTCTACGACAACGCCTTCTATAAAAGCCTTATACGCCCTCAGGGCATAACTTAAAACCCTTGCCCTGAGGGTTGTGGGGGAGTGTCCTCCTCAAAAATATATTTTCTATCTGGAAATCAACTACGCTGAACAAAATGGGTGTCTCAAAATTTTGATTGGATGTGTTTGGGGGAATGATGGGTGTGGGAGGGGGGGGGGGCTAGTTGCCCTCCAATCATTTTCGACTATTAAAAAGGGCACTAGAACTCTCGATTTCCAATTGAATGAGCCCCATTTGAAGTTTCTACGACGACCCCTTCCATATGAAGTGCCTCTGGGGGAAAAAAAATAATAATAATAAAACATTGGAGCCGTATGGCCTTTACTATAGGCAACGCTACAGCGTTGCCTCTGATATCGAGGAGAGTTGGTCAAATGTAAAAACGAAAATTCTAAATATTGAAAAGTCATGCACCGGAATTTTTCAGAAAAACAGGCAAAGAGTTTACCTTTTTTTGACTACTAAAATTATTAAGGTAATCAATAGAAAACACAGAACATGGAACCGTTATAGAAAAAATAAGATCACAAAAAAATATCTAGTCTTCAAATCCTTTCGTAATCAAACAAAAAAGCAAATAAAGGTGTTGAAGAGAAGGTCTGAGGAAAAACTGGCAGAGGAAGTTAAGGTTTCCCTTAGATCTTTCTGGCGTTATGCCACTCAAAAATGCAGCAGCAGACGCACAATCCTGGATATCCTGCATGATAGTAAATCAGTTGCTGATCCCGAACTGAAAGTTAAAATTTCAATCAATATTTCTCTTCTGTTTTTTTTGTCCAACCCCAGTATTGTATATCCTACACCTCCCTTATATGATGTATCACATAACATGGAAACAATTCTGATTACAGATACTTTGGTTCTAAAGGAACTGACATCCCTCGAACTGAATAAATCTGCTGGCCCAGACGCCATTCACCCACGTATCCTACACAAATGTCGTACAGTCTTGTGTCAATCTCTTTCCCTGCTGTTCAAATTATCATTAAATCTTTCTAGACTACCTCAAAATTGGAAAACTGCACATATTATTCCTATTTTTAAAAAAGGTAGAAAGGACCTTTCTGAAAATTATCGACCCATCAGCAGTTGTTAAGGTTCTTGAAAGAATAATTAATTCTGCAGTTGTTAAACGCCTTGAAGCAAATAATGTTTTACACAGTTCACAACATGGATTTCGTTCTAGAAGATCTTTTGACACCAATCTCCTTGAATCATATGATTACATCACCAAGTTGCTTGATGTTTTTTTTTTTTTTTTTTTTTTTTTTTTTTTTTTTTTTTTTTTTTTTAAATGTGACCTGTATAACCCAAATCTCCAGGTGTGGCAGTGAATAGACCTGAAAATAAAAGTATATAATAACTTTTAAATCTAACGCCTTATAGGAGAAAAAATGATTAGGCTACACTCGAAATAAAAAAGAACAAATCAATACCACTTAGGATGTAGAGGAAGTGTAAACGTACGAGAACCAAAGGGCTGACTTTTGATTAGTGTTATGATTAACGTTTTTTGTATTTTTTTTTTTTATATTTTCTTTTTTTTCTTTTATGCGTTATGCGTTTTACCAAGTTGCTTGATGTTGGGGCTCCTGCTGACATGATTCTGCTTGACTTTTCTAAAGCTTTTGACAAAGTGTGACACAATCGACTAGCAATTAAATTGCGTGCAGTTAAGCTTAAGGAGAAATCCCTGCTTTGGATCCTTGATTTTCTTTACTCGTGAAACCAATGTGTTCAGTTGTTTGATGACTCTGGAGATCGTATTGTTTCTTCCTCAACGTGTGTTCTGAGTGGAGTTCCTCAGGGAAGTGTCTTGGGTCCTACATTATTTAGTATTTTCATCAATGATGCTTCTTTCTTTATCAGTAGTAATTTAACTCTTTATGCAGATGACCTGAAAATTCTTGGATCAGCTTTGTCCTGTGAAGATCATACCCTGCTAAAAAATAATCTTCTTCTGCTGGGTCACTGACCTGAGGCCTGGCTTCTTGAATTCAATGTTGCCAAGTGCCATATCATTCACTTTGATAAGAATCCATGCCACTCTTATTTTTTCTTATGCCATCCACTCTCCTTTGTTAATAATGAGCAAGATCTTGGTGTCACTATTGACAACGAATTAAAATTCAGCACATATGCTAAGTGATCTGCTGCTGGGGCTAGTTCAACCTTGGGTTTGATTAAGCGTACCATCTCCACTCGTTCCTCTAAAGTCATCAGTCTTCTTTATAAGGGACTTGTGCGTCCTAAGCTTGAAGTTGGAATGTCACTTGCCTCTCCATATTTTAAAAAAGATATAAAAGTTCTTGAAGATGTCCAGAGATGTGCCACTAAAGTGATATCTGGCATGCAAGAGCTTTCCTATCCTGTAAGACTATCAAAGTTGAATCTCCCCACACTTGTATACAGGAGAAATAGTGGGGATGCTATTTTAGCCTTTAAGTTATTGAGGGTTAATATTCTCCCAGAATTATTCCCTGCTGTTAGCACCAATTTAAGAACTAAAGGTCATCAACTGAAACTTGTCAAGCAGTCTACAACTTAGAGTCCGTACTCAATTCTTCTCAACACGTATTGTCAACAATTGGAACAAATTAACTAATGAAACTGTTACTGCTGAATCCGTTGATGTTTTTAAACGAAGACTAGATGCTGAGTGGTCCTCCAAAGAGTGTAAATTCAATTGGGTTGCTATCAAAGATGGAGCAGCACCTGGTCACCATTGATTCTTGCATACAATTAATCATCATTCCTGAGCTCTACAAGGAGAAATCCTTAGATTGCTCCTAGCTGCAACTTAAGGTAATTTAAGGATGCCTTTTTTATGCTCTGTCCAAATATAATAACCATTTTTGTTGAAAATGAATTTTAACCCCGCGCCTATATACCAATTCAGGGTAAATATTTGCATATAAGGGGGGGGGATGATAAAGCTGATTTTTGATGCAAATGAGAGGTAAGTTTAAAATTAGCTCCAATATCCCCTAATGTGCAAATATGTACCCTGAATTGGTATATATAGGTAATCTCAAAATGACTATCTCTAAATTTTGATTGGAAGTGTTTGGGGAAATGATGGGCGCGGGTTTACTTACATTAGCCCACTGATCACTTTGACTCTTAAAAAGGGCACTAGAACGTATGATCACAAATCCAATGAGTATTTTCCAAAGCATATATGACCACCATTTTTATAAGAAATGTATATGCCCAAAGGGCATAACTTACAACCCTCTCCATGAGAGCTGTAGGAGGGGGGGGGGGTGTCTTTCTCACAGACATAATTTTCAAAACCTTCAACTACGATGAATAAAATTGTTATCTCCAAATTTTTATTGGAGGTTTTAAGGCAGATGCTGAGCGTGGGGGGGGGGTTTGTTCTCAGGTCACTTTCACTCTTATAAAGGGCACTATAACTTCCAATTTCAAACTAAGTAAGCCACGTTTGGTGTTTATACGACCAAAAATTCAATAAAAACCTTATATGCCCGAATAAAATGACTTGAAACCCTCGCCCAAGGGCACTGGGGGGTTGTGTCATCCCTAGAGACATTATTATATGTTCTTTGGGCTATTTTGAAATGAACCGCTATCTCATAATTTCAATCAGATGCGTTTGGTGAAAGGAGGGATGTAGAAGAGGGCGAAAATATATGTCGCTTAAAAAAGGAACTAGAACTTCCAATTTTCAACCAAATGAACCATCTCCGAAGTTAAACAACTATCCCTTCCATAAAAACCTTAAATACCCCCTGGGCATAACTTACAGCCCTTGCCCCTAATTTTTGGGGTTTGTTTCAACCCCAAAATCCTTGTTATACGATATTTAGACTATCTTGAATAGAAAGGCTATCTCAAAAATTTATATTAGATGCAGTTCGGAAGAATACTACGTGTTTGTGGGGGGTGGGGGTGGGGTGTTAGCTACCCCCCCTTCACTTTGACTCTTAAAAAGAGCACTAGTGCGTCTGATTAACAATCCAATGAACCCCCTAAGAAGTTTATATGACCAAACTTTTAATTGGAAGTTCTTGGAGAATTAAGGGCGGCGGGGGGGGGGGACATTTATCCTCTAATCCCTTTCGACTAATAAAAGACACTAGTCCTCTCAACTTCCAATCAAATGAGCTCTTTTTGAAGTTTCTACGGCAACGCTTTTTACAAAAACCTTACATGCCCTCAGGGTATAACTTACAATCTTAGCCCTGAGGGCTATGGGGGCTTTCATCCTCAAAGACCTAATTTCCAGAACTTTCAACTACGTTGAACAAAATGGCTATCTGAAAATTTTGATTTGATGTGTTCGGGGAAATAAGGGGCGTGAGAGGGGGGTTAGTTGCCCTCCAATCACTTTCGACTATAAAAAAGGGAACTAGCCCTTTTAATTTCAAATCACATGAACCCTTTTTATAGTTTCAACGACAACGCTTTATATAAAATCCTTATATGCCCCCAGGACATAAATTACAATCCTTGCCCTGAGGGCTGTGGGGGGTTTGTCATCCCCAAAGCCATAATTTCCGGACCTTTCAACTACGTTGAACAAAATGGCTATCTGAAAATTTTGATTTGATTTGTTTGGGAAAAGATGGGCGCGAGAGTTGGGTTAGTTGCCCTCCAATCCCTTTTGACTATTAAAAGGGGCACTAGCCCTTTCAATTTCCAATCGAATAAGCCCTTTTTTAAGTTTCTACGACAATCCTTTTTATAAGAACTCTACGTGCAATCAGGGTATAACTTACAACCCTTGCCCTGAGGTTTTGGGGGGGGGGGGTGGTGGTTTCATCCTCAAGGACATAATTTCCAAAACTTTCGACTACGTTTTAAAAAATGAATATCTCAACGTTTCGATTGAATGTGTTTGGTGAAATAGTGAATGTGAGAGGGACAACTGACAAGTTGCCGTCCAATCGCTTTCGATTATTAAAAATGGCATTAGCTTTTTCAATTTACAATTGAATTAGCCGTTTTTGAAGTTTCTACGACAACGCTTTCTATGAAAACCTTATGAACCCCCAGGACATAACTTACAACCATTGCCCTGAGGACTTCTGGGTGTTGTCATCATCCAAGATCTAATTTCCAAAACTTTCAACTATGTTGGACAAAATGGTTATCTCAATATTTTGATTGGATGTGTTTGGGGAAATACTCGGCGTGAAAGGGGGGTTAGTTGCTCTCTAATCACTTTCGACTATAAAAAGGGCACTAGAACTTTCCTTTCCAATCGAATGAGCCCTTTTTGAAGTTTCTATGACAATACTTTCTATAAAAAAACTTACATGCCTCCAGGGTATAATTTACAACCCTTGCCTTGAGGAATGTGGGGGTTTTATCATCCTCAAAGACTTAATTTATAGAAATTTCAACAACGTCAAGCAAAATGGCTATTTCAAAATTTTGATTGGATGTGTTTGGGGAAATAGTGGACGTGAGAGGGGGGTTAGTTGTCCTCCATTCACTTCCGACTATTAAAAAGGGCACTATCCCTTTCAATTTCCAATCGGAGGACCTCTGTTTGAAGTTTCTACAACAACACTTTCCATAAAAACCTTATATGCCCCCAGGACATAACCTACAGCTTTTGCCCTGAGGGGTGTGGGGGGAGTTTCATCCTCAAATACGTAATTTCCAGACCTTTCACATACATTAAAAAAAATGGCGACCTCAATCGAAGCTTCTACTTTTCGAAGTTTTCGAATTTCGAACCTTTTCGAGGTTTCTATGACAACTCCTTCGATACGAAGTGCCATGGTCTAAAAGATAAAACTAAAAATAATACATTTCACCAACATCACTCTTTACTTAGGCAGTGCTATTGTACTGCCTCTGATTAGGAAAAATTTCAAACTTTTGCAGAAAGGGCGTGAGATATGAGGAAGGGAGTAGGGAAGACCTATTGACTCCGAACAGTACATAATTTATTCATGGATTATTGATCCACGAAGGGGGACTAGATTCCTGAGAAATTGATTGCATAATTGACCGGGACAAGAGGGGACAGGATTTCTGAGAAATTGATTTGCATAATCGACTGGGAAAAGAAACATGAGGGGATTTCATTTTTAAATATGGCTTCTCTGATCTTTAGGTCAGACTTGACTTGACTTATGTCTCCTGCCGGGCGCTGCTCGGCGTACAGAGTGACGTCTGCCTCCTCCATCCACTTCGGTCTGTGGCAAGCGTTAGCACATCGCTCAACCTGATATTTGCCATCGTCAGGAACTCGGACAGGCTGTCAGACCATCGTTTCTTCGGTCGGCCGCAAGGTCGCTTCCAACCGGCTTTGACAGGGTCGAAGTCATGGATCATTTTCGCAGGTATGTGCAGAGGCATTCGAAGTAGGTGTTCGAAACATCGTAGTGTTCGCTCGGCTGCTTGGGTTAAAAACCAAGACTGCTTGGTGACCTACAGCAGCTTCTCATTGCTGACGAAGTCAAACCATCGTAGACCTTCGATCCTCCTCAGGCCCTTCGTCTGAAAGACATCAATTGCCTTGAGGGTTGCGCCTGAAGCTTGCAACGTCTCTACTCCATAGAGCATGAAAGAGCCGACGAGGGCGTTGAAAATCCGCAGCTTCGCTGTGTGACTGATATTTGGTTTTCGCCAGAGGTGACGGTTCAGTCTGCCCATGGCAGAAGACGCTTTGGATATTCTCGCTTGTAGTTCAGAATGATGCGAGCCATCTGAAGAAATTATGGAGCCCAGGTAGGTGAACCTTTGGACAACTTCGATGCTAGTGGTGCTATCCAGGCTAACTGAAGGATTGGAAGCAGGAGAGAATGGGTCTATGGCCATAATTTTCGTTTTAGTCCATTTTATCTGCAGTCCTACTTTTGCAGCCTCTTCTCGTAGGATTCGAAGCGGTTCCAGCAACTGCTCCATGGAGTCTGCCAGAATGGCCAAGTCATCGGCAAAATCAGCATCTGTAATGACACGATCTCCAAACTTGAGTCCAAAGCTGAGACGTGAAGTAGTTCTTGTCAAAACGTAGTCTATGATGACATTGAAGAGCTCTGGGGCCAATGCACATCCTTGGCGCACTCCTGTCCTGATTTGTAAGAACGGGCTGTGCCGGCCGTTCACTTGAACACAGCTCTCCGTCCCATGGTGTAGAGCTTTGAAGAGTCTGCAGTATATCTCAGGGAGGCCGGTCGATTCTAGAATCCGCCAAAGAACTTCTCGGTCTACTGAGTCGAACGCAGCACGGAAGTCGACGAAGGTAAAAAAAGCTTTTTGTCGGAACTCCGTGGCTTTCTCTATGATTTGTCGGATCGTAAAAATCTGCTCGATGGTTGAACGGTCCGACATGAAACCAGTTTGCTCCAGTCGCCGGATTTTACGAATGATATTTTGACATCGATCTAGCAGGACCATTGAGAAAAGTTTTCCCGGGACAGACAGTAGGGTTATTCCACGGTAGTTCGAGCAGTCGCTTCTAGAGCCTTTCCTCTCCCATAAATGGATAATGACACCCTTCCGCCAATCTTCAGGAATTATCTCGGTTGGCCAGATTGTAGAGAACAGGGTGTGGAGAAACAGGAGCATAACAGGACCTGCATATTTTAGCAGCTCCGAACTCAGGCCACAGATATCGGCAGCTTTATTGTTCTTGAGCCTTTTCACTGCATTTCCGATTTCTGAGGGGCTGAAAGGATCGTCTGAAGGAGCATCTGCTTCGGATCTTGGACTGCCAGGTTGGCTGGGACTATCAGTAGGAGGCATAGATGGGCTAGTGTTGTTCAGGAGTGAGCAGAAGTGGTCCTTCCACCACTCGAGACAAAAACCCTCATCAGAGAGAAGTGTCCCATCCCTGGGTAGGACGGGTCCCAATGCTGGTGTTTTATTTTCTGTGAGATCACGGAGGTGCTAGAACAGGCTACCCATGTCTTTCTTTTTTGCTGCTAGTTCGATTTCATCGGCTTTCCTTACAACAAACTGCGTTTGGTCTCAGTGAATAAGTCTGTTCCGCACTCCATTGAGCCTTCGATAGGTGGCCATCTCCCCAAGAAGTCTTGCCCTCCGTCTTTGCTCTATGACCTGCAGTGTTTCGTCAATTAGTCACGATTTGTTCGGGAAAGTTCGCTTGCCAAGCACCAGCTGTGCTGCTTCACTGTTCAGCGATTTAAAATACTTCCATGGGTCTTCGCTGCTGTTGAGTGTGCCAAGGAGCTCAAAGCGATTTGATATCTCAACACTATACTTCTGGCGAGTATCTGGCTCCTTTAGTTTCCCAATATCCGCTGCTACTGGTTTTCTTTCCGGTCGCTGTGCATTGAGGCGAAGCTGGACATCAGCACACACAAGCCTGTGATCTGCATTTCCGAGCTCTGCTGATCTGTAAGTTCTGCAGTTCTCCAGCGACGATCTCCGGCGTTTAGAAATAATGACGTAGTCAATCATCTTCTTTGTGAAACCGTCGTTACTATACCACATGTAGTGGTGGATAGTCTTACGTTGAAAGTAGGTGTTTGCGATCACAAGTTCATGGGATCGGCACAGTTCGAGTAGGCGAAGGCCGTTATCGTTCAGTGGGTCGGGGGATACAGGTCCAATTTTGCCAAGCCAAACACCCATATCACCTCGCACTGTAGCATTGAAGTCACCGAGAAGAACAGTGACATCGTGGGGGGAAACAGTTGACCGACATCTGGACAGAGCAGAGTAGAACTCTTCCTTGGTTACGTCGTCGGAATCGTTGGTCGGGGCATAGCATACGAAAATTGTCATCTTGCCATGCTTGTCCCAAAGCGGGCCTTCATTATTCTGTCCAATACAGCTTCGTGCAAGAGTAAGGCCATTCTTGCAAGGCCGTTTAGTGCGAGGCCAACACCATTTGTTCTCATGCTCCCTCCAGACCAGACTAACGAGTGATTATCGCCTATTCACTCTTCTCCCCTTCCAGTAAGACGGATTTCTGTGAGACCTGCAATCACCACTTTATTCTTACGAAGTTCTTGAGAAAGTAGGTTCTTTGATGCAGGTGCATTCAGGGTCAAAACATTCCAGGTGGCTATTCGAAGCCCCCTTTGGTCTAGAAGGTTCAGTCTGTCAGTCTTTCTGACGTCGTCAGCATGTCCATTGACGCGCGATGGTTGAGATCTTAAAAGGAGGTCCGGATCCAAGGCTATGTAGTCCCTCTGCGTAGCACTTGATTTTCAGGCGGAGGGTCGCTAGCCCAACCAACCCTAGGCCTAGAATCTGATTAGAGCTAAGTTTAACCTAGATACTGAGATTCCCGGGGTGGGCTCCACCCACCACATGAGGTTGCAGCCACCCTGATCGGAGTGTTTAGTTAGGGGATGACCCCATATCCAGAGGCACGTGGTCAGCAGACAAGGTCTGCATCATTCCGGACGAACTCCATCCGCCTCTTTAGGTCAGAGAGATAAATTAATATTCTATTTTTAAACATGGCTTCTCTGATCTTTTGCTCTGAGAGATAAATATTAATATTCTATCAAAGCCATAATAGTGCAACTAGGAACACCTTAGATATATTTTCAGAAATTCATACGTGATCAAGACAGATTGAATATATTTTACGCGGGAAATGGTTTCCTGGGAATTTCAAATGCGACAGCGCAGGGATGCCGAAACAAAGGAACACACAGAAATTACTTTTAGGGGATTATTTGGGCGAAACAGTTTGAAACATTTTAGGGATTTTTTGGGCGAAACAGTTTGAGTCATTTTAGAAGATGAGTTGGGGTGAAAATCTGTGGCTGTTATAACACACAAGTTCCATTTGAACAGGGTTATGAGGTCCCCTACCCCAACCCCTAAGGGCACCCTACCCCCGGACCCAAAAGGACCCCCTCCCCCAGGCCCCTCAAAGGGCGCCTCCCCTCGTGCCCCCAAAGGGCCCCTCTCCTCGGGCCCCCAAAGACAAACATTTTATACATACAGACAGAGAAAGACAAACACTTTAGACATACAAACCAACATAGACAGGCACTTCAGAGTCACACAAACAGAGAAAGACAGACACTTTAGACACACAAACCAACAAACACAGGCACTTCAGATATACAAACAAACAAAGACAAACACTTCAGACATACAAACAGAGAGAGACATGCACTTTAGACATACAAACACACAAAAACAGACACTATAGACACACAAACCAACAAAGACAAACACTTCATACATACATACCAACAAAGACAAACACTTCAGACATAGAAACAGAGAAAGACAGGCACTTCCGACATACAAACCAACAAATACAAACACTTCAGACATACAAACAGAGAAAGATATGCAAATTATACATACAAACCGAGAAAGGCAGGTGCTTTAGACATAAAAACCAACAATGATAGACACTTCATACATACTAACTAACAAAACAAACACTTCAGACATACAAACAGAGAAACACATACACTTTAGACATACAAACAACAAAGACAAACACTTCTGAAATACAAACAGGGAAAGAGAGGCACTTTAGACATAAAAACCAACGAAGACAGACACTTCAGACATACAAACCAACAAAGACAAACACTCCAGACATACAAACAGAGAAAGACAGACACTTTAGACATACAAACCAACAAAGACAGACACTTCAAACATATAAACCAATAAAGACAAACACTTCAGACACACAAACAGAGAAAGACATGCACTTTAGACATACAAACAGAGAAAGACAAACACTTTAGACAAACAAACCAACAAAGACAGACACTTCAGACATACAAACCAACATAGATAGACACCTCAGACGTACAAACCAACAAAGAGAAGCACGTCATACATACAAACAGAGAAAGACAGGCGCTTCAGACATACAAACAGAGAAAGACAGACACTTCAGACATACAAACCAACAAAGACAAACACTTCAGACATACAAACAGAGAAAGACAGGCACTTCAGACATACAAACCAACAAATACAAACACTTCAGACATACAAACAGAGAAAGACATGCACTTTATACATATAAACAGAGAAAGGCAGGCGCTTTAGACATAAAACCAACAATGACAGACACTTCAGACATACAAACCGACAAAGACAAACACTTCCGACATACAAACAGAAAAAGACAAACACTTTAGACATACAAATAGAGGATGACAGACACTTCAGACATACAAACCAACAAAGACAGGCACTTCAGACATACAAACAGAGAAAGACAAGCACTTTAGACATACAAACCAACACAGACACTTCACACATACAAACCAACAAAGAGAAACACTTCAGACATACAAAGAGAGAAAGACAGGCACTTTAGACATACAAACCAACAAAGACAGACACTTCAGACATACAAACCAACAAAGACAAACACTTCAGACATACAAACAGAGAAAGACAGACACTTTAGACATACAAACCAAAAAAGCCAAACACTTCAGACATACAAACAAACAAAGACAGGCACTTTAGACATACAAACAGAGATAGACATAAACTTTAGACATACAAACCAACAAAGACAGACACTATAGACATACAAACCAACAAATACAAACACTTCAGACATACAAACAGAGAAAGACATGCGCTTTATACATACACACAGAGAAAGGCAGGCACTTTAGACATAAAAACCAACAATGACAGACACTTCATTCATACAAACCAACGAAGACAAACACTTCAGACATACAAACAGAGAAAGACAGGCACTTTAGACATACAAACCAACAAAGATAGACACTTCACACACACAAACCAACAAATACAAACACTACAGACATAAAAAATGAGAAAGACATGCACTTTAGACTTACAAACCTACAAATACAGACACTTCAGGCATACAAACCAACAAAGGCAAACACTTCAGACACACAAACAGAGAAAGACAGGTACTTTAGACATACAAACCAACAAAGACAGACACTTCAGACATACAAACGAACAAAGACAAACACTTCAGACATACAAACAGAGAAAGACAAATACTTTAGACATACAAACAGAGAAAGACGGACACTTCAGACATACAAACCAACAAATACAGACACTTCAGACACACAAACAGAGAAAGACAAGCACTTTAGACATACAAACCAACAAAGACAGACACTTCACACATACAAACAAACAAAGACAAACATTTCAGACATACAAACAGAGAAAGACAGGCGCTTTAGAGATACAAACCAACAAAGAAAGACACTTCAGACATACAAACCAACATAGATAGAGACTTCAGACATGCAAACCAACAGAGACAAGCCCTTCAGACATACAAACAGAGAAAGAAAGGCACTTCAGACATACAAACCGAGAAAGACAGACACTTCAGACATACAAACCAAAAAAGACAGACACTTCAGACATAAAAACAGAGAAAGACAGGCACTTCAGACATACAAACCAACAAATAAAAACACTTCAGACATACAAACCGATAAAGACAGACACTTCAGACATACAAACCAAAAAAGACAGACACTTCAGACATAAAAACAGAGAAAGACAGACACTTCAGACATACAAACCAACAAAGACAGGCACTTTAGACATACAAACAGAGATAGACATGCACTATAGACATACAAACCAACAAAGACAGACACTTCAGACATACAAACCAACAAATACAAACACTTCAGACATACAAACAGAGAAAGACAGACACTTTAGACATACAATCCAACAAAGATAGACACTTCAGACATGCGAATCAGCAAAGACAGACACTTTAGACATACAAACCAACAAAGACAAACACTTCAGACATACAAACAGAGAAAGACAAGCACTTTAGACATACAAACCAACAAAGACAGACACTATAAACATACAAACCAACAAAGACAAACACTTCAGACATACAAACCAACAAAGACAAACACTTCAGACATACAAACCAACAAAGACAAATACTTCAGACATTCAAACAGAGAAAGACAGGCACTTCAGACATACAAAAAAGACAGACACTTCAGACATAAAAACAGAGAAAGACAGTTACTTCAGACACACAAACCAACAAATACAAACACTTCAGACATACAAATAGAGAAAGACATGCACTTTAGACATACAAACAGAGAAAGACAAACACTTTAGACAAACAAACCAACAAAGACAGACACTTCAAACATACAAACCAACATAGATAGACACTTCAGACATACAAACCAACAAAGACAAGCCCTTCAGACATACAAACAGAGAAAGTAAGGCACTTCAGACATACAAACCGAGAAAGACAGACACTTCAGACTTACAAACCAACAAAGACAGACACTTCAGACATACGAACCAACAAAGACAGGCACTTTAGGACATACAAACAGAGATAGACATGCACTATAGACATAATAACCAACAAACACAGACACTATAGACATACAAACCAACAAATACAAACACTTCAGACATACAAAAAGAGAAAGACATGCACTTTATACATACAAACAGAGAAAGGCAGGTGCTTTAGACATAAAAACCAATAATGACAGACACTTCAGACATACAAACCAACAAAGACAAACACTTCAGACATAAAAACAGAGAAAGACATACACTTTAGACATACAAATAACAAAGAAAAACATTTCTGAAATACAAACAGGGAAAGAGAGGCACTTTAGATATAAAAACCAACAATGAAACATACTTTAGACATACAAAAAGTGAAAGACAAAAACTTTAGACATACAGACAGAGAAAGACAAACACTTTAGACATACAAAACAACATAGACAGGCAATTCAGACACACAAACCAACAAAGACAAACACTTCAGTCACAAAAACAGAGAAAGACAGACACTTTAGACATACAAACCAACAAACACAGGCACTTCAGACATAAAAACAAACAAAGACAAACACTTCAGACATACAAAAAAAGAAAGACATGCACTTTATACATACAAACAGAGAAAGACAAACACTTTAGACAAAAAAACCAACAAAGACAGACACTTCAGACACATAAACCAATATAAAAAGACACTTCAGACATGCAAACCAACAAAGACAACCCCTTCAGACATACAAAAAGAGAAAGAAAGGCTCTTCAGACACACAAACCGAGAAAGACAGACACTTCAGACATACAAACCAAAAAAGACAGACACTTCAGACATACAAACAGAGAAAATCAGGCACTTAAAAACAGAGAAAATCAACCAACAAAGACAAACACTTCAGAAATACAAACAGAGAAAGACAGGCACTTTAGACGTACAAACCAACAAATACAAACACTTCAGACATACAAACAGAGAAAGACATGCACTTTATACATACAAACAAAGAAAGGCTGTTGCTTTAGACATAAAAACCAACAATGACAGACCCTTCAGACATGCAAACCAACAAAGACAAACACTTCAGACATACAAATAGAGGAAGACATACACTTTAGACATATAAACAACAAAGATAAACACTTCTGACATACAAACAGGGAAAGAGAGGCACTTTAGACATACATACCAACAAAGAAGGACACTTTAGATATACAGAAAGTGAAAGACAAACACTTTAGACATACAGACAGAGAAAGACAAACACTTTAGACATACAAACCAACATAGACAGACACTTAAGACGTACAAACCAACAACGACAAACACTTCAGACATACAAACAGGGAAAGAGAGGCACTTTAGACATACAAACCAACAAAGAAAGACACTTTAGACATACAAAAAGTGAATGACAAACACTTTATACATACAGACAGAGAAAGACAAACACTTTAGACATACAAACCAACATAGACAGGCACTTCAGACATACAAACCAACAAAGACAAACACTTCAGACATACAAACAGAGAAAGATATACACTTTAGACATACAAACAACAAAGATAAACACTTCTGACATACAAACAGGGAAAGAGAGGCACTTTAGACATAAAAACCAACGAAGACAGACACTTCAGACATACAAACCAACAAATAAAAACACTTCAGACATACAAACCGATAAAGACAGACACTTCAGACATACAAACCAAAAAAGACAGACACTTCAGACATAAAAACAGAGAAAGACAGACACTTCAGACATACAAACCAACAAAGACAGGCACTTTAGACATGCAAAGAGAGATAGACATGCACTATAGACATACAAACCAACAAAGACAGACACTATAGACATACAAACCAACAAATACAAACACTTCAGACATACAAACAGAGAAAGACATGCCCTTTATACATACAAACAGAGAAAGGCAGTTGCTTTAGACATAAAAACCAACAAAGAAAAACACTTCAGACATACAAACAGAGAAAGACAGACACTTTAGACATACAATCCAACAAAGATAGACACTTCAGACATGCAAATCAGCAAAGACAGACACTTTAGACATACAAACCAACAAAGACAAACACTTCAGACATACAAACAGAGAAAGACAAGCACTTTAGACATACAAACCAACAAAGACAGACACTATAAACATACAAACCAACAAAGACAAACACTTCAGACATACAAACCAACAAAGACAAACACTTCAGACATACAAACCAACAAAGACAAATACTTCAGACATTCAAACAGAGAAAGACAGGCACTTCAGACATACAAAAAAGACAGACACTTCAGACATAAAAACAGAGAAAGACAGTTACTTCAGACACACAAACCAACAAATACAAACACTTCAGACATACAAATAGAGAAAGACATGCACTTTAGACATACAAACAGAGAAAGACAAACACTTTAGACAAACAAACCAACAAAGACAGACACTTCAAACATACAAACCAACATAGATAGACACTTCAGACATACAAACCAACAAAGACAAGCCCTTCAGACATACAAACAGAGAAAGTAAGGCACTTCAGACATACAAACCGAGAAAGACAGACACTTCAGACTTACAAACCAACAAAGACAGACACTTCAGACATACGAACCAACAAAGACAGGCACTTTAGGACATACAAACAGAGATAGACATGCACTATAGACATAATAACCAACAAACACAGACACTATAGACATACAAACCAACAAATACAAACACTTCAGACATACAAAAAGAGAAAGACATGCACTTTATACATACAAACAGAGAAAGGCAGGTGCTTTAGACATAAAAACCAATAATGACAGACACTTCAGACATACAAACCAACAAAGACAAACACTTCAGACATAAAAACAGAGAAAGACATACACTTTAGACATACAAATAACAAAGAAAACATTTCTGAAATACAAACAGGGAAAGAGAGGCACTTTAGATATAAAAACCAACAATGAAACATACTTTAGACATACAAAAAGTGAAAGACAAAAACTTTAGACATACAGACAGAGAAAGACAAACACTTTAGACATACAAAACAATAATGACAGACACTTCAGACATACAAACCAACAAAGACAAACACTTCAGACATAAAAACAGAGAAAGACATACACTTTAGACATACAAACCAACAAACACAGGCACTTCAGACATAAAAACAAACAAAGACAAACACTTCAGACATACAAAAAAAGAAAGACATGCACTTTAGACATACAAACAGAGAAAGACAAACACTTTAGACAAACAAACCAACAAAGACAGACACTTCAGACACATAAACCAATATAAAAAGACACTTCAGACATGCAAACCAACAAAGACAACCCCTTCAGACATACAAAAAGAGAAAGAAAGGCACTTCAGACACACAAACCGAGAAAGACAGACACTTCAGACATACAAACCAAAAAAGACAGACACTTCAGACATACAAACAGAGAAAATCAGGCACTTAAAAACAGAGAAAATCAACCAACAAAGACAAACACTTCAGAAATACAAACAGAGAAAGACAGGCACTTTAGACATACAAACCAACAAATACAAACACTTCAGACACACAAACAGAGAAAGACATGCACTTTATACATACAAACAGAGAAAGGCTGTTGCTTTAGACATAAAAACCAACAATGACAGACCCTTCAGACATGCAAACCAACAAAGACAAACACTTCAGACATACAAATAGAGGAAGACATACACTTTAGACATATAAACAACAATAACAAACACTTCTGACATACAAACAGGGAAAGAGAGGCACTTTAGACATACATACCAACAAAGAAGGACACTTTAGATATACAGAAAGTGAAAGACAAACACTTTAGACATACAGACAGAGAAAGACAAACACTTTAGACATACAAACCAACATAGACAGACACTTAAGACATACAAACCAACAACGACAAACACTTCAGACATACAAACAGGGAAAGAGAGGCACTTTAGACATACAAACCAACAAAGAAAGACACTTTAGACATACAAAAAGTGAATGACAAACCCTTTATACATACAGACAGAGAAAGACAAACACTTTAGACATACAAACCAACAAAGACAGACACTTCAGACATACAAACCAACAAAGACAAACACTTCAGACATACAAACAGAGAAAGATATACACTTTAGACATACAAACAACAAAGATAAACACTTCTGACATACAAACAGGGAAAGAGAGGCACTTTAGACATAAAAACCAACGAAGACAGACACTTCAGACATACAAACCAAAAAAAACTAACACTTCAGACATACAAACAGAGAAAGACAGACACTTTAGACATTTAAACCAACAAAGACAGACACTTCAAACATATAAACCAACAAAGACAAACACTTCAGTCACAAAAAGAGAGAAAGACAGATACTTTAGACATACAAACCAACAAAGACAGGTACTTCAGACATACAAGCAAACAAAGACAAACACTTCAGACATACAAACAGAGAAAGACATGCACTTTAGACATACAAACAGAGAAAGACAAACACTTTAGACAAACAAACCAACAAATACAGACACTTCAGACACACAAACCAACATAGATAGACACCTCAGACGTACAAACCAACAAAGAGAAGCACGTCATACATACAAACAGAGAAAGACGGGCGCTTCAGACATACAAACAGAGAAAGACAGGCGCTTCAGACATACAAACAGAAAAAGACACACACTTTATACATACAAACAGAGAGTAGGCATGCGCCTTAGACATAAAAACCAACAATGACAGACACTTCAGACATACAAACCAACAAAGAAAAACACTTCAGACATACAAACAGAGAAACACATACACTTTAGACATACAAACAACAAAGACAAACACTTCAGACCTACAAACGGGGAAAGACAGGCAATTGAGGCATACAAACCAACAAAGACATACACTTCATACATACAAACCGACAAAGATAAACACTTCAGACATATAAATCAAAAAAGACAGACACTTCAGACATACAAACCAACAAAGACAAACACTTCAGACATACAAACCAACAAAGACAAACACTTCAGACATACAAACATAGAAAGACAGGCACTTCAGACATACAAACCAACAAAAACAGGCACTTTAGACATACAGAACCAACAAAGACAGACACTTCAGACACACAAATCAACAAAGACAAACACTTCAGACATACAAACCAACAAAGACAAACACTTTAGACATACAAAGAGAGAAAGACAGACACTTCAGACATACAAACAGAGAAAGACAGGCACTTCAGACATACAAACCAACAAAGACAGGCACTTTAGACATACAGAACCAACAAAGACAGACACTTCAGACATACAAACCAACAAAGACATACACTTTAGACATACAAACCAACAAAGACAAACACTTCAGACATACAAACAGAGAAAGACAAGCACTTTAGATATACAAACCAACAAAAACAAACACTTCAGACATACAAATCAAAAAAGATAGACACTTCAAACATACAAACCAACAAAGACAAACACTTCAGACATACAAACAGAGAAAGACAAGCACTTTAGACATACAAACCAACAAAGACAGACACTTCAGACATACAAACAAACGAAGACAAACACTTCAGACATACAAACCAATAAAGACAAACACTTCAGAGATACAAACAGAGAAAGACAAGCACTTTAGACATACAAACCAACAAAAACAAACACTTCAGACATACAAACCAACAAAGACAAACACTTCAGACATACAAAGAAAGAAAGACAGACACTTTAAACATACAAACCAACAAAGATAAACACTTCAAACATACAAACCAACAAAGAGAAACACTTCAAACATACAAACAGAGAAAGACAAGCACTTTAGACATACAAACCAACAAAGACAGACACTTCAGACATACAAACCAACAAAGACAAACACTTCGGACATATAAACAGAGAAAGATATACACTTTAGACATACAAACAACAAAGACACACCCTTCAGACATACAAACAGGGAAAGACAGGCACTTGGGACATACAAACCAACAAAGACATACACTTCAGACATACAAACCAACAAAGACAAACACTTCAGACATACAAACAGAGAAAGACAAGCACTTTAGACATACAAACCAACAAAAACAAACACTTCAGACATACAAAGCAACAAAGACAAACACTGCAGACATACAAAGAAAGAAAGACAGACACTTTAGACATACAAACCAACAAAGATAGACACTTCAAACATACAAACCAACAAAGACAAACACTTCAGACATACAAAGAGAGAAAGACAAGCACTTTAGACATACAAACCAACAAAGACAGACACTTCAAACATACAAACCAACAAAGACAAACACTTCAGTCACACAAACGGAGAAAAACAGACACTTTAGACCTACAAACCAACAAACACAGGCACTTCAGACATACAAACAAACAAAGACAAACACTTCGGACATACAAACAGAGAAAGACATGCACTTTAGACATACAAACAGAGAAAGACAAACACTTTAGACAAACAAACCAACAAAGACAGACATTTCAGACATACAAACCAACATAGATAGACACTTCAGACATGCAAATCAACAAAGACAAGCACTTCAGACATACAAACAGAGAAAGAAAGTACTTCATACATACAAACCAACAAAGACAGGAACTTTAGACATAAAAACAGAGATAGACATGCACTATAGACATACAAACCAACAAAAACAGACACTATAGACACACAAACCAACAAAGACAAACACTTCAGACAACCAAACCAACAAAGTCAAATACGTCAGACATACAAACAGAGAAAGACAAGCACTTCAGACATACAAATCAACAAATACAAACACTTCAGACATACAAACAGAGAAAGACATGCACATTATACATACACACAGAGAAAGGAAGGCACTTTAGATATAAAAACCTGCAATGGCAGACACTTCAGACATACAAACCAACAAAGACAAATACTTCAGACATGCAAACAGGGAAAGAGAGTCACTTTAGACATACCAACCAACAAAGAAAGACACTTTATACATACAAAAAGTGAAAGACAAACATTTTATACACACAGACAGAGAAAGACAAACACTTTAGACATACAAACCAACATAGACAGGCACTTCAGAGTCACACAAACAGAGAAAGACGGACACTTTAGACATACAAACCAACAAACACAGGCACTTCAGATATACAAACAAACAAAGACAAACACTTCAGACATACAAACAGAGAAAGACATGCACTTTAGACATACAAACACAAAAAAACAGACACTATAGACACACAAACCAACAAAGACAAACACTTCATACATACAAACCAACAAAGACAAACACTTCAGACATACAAACAGAGAAAGACAGGCACTTCAGACATACAAACCAACAAATACAAACACTTCAGACATACAAACAGAGAAAGGTATGCAAATTATACATACAAACAGAGAAAGGCAGGTGCTTTAGAGAAAAAAACCAACAATGATAGACACTTCATACATACAAACCAACAAAGACAAACAATTCAGACATACAAACAGAGAAACACATGCACTTTAGACATACAGACAGAGACAGACAAACACTTCAGACAAACAAACCAACAATGACAGACACTTCAGACATACAAACCAACATAGATAGACACTTCAGACATGCAAAATAACATAGACAAGCCCTTCAGACGTACAAACAGAGAAAGAAAGGCACTTCAGACATAAAAAACGAGAAAGACAGACACTTCAGACATACAAACCAAAAAAGACAGACTCTTCAGACATAAAAACAGAGAAAGACAGGCACTTCAGACATACAAACCAACAAATACAAACACTTCAGACATACAAACAGAGAAAGACATGCAATTTAGACATACAAACAGAGAAAGACAAACACTTTAGAGAAACAACCCAACAAAGACAGACACTTCAGACATACAAACCAACATAGACAGACACTTCGGACATAAAAACAGAGATAGACATGCACTATAGACTTACAAACCAACAAAGACAGACTCTATAGACATACAAACCAACAAAGACAAACATTTCAGACTTACGAACCAACAAAGACAAACACTTCAGACATACAAACAGAGAAAGACAGGCACTTTAGACATACAAACCAACAAATACAAACACTTCAGACATACAAACAGAGAAAGACATGCACTTTATACATACAAACAGAGAAAGGCTGTTGCTTTAGACATAAAAACCAACAATGACAGACCCTTAAGACATGCAAACCAACAAAGACAAACACTTCAGACATACAAATAGAGAAAGACATACACTTTAGACATTCAAACAACAAAGACAAACACTTGTGACATACAAACAGGGAAAGAGGGGCACTTTAGACATACAAACCAACAAAGAAAGACACTTTAGATATACAAAAAGTGAAAGACAAACACTTTAGACATACAGACAGAGAAAGACAAACACTTCAGACATACAAACCAACATAGACAGGCACTTCAGTCACACGAAAAGAGAAAGACATGCACTTTAGACATACAAACAGAGAAAGACAAACACTTTAGACAAACAACCCAACAAAGACAGACACTTCAGACATACAAACCAACATAGACAGACACTTCAGACATACAAACAGAGATAGACATGCACTATAGACTTACAAACCAACAAAGACATTTCAGACTTACGAACCAACAAAGACAAACACTTCAGACATACAAACAGAGAAAGACAGGCACTTTAGACATACAAACCAACAAATACAAACACTTCAGACATACAAACAGAGAAAGACATGCAGTTTATACATACAAACAGAGAAAGGCTGTTGCTTTAGACATAAAAACCAACAATGACAGACCCTTAAGACATGCAAACCAACAAAGACAAACACTTCAGACATACAAATAGAGAAAGACATACACTTTAGACATTCAAACAACAAAGAAAAACACTTGTGACATACAAACAGGGAAAGAGGGGCACTTTAGACATACTAACCAACAAAGAAAAACACTTTAGATATACAAAAAGTGAAAGACAAACACTTTAGACATACAGACAGAGAAAGACAAACACTTCAGTCATACAAACCAACAAAGACAAACACTTCAGTCACACGAAAAGAGAAAGACATGCACTTTAGACATACAAACAGAGAAAGACAAACACTTTAGACAAAAAACCCAACAAAGACAGACACTTCAGACATACAAACCAACATAGATAGACACTTCAGACATACAAACAGAGATAGACATGCACTATAGACATACAAACAAACAAAGACAGACACTATAGAAATACAAACCAACAAAGACAAACATTTCAGACATACAAACCAACAAAGACAAACACTTCAGACATACAAACAGAGAAAGACATGCACTTTATACATACAAACAGAGAATGGCAGGCACTTTAGACATAAAAAACCAACAATGAGAGACCCTTCAGACATACAATCTAACAAAGACAAACACTTCAGATATACAAATAGAGGAAGACATACACTTTAGACATAAAAACAACAATAACAAACACTTCTGACATACAAACAGGGAAAGAGAGGCACTTTAGACATACAAATAAACAAAGAAGGACACTTTAGATATACAAAAAGAGAAAGACAAACAATTTAGACATACAAACAGAGAAAGACAAACACTTTAGACAAACAAACCAACAAAGACAGACATTTTAGACATACAAACCAACAAAGACAAACACTTCAGACATACAAACCAACAAAGACAAACACTTCGGACATACAAACAGAGAAAGACATGCACTTTAGACATACAAACAGAGAAAGACAAACAATTTAGACATACAAACAGAGAAAGACAAACACTTTAGACAAACAAACCAACAAAGACAGACATTTCAGACATACAAGCCAACATAGATAGACACTTCAGACATGCAAACCAACAAAGACAAGCCCTTCAGACATACAAACAGAGAAAGAAAGGCACTTCAGACATACAAACCAAGAAACACAGACACTTCAGACTTACAAACCAACAAAGACAGACACTTCAGACATACAAACCAACAAAGACAGGCACTTTAAACGTACAAACAGAGATAGACATGCACTATAGACACACAAACCAACAAAGACAGACACTATAGACATACAAACCAACAAAGACAAACACTTCAGACATACAAACCAACAAAGACAAACACTTTAGACATACAAACAGAGAAAGACAAGCACTTCAGACATACAAACCAACAAATACAAACACTTCAGACATACAAACAGAGAAAGACATGCACATTATACATACAAACAGAGAAAAGCAGGCACTCTAGACATAAAAACCAACAATGACAGACACTTCAGACATACAAACCAACAAAGACAAACACTTCAGACATACAAACAGGGAAAGAGGGGCACTTTAGACATACAAACCAACAAAGAAAGACACTTTAGACATACAAAAAGTGAAAGACAAACACTTTATACATACAGACAGAGAAATACAAACACTTTAGACATACAAACCAACATAGACAGGCACTTCAGACATAAAAACCAACAAAGACAAACACTTTAGTCACACAAACAGAGAAAGACAGACACTTTAGACATACAAACCTAGAAACACAGGCACTTCAGATATACAAACAAACAAATACAAACACTTCAGACATACAAACAGAGAAACACATGCACTTTAGCCATACAAACACACAAAAACAGACACTATAGACATACAAACCAACAAAGACAAACACTTCAGAGATACAAACCAACAAAGACAAACACTTCAGACATACAAACAGAGAAAGACAGGCACTTCAGACATACAAACCAACAAATACAAACACTTCAGACATACAAACAGAGAAAGATATGCAAATTATACAAACAAACAACAAAGACAAACCCTTCAGACATACAAACAGAGAAAGACAAGCACTTTAGACATACAAACCAACAAAAACAAACACTTCAGACATACAAAGCAACAAAGACAAACACTACAGGCATACAAAGAAAGAAAGACAGACACTTTAGACATACAAACCAACAAAGATAGACAATTCAAACATACAAACCAACAAATACAAACACTTCAGACACACAAAGAGAGAAAGACAAGCACTTTAGACATACAAACCAACAAAGACAGACACTTCAAACATACAAACCAACAAAGACAAACACTTCAGACACACAAAGAGAGAAAGACAAGCACTTTAGACATACAAACCAACAAACACAGGCACTTCAGACATACAAACAAACAAAGACAAACACTTCGGACATACAAACAGAGAAAGACATGCACTTTAGACATACAAACAGAGAAAGACAAACACTTTAGACAAACAAACCAACAAGGACAGACATTTCAGACATACAAACCAACATAGATAGACACTTCAGACATGCAAACCAACAAAGACAAGCCCTTCAGACATACAAACAGAGAAAGAAAGTACTTCATACATACAAACCAACAAAGACAGGCACTTTAGACATACAAACAGAGATAGACATGCACTATAGATATACAAACCAACCAAGACAGACACTATAGACATACAAACCAACAAAGACAAACACTTCAGACATCCAAACCAACAAAGACGAATACTTCAGACATACAAACAGAGAAAGACAGGCACTTCAGACATACAAACCAACAAATACAAACACTTCAGAAATACAAACAGAGAAAGACATGCACATTATACATACAAACAGAGAAAGGCAGGCACATTAGATATAAAAACCTGCAATGACAGACACTTCAGACATACAAACCAACAAAGACAAATACTTCAGACATACAAACAGGGAAAGACAGTCACTTTAGACATACCAACCAACATAGAGAGGCACTTCAGAGTCACACAAACAGAGAAAGACAGACACTTTAGACATACAAACCAACAAACACAGGCACTTAAGATATACAATCAAACAAAGACAAACACTTCAGACATACAAACAGAGAAAGACATGCACTTTAGACATACAAACACACAAAAACAGACACTATAGACAAACAAACCAACAAAGACAAACACTTCATACATACAAACCAACAAAGACAAACACTTCAGACATACAAACAGAGAAAGACAGGCACTTCAGACATACAAACCAGCAAATACAAACACTTCAGACATACAAACAGAGAAAGATATGCAAATTATACATACAAACCGAAAAAGGCAGGTGCTTTAGACATAAAAACCAACAATGATAGACACTTCATACATACAAACCAACAAAGACAAACACTTCAGACATACAAACAGAGAAACACATACACTTTATACATACTAACAACAAAGACAAACACTTCTGAAATACAAACAGGGAAAGAGAGGCACTTTAGACATAAAAACCAACGAAGACAGACACTTCAGACATACAAACCAACAAAGACAAACACTTCAGACATACAAACAGAGAAAGACAGATACTTTAGACATACAAACCAACAAAGACAGGCACTTAAGACATACAAGCCAACAAACACAAACACTTCAGACACACAAACAGAGAAAGACATGCACTTTAGACATACAAACAGAGAAAGACAAACACTTTAGACAAACAAACCAACAAAGACAGACACTTCAGACATACAAACCAACATAGATAGACATCTCAGACGTACAAACCAACAAAGAGAAGCACGTCATACATACAAACAGAGAAAGACAGACACTTCAGACATACAAACCAAAAAAGACAGACACTTCAGACCTAAAAACAGAGAAAGACAGGTACTTCAGACATACAAACCAACAAATACAAACACTTCAGAAATACAAACAGAGAAAGACATGCACTTTATACATATAAACAGAGAAAGGCAGGCGCTTTAGACAAAAAAACCAACAATGAAAGACACTTCAGACATACAAACCAACAAAGACAAACACTTCAGACATACAAACAGAAAAAGACAAACACTTTAGACATACAAATAAAGGAAGACAGACACTTCAGACATACAAACCAACAAAGACAGGCACTTTAGACATACAAATAGAGAAAGACAAGCACTTTAGACATACAAACCAACACAGACACTTCACACATACAAACCAACAAAGACAAACACTTCAGACATACAAACAGAGAAAGACAAGCACTTTAGACATACAAACCAACAAAGACAGACACTTCAGACATACAAACCAACAAAGACAAACACTTCAGACATACAAACAGAGAAAGACAGTCACTTTAGACATACAAACCAACAAAGCCAGACACTTCAGACATGCAAATCAGCAAAGACAGACACTTCAGACATACAAACCAAAAAGACAAACACTTCAGACATACAAACAGAGAAAGACAAGCACTTTAGACATACAAACCAACAAAGACAGACACTTCAGACATACAAACCAACAAAGACAGGCACTTTAGACATACAAACCAACAAAGACAGACACTATAGACATACAAACCAGCAAAGACAGACACTTTAGACATAAAAACAAAGAAAGACATATACTATAGACATACAAACCAACAAAGACAGACACTATAAATATACAAACCAACAAAGACAAACACTTCAGACATTCAAACCAACAAAGACAAACACTTTAGACATACAAACAGAGAAAGACAGACACTTCAGATATACAAACCAACAAAGAAAGACACTTTAGACATACAAACAGTGAAAGACAAACACTTTAGACATAGAGACAGAGAAAGAAAAACACTTTAGACACACAAACCAACATAGACAGGCACTTCAGACATACAAACCAACAAAGACAAACACTTCAGACATACAAAGAAAGAAAGACAGACACTTTACACATACAAACAAACAAAGATAGACAGCTCAAACATACAAACCAACAAAGAGAAACACTTCAGACATACAAACAGAGAAAGACAAGCACTTTAGACATACAAACCAACAAAGACAGACACTTCAGACATACAAACCAACAAAGACAAACACTTCGGACATACAAACAGAGAAAGATATACACTTTAGACATACAAACATCAAAGACACACACTTCAGACATACAAACAGGGAAAGACACACACTTTATACATACAAACAGAGAGGAGGCATGCGCCTTAGACATAAAAACCAACAATGACAGACACTTCAGACATACAAACCAACAAAGAAAAACACTTCAGACATACAAACAGAGAAACACATACACTTTAGACATACAAACAACAAAGACAAACACTTCAGACATACAAACGTGGAAAGACAGGCAATTTAGACATACAAACCAACAAAGACAGACACTTCATACATACAAACCGAAAAAGATAAACACTTCAGACATATAAATCAACAAAGACAGACACTTCAGACGAACAAACCAACAAAGACAAACACTTGAGACATACAAACCAACAAAGAAAAACACTTCAGACAAACAAACATAGAAAGACAGGCACTTCAGACATACAAACCAACAAAGACAGGCACTTTAGACATACAGAACCAACAAAGACAGACACTTCAGACACACAAATCAACAAAGACAAACACTTCAGACATACAAACCAACAAAGACAAACACTTTAGACATACAAACAGAGAAAGACAGACACTTCAGACATACAAACAGAGAAAGACAGGCACTTGAGACATACAAACCAACAAAGACAGGCACTTTAGACATACAGAACCAACAAAGACAGACACTTCAGACACACAAACCAACAAAGACATACACTTTAGACATACAAATCAACAAAGACAAACACTTCAGACATACAAACAGAGAAAGACAAGCACTTTAGACATACAAATCAACAAAAACAAACACTTCAGACATACAAATAAAAAAAGATGGACACTTCAAACATACAAACCAACAAAGACAAACACTTCAGACATACAAACAGAGAAAGATAAGCACTTTAGACATACGAACCAACAAAGACAGACACTTCAGACATACAAACAAACAAAGACAAACACTTCAGACATACAAACCAACAAAAACAAACACTTCAGACATACAAACCAACAAAGACAAACACTTCAGACATACAAAGAAAGAAAAACATACACTTTAAACATACAAACCAACAAAGATAAACACTTCAAACATACAAACCAACAAAGAGAAACACTTCAAACATACAAACAGAGAAAGACAAGCACTTTAGACATACAAATCAACAAAAACTAACACTTCAGACATACAAACAGAGAAAGACAGACACTTTAGACATTTAAACCAACAAAGACAGACACTTCAAACATATAAACCAACAAAGACAAACACTTCAGTCACAAAAAGAGCGAAAGACAGATACTTTAGACATACAAACCAACAAAGACAGGTACTTCAGACATACAAGCAAACACAGACAAACACTTCAGACATACAAACAGAGAAAGACATGCACTTTGGACATACAAACAGAGAAAGACAAACACTTTAGACAAACAAACCAACAAATACATACACTTCAGACATACAAACCAACATAGATAGACACCTCAGACGTACAAACCAACAAAGAGAAGCACGTCATACATACAAACAGAGAAAGACAGGCGCTTCAGACATACAAACAGAGAAAGACAGGCGCTTCAGACATACAAACAGAGAAAGACAGGGGCTTCAGACATACAAACAGAGAAAGACACACACTTTATACATACAAACAGAGAGGAGGCATGCGCCTTAGACATAAAAACCAACAATGACAGACACTTCAGACATACAAACCAACAAAGAAAAACACTTCAGACATACAAACAGAGAAAGACATACACTTTAGACATACAAACAACAAAGACAAACACTTCAGACATACAAACGGGGAAAGAAAGGCAATTTAGACATACAAACCAACAAAGACAGACACTTCATACATACAAACCGAGAAAGATAAACACTTCAGACATATAAATCAACAAAGACAGACACTTCAGACGAACAAACCAACAAAGACAAACACTTCAGACATACAAACCAACAAAGAAAAACACTTCAGACAAACAAACATAGAAAGACAGGCACTTCAGACATACAAACCAACAAAAACAGGAACTTTAGACATACAGAACCAACAAAGACAGACACTTCAGACACACAAATCAACAAAGACAAACACTTCAGACATACAAACCAACAAAGACAAACACTTTAGACATACAAACAGAGAAAGACAGACACTTCAGACATACAAACAGAGAAAGACAGGCACTTCAGACATACAAACCAACAAAGACAGGCACTTTAGACATACAGAACCAACAAAGACAGACACTTCAGACATACAAACCAACAAAGACATACACTTTAGACATACAAACCAACAAAGACAAACACTTCAGACATACAAACAGAGAAAGACAAGCACTTTAGATATACAAACCAACAAAGACAGACACTTCAGACATACAAATAAAAAAGATAGACACTTCAAACATACAAACCAACAAAGACAAACACTTCAGACATACAAACAGAGAAAGACAAGCACTTTCGACATACAAACCAACAAAGACAGACACTTCAGACATACAAACAAACAAAGACAAACACTTCAGACATACAAACCAACAAAAACAAACACTTCAGACATACAAACCAACAAAGACAAACACTTCAGACATACAAAGAAAGAAAAACATACACTTTAAACATACAAACCAACAAAGATAAACACTTCAAACATACAAACCAACAAAGAGAAACACTTCAAACATACAAACAGAGAAAGACAAGCACTTTAGACATACAAACCAACAAAGACAGACACTTCAGACATACAAACCAACAAAGACAAACACTTCGGACATATAAATAGAGAAAGATATACACTTTAGACATACAAACAACAAAGACGAACCCTTCAGACATACAAACAGAGAAAGACAAGCACTTTAGACATACAAACCAACAAAAACAAACACTTCAGACATACAAAGCAACAAAGACAAACACTGCAGACATACAAAGAAAGAAAGGCAGACACTTTAGACATAAAAACCAACAAAGATAGACAATTCAAACATACAAACCAACAAATACAAACACTTCAGACACTCAAAGAGAGAAAGACAAGCACTTTAGACGTACAAACCAACAAAGACAGACACTTCAAACATACAAACCAACAAAGACAAACACTTCAGTCACACAAACAGAGAAAAACAGACACTTTAGACATACAAACCAACAAACACAGGCACTTCAGACATACAAACAAACAAAGACAAACACTTCGGACATACAAACAGAGAAAGACATGCACTTTAGACATACAAACAGAGAAAGACAAACACTTTAGACAAACAAACCAACAAGGACAGACATTTCAGACATACAAACCAACATAGATAGACACTTTAGACATGCAAACCAACAAAGACAAGCCCTTCAGACATACAAACAGAGAAAGAAAGTACTTCATACATACAAACCAACAAAGACAGGCACTTTAGACAGACAAACAGAGATAGACATGCACTATAGACATACAAACCAACCAAGACAGACACTATAGACATACAAACCAACAAAGACAAACACTTCAGACATCCAAACCAACAAAGACAAATACTTCAGACATACAAACAGAGAAAGACAAGCACTTCAGACATACAAACCAACAAATACAAACACTTCAGAAATACAAACAGAGAAAGGCAGGCACATTAGATATAAAAACCTGCAATGACAGACACTTCAGACATACAAACCAACAAAGACAAATACTTCAGACATACAAACAGGGAAAGAGAGTCACTTTAGACATACCAACCAACATAGACAGGCACTTCAGAGTCACACAAACAGAGAAAGACAGACACTTTAGACATACAAACCAACAAACACAGGCACTTCAGATATACAAACAAACAAAGACAAACACTTCAGACATACAAACAGAGAAAGACATGCACTTTAGACATACAAACACACAAAAACAGACACTATAGACACACAAACCAACAAAGACAAACACTTCAGACATACAAACCAACAAAGACAAACACTTCAGACATACAAACAGAGAAAGACAGGCACTTCAGACATACAAACCAACAAATACAAACACTTCAGACATACCAACAGAGAAAGATATGCAAATTATACATACAAACCGAGAAAGGCGGGTGCTTTAGACATAAAAACCAACAATGATAGACACTTCATACATACAAACCAACAAAGACAAACACTTCAGACATACAAACAGAGAAACACATACACTTTAGACATACTAAAAACAAAGACAAACACTTCTGAAATACAAACAGGGAAAGAGAGGCACTTTAGACATAAAAACCAACGAAGACAGACACTTCAGACATACAAACCAACAAAGACAAACACTTCAGACATACAAACAGAGAAAGACAGACACTTTAGACATACAAACCAACAAAGACAGACACTTCAAACATATAAACCAACAAAGACAAACACTTCAGTCACAAAAACAGAGAAAGACAGATACTTTAGACATACAAACCAACAAAGACAGGCACTTAAGACATACAAGCCAACAAACACAAACACTTCAGACACACAAACAGAGAAAGACATGCACTTTAGACATACAAACAGAGAAAGACAAACACTTTAGACAAACAAACCAAAAAAGACAGACACTTCAGACATACAAACCAACATAGATAGACACCTCAGACGTACGAACCAACAAAGAGAAGCACGTCATACACACAAACAGAGAAAGACATGCACTTTAGACATACAAACAGAGAAAGACAAACACTTTAGACAAACAAACCAACAAAGACAGACACTTCAGACATACAAACCAACATAGATAGACACCTCAGACGTACAAACCAACAAAGAGAAGCACGTCATACATACAAACAGAGAAAGACAGGCGCTTCAGACATACAAACAGAGAAAGACAGACACTTCAGACATACAAACCAAAAAAGACAGACACTTCAGACATAAAAACAGAGAAAGACATGCACTTTATACATATAAACAGAGAAAGGCAGGCGCTTTAGACAAAAAACCAACAATGACAGACACTTCAGACATACAAACCAACAAAGACAAACACTTCAGACATACAAACAGAAAAAGACAAACACTTTAGACATACAAATAGAGGAAGACAGACACTTCAGACATACAAACCAACAAAGAGAGGCACTTCAGACATACAAACAGAGAAAGACAAGCACTTTAGACATACAAACCAACACAGACACTTCACACATACAAACCAACAAAGAGAAACACTTCAGACATACAAACAGAGAAAGACAAGCACTTTAGACATACAAACCAAGAAAGATAGACACTTCAGACATACAAACCAACAAAGACAAACACTTCAGACATACAAACAGAGAAAGACAGTCACTTCAGACATACAAACCAACAAAGCCAGACACTTCATACATGCAAATCAGCAAAGACAGACACTTCAGACATACAAACCAAAAAAGACAAACACTTCAGACATACAAACAGAGAAAGACAAGCACTTTAGACATACAAACCAACAAAGACAGACACTTCAGACATACAAACCCACAAAGACAGGCACTTTAGACATACAAACCAACAAAGACAGACACTATAGACATACAAACCAGCAAAGACAGACACTTTAGACATACAAACAAAGAAAGACATATACTATAGACATACAAACCAACAAAGACAGACCTTATAAATATACACACCAACAAAGACAAACACTTCAGAAATTCAAACCAACAAAGACAAACACTTAAGACATACAAACAGAGAAAAACAGGCACTTCAGATATACAAACCAACAAAGAAAGACACTTTAGACATGCAAACAGTGAAAGACAAACACTTTAGACATAGAGACAGAGAAAGAAAAACTCTTTAGACACACAAACCAACATAGACAGGCACTTCAGACATACAAACCAACAAAGACAAACACTTCAGACATACAAAGAAAGAAAGACAGACACTTTAAACATACAAACCAACAAAGATAGACAGTTCAAACATACGAACCAACAAAGAGAAACACTTCAGACATACAAACAGAGAAAGACAAGCACTTTAGACATACAAACCAACAAAGACAGACACTTCAGACATACAAACCAACAAAGACAAACACTTCGGACATACAAACAGAGAAAGATATACACTTTAGACATACAAACATCAAAGACACACACTTCAGACATACAAACAGGGAAAGACAGGCACTTGGGACATAAAAACCAACAGACATACACTTCAGATATACAAACCAACAAAGACAAACACTTCAGACATACACACAGAGAAAGACAAGCACTTTAGACATACAAACCAACAAAAACAAACACTTCAGACATACAAAGCAACAAAGACAAACACTGCAGACATACAAAAAAAGAAAGACAAACACTTTAGACATACAAACCAACAAAGATAGACACTTCAAACATACAAACCGACAAAGAGAAACACTTCAGACATACAAACAGAGAAAGACAAGCACTTTAGACATACAATCAAACAAAGACAGACACTTCAGACATACAAACCAACAAAGACAAACACTTCAGTCATATAAACAGAGAAAGACAGGCACTATAGACATACAAACCAACAAAGACAGACACTTCAGACATAAAAACCAGCAAAGACAAACACTACGGACATACAAAGTGAGAAAGAAATGCAATTTAGACATACAAACCAACAAAGACAGACACTTCAGGCATACAAACCAACAAAGGCAGGCACTTCAGACATACAAACAGAGAAAGACAAGCACTTTAGACATACAAACCAACAAAGACAGACACTTCACACATACAAACCAACAAAGACAAACACTTCAAACATACAAACAGCGAAAGACAAACACTTTAGACATGCAAACAGAGGAAGAAAGACACTTCAGACATACAAACCAACAAAGACAGGCACTTCAGACATACAAACAGAGAAAGACAAGCACTTTAGACATACAAACCAACAAAGACAGACACTTCACACATACAAACCAACAAAGACAAACATTTCAGACATACAAACAGAGAAAGACAGACACTTTAGACATACAAACCAACAAAGATAGACACTTCAAACATACAAACCAACAAAGAGAAACACTTCAGACATACAAACAGAGAAAGACAAGCACTTTAGACATACAAACCAACAAAGACAGACACTTCACACATACAAACCAACAAAGACAAACACTTCGGACATACAAACAGAGAAAGATATACCCTTTAGACATACAAACATCAAAGACACACACTTCAGACATACAAACAGGGAAAGACAGGCACTTGGGACATACAAACCAACAAAGACATACACTTCAGACATACTAACCAACAAAGACAAACACTTCAGACATACAAACAGAGAAAGACAAGCACTTTAGACATACAAACCAACAAAAACAAACACTTCAGACATACAAAGCAACAAAGACAAAAACTGCAGACATACAAAGAAAGAAAGACAGACACTTTAGACATAGAAACCAACAAAGATAGACACTTCAAACATACAAACCGACAAAGACAAACACATCAGACATATAAACAGAGAAAGACAAGCACTTTAGACATACAAACCAACAAAGACAGACACTTCAGACATACAAACCAACAAAGACAAACACTTCAGTCATATAAACAGAGAAAGACAGGCACTATAGACATACAAACCAACAAAGACAGACGCTTCAGATGTAAGAAGTGTCCTTCTAATTCTAGAATTAATATCAAGTTGCTATGAATCCGGCTTAAGGCAATGTCCTTTCAGGGTATTGAACCCTATGAATTTATCTTTGTACACAAATTCCTTATTTTGCAATACAAACCCTTTCTTAGAAGGATGGAATTTAGCTACGTTTGTTTGACAAATAGAGGGGGAACATATCTTTTATAGCGTGACACTGACGAGAGAAGGCAGTTGGGTTTATGGCTTGCTCAAGCTTTTCGTATGCATGTAGAATGTAAGTCTAATATGTTCCTTGCTCTTTCTTAATTCTATTATGTTAAAATCCTAGTAAATGGGTATATATCCCATTCTTTAATATTATTATTAAATTCTTTTAAGCAGGAACATATTAGTCTTAATATATTAGTTATAATGCTTGCTTTCCTTTAATAATAATAAACTTTACTTCTAGCAACTATATGAACAAGAATTGATCTTTGATTGTGAATAATAATTATTGAATATTGATTTATAATGAAATAACTATTGACTAAAAAGTTCTCTTCTTTAATAATAAAATCTTAGTTTTTCTTATACCTGTGTTGTCTTGTATATTTTATTACGATAATTAGGATTTTGTCAAGATATCTCTCTCACTTGGTTCATTTCGTCTATTGAGGCTTATTTAGGGGTTCTCGGGTCTCCTGGCTGAGTTTGGGCATGGAGTCATCACCATGAGAAGACTCCCCCTTTACAAAATGGTGGCAGCGAAAACGCGATGCGATTCTATTGCATTAAAAGCGCCTCTTTTTAACGCTACGCTTAATTTTGAGAGAGCAGAATCTTGATTATAAATCCTTTTTGTAGATTTTTTAATACTTAAATTACCATAATTAATTGAATCCCTTTAATTTTTCTTCGCCTTCACTGCTTGCCTGTACGCTTATGCTTTTTTTTAGATTTATAAAAATAAGACTAACCGCAATAATAAAAACAGTCTAATAATATTTGGATATTGCTCAATTTGGTACCCTCATAAAGGAATTGTTGGTTGGTGGAGTATAGATAGTTGCCTTTTCCTCAGTTCCAGTTCACTCAAACAGGATTAGTTGGTTGCTTAAGTTTGGTAAGCTATAATTAATTTCTCCTTAAGTAATGTCCCTACCTCGGGAAAGTGATAAACCAGAAGCCTCAGCCCTTGGGCAAGCTTCTAATGTTAATACAGGAGCTACGCCAGCTCCAGTATTCCAACATGTAGCTTATAGTATTATCCATTGTCCATTATATAAAAAAAAGTTCATTAAACGACAACAAATGTCTAGTTGGGTTAAATACCTTCAGAGAGTTTGTAGATTAATGGGATTAGAAGAATCAGTTATGTTCGAGAGGTACGCTTCCTTAATGTCTGATGAACCGTATAGCTTGTATTTAGAAAAATATGTGACCGCTACACATTTTTCTGGGCTAAAAGAATCCCTGTGCTCTGCTTTTCTTAATAAAATTTCACCGACCGAAAACATTTAACATATTATGCAAGTTAGACATGAAAATAATGAGCCGGTCGTAGGATTTTTTTATGCGTATTAATGCTGAATTTGAGAGCTACTCTTCTTTAGTTAAAAATGTTCCGGGGAGTGCATGCCTCCTTTCAGGTATTGATTTATTTAAATAACAGGCCTTTGAACAAACATTACATGAGAGTATCAGAAGATTTATTCGCAAAAAAAAGGATTGCGCAGATATTACACAAATATTTCAAAATGATAGATTGTAAAATAAGACACTTAGTCTTTTCGGGGATTTTTGGTAGTTGACAATTGCCTTTCGCCGTAATCCTAGGGTTCAAAAATATGGAAGGACTAGACAGTCCCTTTCACTTTCGTGAAAGGAAGTTAGAATTTTGAACCAAGGCTAAGGATTAAGCAGGTTTAATGATGGATTAGCATATAGGGGTGTATTAGTGAATTCTGATATACCAATTGACCCTAGAGCATTTAAAAAGTGTAGATTGTAAGCTAGTTACTACAGAAAATATCTCAATTATTGATGGCGATAATTTAATTATTGTTCCAAAACCAGAATAAAAAAAAATTTCTTTCTACGTTTATCCTTTAAACGTACAAAAATGATTGTTTTCCGAGAGCTAGTTCAATTGCTCTTAAAATAGTGACAATTGCTTTTCTAAAGAAGCGTATGACCAATGTATAAATGATTTAACGGTTTTTAAGCCTTGATGTACCACTTGAAACATAATTTAAACTACCTAAGCAGTTTAGAATCCCTCATTAAATGGCTTTGTGCTAAAAGAACATTTATAAACTATGCTGAAATCCAATATAGTAGAGGAAAGGGCATCTCCTTTCCCTTCTCCTCTTTTCCTTATAAGGAAACATTCTGTCAGTAAAAATGAGGCTCTTAACAGAGATAATACTCGATTTCTAATTAATTTACGTACAGTTAATAATAACATGAAAGACAGCCTTCCTAATTCCTCGAACTTCTGACATTTTACAAAATTTGTCGAAAGGAATGTTCTGTAGTGAATTTGACATGCGCAGTGGTTTTTTTTTCAAATTTCCATTGATGAAAGGTACCAAAAATTCTTTTCGTTTTTATCACCTTTAACTGGCCGCAGCCATTGCTACACAAGAATACCACAAGGAAGTGTATTTGGGCCAAAAGCTTTCGCTAGCTTCATGGATAAATTATTTCCAAAAAGTTAGCGTTCCTTCATTTTCATTTTTTTTTTATGATATATTTACTAAACAAAACCTAACCTAATGAGCGTTTATTTCATGTCAAGATATTTTTCAGGCGTCTAAAAACTCACAACAATTAGTTATTAGCTTCTAAATCACAAGTTTTAAAGAACCTATTCCAGTATTAAGATATATCGTGTCGCCTGACAAATTTAGACCTCAAGTATCCAAATTGGTTGCTATAGAAGAACAGAAGGGCCTGAAAATATTCCTATTTTTAAATTATTTGTTGACTCCTCTGAAAATGGAGCCGGGGCTGTTCTTTGTCATGAAAAGGATGACGGAAGGATGGAAGTCGTTATTTTCTCTTTTAGTACAGTTTTCTCTAAACCATTTTCCAAGCAGTCTTCTATCGTTAGGAAGCCATACGGCTTATATTAAACTCTGAAGAGCTCTCAGATTCAGTATTATTTGGAGAAGATAGTAGAGATGACCCTAAAGCTCCCAGACGACACCCCTGCTGCCACCTACAACTTTTTTGCACACCATATATGGGCATAGAACCACGTGGTTTATGGATTTTGTAAGTGAGAATGAAAAAACAGGAATTTTGTCACATTTATGGATGTTTTCATGGATGGTTATGTGTGTTGCTCGATTTATTTGATGTTTTTCATGGATGTCAACAGCAATTCATGTCTGTTTTATGGTTTTTATCAGTGAGAATGAAAAAACAGGAACTTTGTCACATTTATGGATGTCAACAGCAATTCATGTCTGTTTTTATGGTTTTTGTCAGTGAGAATGAAAAAACAGGAACTTTCTCATATTTATGGATGTTAACAGCAATTTATGTTCCTGTTTTATGGTTTTTGTCAGTGAGAATGAAAAAACAGGAACTTTCTCACATTTATGGATGTCAACTGCAATTTATGTCTGTTTTATGTCTTTAGGCGAACCTAACCTGAGAAATTGATTTACATAATCGGCGGGGGAATTATTGATTCACGAAGGGGAATTAAGAAACAAACATGGCTTCTTTGATCTTTAGGCTAACCTAACCTGAGAAATTGATTTACATAATCGCTAGGGGAATATATTGATTCACGAAGGGGGAATTAAGAAATATTATGGCTTCTTTAATCTTAGGTCTGAGGGATAAACGCTCTTTAGGTCAGAGAGAAAAATTAATATTCTATTTTTAAATAGGGCTTCATTGATCTTTAGTGTCAGGAATTAGAAATGACATCACGTGTTATCTTGGAATTATGCGGGAGTCTAAAGAGATAGAAATTCTATTTTTAAAGACGGCTTCACTGAGCTTTAAGTCGGAGAGATAAATTGATATTCTAACGAAAGCTTAATAGTGTAGCTAGGAACATTTATGAGATGAAGAGATTAACATAGGAAAGGGTTTCCTAGAAATTTGAAATGTGTCAGCGCAGAGATGCCAAAAACAAAAGGAACACGCTGAAATTACGTTTAGGGATTATTTGGGCGAAACCGTTTTAGACAGGTTATGGAATTATTTCGGCGAAACAGTTAGAGACGTTTTAAAAGATGATTTTTGAAGAGATTTTAGAAGAGGATTTGAGGATGAAACTCTGAGGTCGTTATAATACACAAGTTCCATTTGAACAGTGTCGTGAGGTCCTCTATCCCAACCCCAAAGGGTTCCGATCCCCCCATCCCAACCCCGAAGGAAGCGCCCGGTCCTCAAAGGTCCTCCCAAGCTCCCAAAGGACCACCCGGCCCTCAAGGGTCCCACAGACCCTCAAAGGCTCTCCCCGAGCCCCGTCTTTCGTTGATGTGTGTTGTCTGAAACTTATGATTTGGGATATGTAAATTACTATTTCGGACTTTTCTGAGCTAGATTTCTTAGTCTTTCGTTGGTGTGTGTTGTCTGAAACCTATGATTTCGGATGGATGGATTGCAATTTTTGACTTTTCTGAGCTGGATTTCTGAGCCGTTCATAGGTATGTGCTGTCAGAAAATTATGATTTGGGATGTGTAGTTTGAAAGTTGGACTTTTCAGAACTATGATTCTTAGTCTCTCATAGGCGTTTGTTGTCTTAAACTTCTAGTTTGGGATGAATAGTTTGCTATTTCAGGCTTTTCTGAGCTAAGGTTTCCTAGTATTTCGTAGGTGAATGTTGTATGAAACTTATGATTTGGGATATGTAAATTACTATTTCGGGCTTTTCTAAGCTAGATTTCTTAGTCTTTCGTTGGTGTGTGTTGTCTGAAACCTATGATTTGGGATGGGTGGATTGCTATTTTTGACTTTTCTGAGCTGGATTTCTTAGCCGTTCATAGGTGTATGTTGTCTGAAACTTATGATTTGGGATGGTTAATTTGCTATTTTTGACTTTTCTGAGCTAGGTTTCTTAGCCTTTCATATGTGTGTGCTGTCAGAAAATTATGATTTGGGATTTGTAGTTCGCTTTTTGGACTTTTCAGAGCTAGGATTCTTAGTCCCTCATAGGTGTTTGTTGTCTGAAGCCTATAGTTTGGGATGAGTAGTTTGCTATTTCAGGCTTTTCATAGCCAGATTTCTTAGTATTTCGTAGGTGTGTGTTGTCTGAAACCTATGATTTGGATTGTGTGGGTTGCTATTTTTTGACTTTTCATAGCCAGATTTCTTAGTCTTTCGTTGGTGTGTGTTGTCTGAAACCTATGATTTGGGATGGGTGGATTGCTATTTTTGACTTTTCTGAGCTGGATTTCATAGCCTTTCATAGGGATGTGTTGACTGAAACCTATGATTTGGGATGAGTGGTTTGCTTATTGGACTTTTCAGAGCTGGATTTCTTAGCCGTTCATAGGTGAGTGTTGTCTGAAACCTATGATTTGGGATGGTTAATTTGCTATTTTTGACTTTTCTGAGCTAGGTTTCATAGCCTTTCATAGGTGTGTGTTGTCAGAAAATTATGCTTTGGGATGTGTAGTTTGCTATTTCAGGCTTTTCTGAGCTAAGGTTTCCTAGTATTTCATAGGTGAATGTTGTCTGAAACCAATAGTTTGGGATGAGTAGTTTGCTATTTCAGGCTTTTATGAGCTAGATTTCTTAGCCTTTCGTAGGTGTGTGTTGACTGAAACTTATGATTTGGGATATGTAATTTGCTATTTCCGACTTTTCATAACCAGATTTCTTAGTCTTTCGTAGGTGTGTGGTGTCTGAAACCTATGATTTGGGATGTGTGGGTTGCTATTTTTTGACTTTTCTGAGCTGGATTTCTTAGCCTTTCGTAGGTGTGTGTTGACTGAAACCTATGATTTGGGATGGTTAATTTGCTATTTTTGACTTTTCTGAGCTAGATTTCTTAGCCTTTCATAGGTGTGTGCTTTCAGAAAATTATGATTTGGGAGGTGTAGTTTGCTTTTTGGACTTTTCAGAGCTAGGTTTCTTAGCCTTTCATAGGTATGTGTTGTCAGAAAATTATGATTTGGGATGTGTAGTTGGCTATTTCAGACTTTTCTGAGCTAAGGTTTCTTAGTATTTCGTAGGTGAATGTTGTCTGAAACCAATAGTTTGGGATGAGTAGTTTTTTATTTTTGACTTTTCTGAGCTAGGTTTCTTGATCTTTCGTTGTTGTGTGTTGACTTAAACCTATGATTTGGGATGAGTGGTTTGCTTTTTTGACTTTTCTGAGCTGAATTTATTAGCCTTTCATAGGTGTGTGTTGACTGAAACCTATGATTGGGATGAGTGGTTTGCTATTTTTGTCTTTTCTGAGCTAGATTTCTTAGCCTTTCATTGGTATGTGTTGTCAGAAAATTAAGATTTGGGAAGTGTAGTTTGCTATTTGGAAACAAAAAAAAAAAAAATTTAAACAAGAAAAACGGGTTTTAATTTTCTATAAAGCAGTGAAATACAAAACAATTAATTATGCACAAAAGCTCCGAATATTTTGGCCCCACATCCGGGAGCCTTTCTCAACGGAAAAAAATAAAATAAAATAAATAAATAAAAAAAACAAAAAACTTAACTTACATCACAATACTAAACACATAAAGAGAAAGAAAAAAAAACAAAAGAAAAAATACAAATAAATAAGAAACAAAACTCACATATTAAATAAACACTTCCATGCACTGAATGTCTATAATGATTCAACTCGCCTCCTCCCAGTGTATAAATGGAAATATATTAAATAAACACTTCCATGCACTGAATGTCTATAATGATTCAACTCGCCTCCTCCCAGTATATAAATGGAAATCTATCAAAAATGAAGAATATATTTATACTTAGACCAAAACAATAAAAGGTCAACTAACCCCCCGGCCCATAACCCCTAATTAAATTTCACAAGTTCATCAACCAATTTATGAATTATAAATTGAATGGATTCGTTTGGTTCAATTTATTTATTCAATTTATAATTCATAAATTGGTTGATGAACTTGTGAAATTTAATTAGGGGTTATGGGCCGGGGGGTTAGTTGACCTTTTATTGTTTTGGTCTAAGTATAAATATATTCTTCATTTTTGATAGATTTCCATTTATATACTGGGAGGAGGCGAGTTGAATCATTATAGACATTCAGTGCATGGAAGTGTTTATTTAATATATTTCCATTTATACACTGGGAGGAGGCGAGTTGAATCATTATAGACATTCAGTGCATGGAAGTGTTTATTTAATATGTGAGTTTTGTTTCTTATTTATTTATATTTTTTCTTTTGTTTTTTTTTCTTTCTCTTTATGTGTTTAGTATTGTGATGTAAGTTAAGTTTTTTGTTTTTTTTATTTATTTATTTTATTTTATTTTTTTTCCGTTGAGAAAGGCTCCCGGATGTGGGGCCGAAATATTCGGAGCTTTTGTGCATAATTAATTGTTTTGTATTTCACTGCTTTATAGAAAATTAAAACCCGTTTTTCTTGTTTAAAATTTTTTTTTTTGTTTTTAATGGAAAAGCAGTGTGGTCTAAGAAATTATTTGCTATTTGGACTTTTCAGAGCTATGATTCTTAGTCCATCATAGGCGTTTGTTGTCTGAAATTTCTAGTTTGGGATGAGTAGTTTGCTATTTCAGGCTCTTCTGAGCTAAGGTTTCTTAGTCTTTCATAGGTGAATGTTGTCTGAAACCTATGATTTGGGATATGTAAATTACTATTTCGGGCTTTTCTAAGCTAGATTTCTTAGTATTTCGTTGGTGTGTGTTGTCTGAAATCTATGATTTGGGATATTTAAATTACTATTTCGGGCTTTTCTGAGTTGGATTTCTTAGTCTTTCATAGGTATGTGTTGTCTGAAACCTGTGATTTGGGATGTGTGGGTTGCTATTTTTTGACTTTTCTGAGCTGGATTTCTTAGCCGTTCATAGGTGAGTGCTGTCTGAAACTTATGATTTGGGATGGTTAAATTTGCTATTTCCGGCTTTTATTAGCTAGGTTTTTTAGCCTTTCATAGGTGAGTGTTGTCAGAAAATTATGATTTGGGATGTGTAGTTTGCTATTTGGACTTTTCAGAGCTAGGATTCTTAGTCCATCATAGGTGTTTGTTGTCTGAAACCAATAGTTTGGGATGAGTAGTTTGCTATTTCAGGCTTTTCTGAGCTAGATTTCTTAGCCTTTCATTGGTGTGTGCTTTCAGAAAATTATGATTTGAGATATGTAAATTGCTATTTCGGGCTTTTCTGAGTTGGACACTTCTAAATTTTTCCGTAGAAGATAGGAAAAGTTATACTATGATTGTGATTATTTTCCATGAAGATAAAAAGTTTCACTTTAATTCCAAATTTTCTTAAATTCAATTCTGACTTTTCTCAAAGAGATTAAAAAAATTAAAGTTCTGTTCCAAATATTTTCCCGGAAGAAGAAAAGTTCAACTTCGATTCTGAATTTTCTCAATGAAAATGAAATAAGTTATTGATCAAATCTATTTTCCCAAAATAATATAAAAATTTCCACTTCAGTTCAGATTTTTTTCTCAAAGAGATGAAGAAATTTAAAGTTCTGTTCCAAATTTTTCATAGAAGATAGGAAAAGTTATACTTTGATCGTGAATATTCGAGTTCTATTCTGAATTTTACCAAAGAACACAATTCAATTCTAATTTCCCCAATAAAAAATTTAAAGTTCAATTCTAAATTTTTCGGTGGAAGATAGAAAAAGTAATACCATACATGTGAATATTTTCCCGGAAGATAAAAAGTTCTAGTTCAATTTAAACTTTTCTCAACGAAGTGAAGAAGAATTCAAGTTCTCTTCTGAATTTTACCAAAGAACACAATTCAATTCTAATTTCACCAGAGAAAATAAAAATCTTCCACTTCAGTTCCTTATTTCACAAAGACATAAGGAAATTTAAAGTTCAATTCTAAATTTTTCGGTGGAAGATAGAAAAAGTAATACCATACTTGTGAATATTTTCATGGAAGATAAAAAGTTCTAGTTCAATTTAAAATTTTCTCAACGAAGTGAAGGAAAGTTCAAGTTCTCTTCTGAATTTTCTCAATGAAAAAGAAATTAGTCATTGATCATTTCTATTTTTTCCAAATAATATAAAAATTTTCCACTTTAGGTCAGATCTGGCTCGAAGAGATGAAAAATTTAAAATACTGTTCCAAATTTTTTACTGAAGATAAAAAAGTTCAAGTTCTCTTCGGAATTTTACCAAAGAACACAGTTCAATTCTAATTTCTCCAGAGAAAATAAAAATCTTCCACTTCAGTTCTTTATTTCACAAAGACATAAAGAAATTTAAAGTTCAATTCTAAATTTTTCGGTGGAAGATAGAAAAAGTAATACCATACTTGTGAATATTTTCCCGGAACATAAAAAGTTCTAGTTCAATTTAAAATTTTCTCAACGAAGTGAAGAAAAGTTCAAGTTCTCTTCTGAACTTTACCAAAGAACACACTTCAATTCTAATTTCTCCAGAGAAAACAAAAATCTTCCACTTCAGTTCTTTATTTCACAAAGACATAAAGAAATTTAAAGTTCAATTCTAATTTTTCGGTGGAAGATAGAAAAAGTAATACCATATTTGTGAATATTTTCACGGAAGATAAAAAGTTCTAGTTGAATTTAAAATTTTCTCAACGAAGTCAAAGAAAGTTCAAGTTCTCTTCTGAACTTTACCAAAGAACACACTTCAATTGTAATTTCTCCAGAGAAAGCAAAAATCTTCCACTTCAGTTCTTTATTTCACAAAGACATAAAGAAATTTAAAGTTCAATTCTAAATTTTCGGTGGGAGATAGAAAAATTAATACCATACTTGTGATTATTTTCACGGAAGATAAAAAGTTCTAGTTCAATTTAAAATTTTCACAATGAAGTGAAGAAAAGTTTTCTCTACTGAATTTTACCAAAGAACACAATTCAATTCTAATTTCTACAGAGAAACTAAAAATCTTCCACTTCAGTTCTTTATTTCACAAAAGACATAAAGAAATTTAAAGTTCAGTTCTAAATTTTTCGGTGGAAGATAGAAAAAGTAATACCATACTTGTGAATATTTTCCCGGAAGATAAAAAGTTCTAGTTCAATTTAAAATTTTCTCAACGAAGTGAAGAAAAGTTCAAGTTCTCTTCTGAACTTTACCAAAGAACACACTTCAATCCTAATTTCTCCAGAGAAAATAAAAATCTTCCACTTCAGTTTTAAGTTCCCCAAAGAAATAAAGAAATTTAAAGTTCTATTCTAAATTTTTAGATGGAAGATAGAAAAAGTAATACTATGACTGCGATTGTTTTCCATGAAGATCAAAAGTTTCACTTTATTTATAATTTTTCTTAAATTCAGTTCTGATTTTTCTCAAAGAGATGAAAAATTTAAAGTTCTGTTCCAAATTATTCACAGAAGATAGAAAAAGTTATACATTGATTGTGAATATTCAACATGAAGATAAGGAACTCCACTTTAATTCTGAGTTTTCTCGAAGAAGTGCAAATTGTTCAAGTTCTCTTCTGAATTTTCTTAAAGAAGAGAAAAAAGTTAACTCAATTCTGAATTTTACCAATGAAAATGAAAAAACCTTCCACTTCAGTTCTTAATTTCTCAAAGACATAAAAAATTTAAAGTTCAGTTCTAAATTTTTCTGTAGAAGATAGGAAAAGTTATACTATGATTGTGATTATTTTCCAGTGAAGATAAAAAGTTTCACTTTAATTCTAATTTTCTTAAGTTCACTACCGATTTTTTGCAAAGAGATGAAAAATTTAAAGTTCTGTTCCAAATTTTTCATAGAAGATAGAAAAAGTTATACATTGATTTGAATATTCGACATGAAGATAAGGAGCATCACTTTAATTCTGAGTTTTCTCGAAGAAGTGCAAATTGTTCAAGTTCTCTTCTGAATTTTCTTAAAGAAGTGAAAAAAGTTAGCTCAATTCGGAATTTTACCAATGCAAATGAAAAAAGCTTCCACTTCAGTTCTTAGTTCCTCAAAGACATAAAAAATTCAATGTTCTCTTCTAATTTTTCCAAGAAAATAAAAAGGCTCCACTTCAGTTCTGGTTTTTTTCTCAAAGAGATGAAAAATTTAAAGTTCTTTTCTAATTTTAAATTGAATTTTAGCTCCTTTGTCTTATGGATTTATCTCATAAATTTTTAAATTAGAAAATGAGTGACTCGTTCTATTATTAAAGACAATCTTTCAAACTCGTTCATCTAACCTTCAAAACAATAGGTAAGGTTAGGTATAAATAAATATTAATAAATAAATAGAAACATTTCCACATGTTTAAGTTAGGTTAGGTTAACTTATCATTAGTGCTCATGATAAGTTAACCTAACCTTTTCCGGCGAGTATGGTTAGTTAGGTTAGACTAGATTAAGTTAGGTTAGATTAGGTTAGGTTAGGTTAGCCTACGTACGCTTCACTTAGGTTAGCTTAGGTTAGGTGAGAGACATGCAAAAAGTTAGGTGTGGTATTAGGTTAGGTTAGATTAAGTTAGGTTAGGCTAGGTTAGCCTACGTACGCGCGCGTACCTAGGCTAACCTAGCCTAACCTAACTTAATCAAACCTAACCTAATCATACACCTAACTTTTTGCATGTCTCTCACCTAACCTAAGCTAACCTAAGTGAAGCGTACGTAGGCTAACCTAACCTAATCTAACCTAACTTAATCTAGTCTAACCTAACCTAACCATACTCGCCGGAAAAGGTTAGGTTAACTTATCATGAGCACTCATGATAAGTTAACCTAACCTAACCTAACTTAAACATGTGGAAATGTTTCTATTTATTTATTAATATTTATTTATACCTAACCTAACCTATTGTTTTGAAGGTTAGATGAACGAGTTTGAACGATTGTCTTTATTTAATAATAGAACCAGTCACTCATTTTCTAATTTAAAAATTTGATGGGTAAATCCATAAGACAAAGGAGCTAAAATTTAATTTAAAATTAGAAAAGAACTTTAAATTTTTCATCTCTTTGAGAAAAAAACCAGAACTGAAGTGGAGCCTTTTTATTTTCTTGGAAAAATTAGAAGAGAACTTTGAATTTTTTATGTCTTTGAGGAATTAAGAACTGAAGTGGAAGCTTTTTTCATTTTCATTGGTAAAACTCCGAATTGAGTTAACTTTTTTCACTTCTTTGAGAAAATTTAGAAGAGAACTTGAACATTTTGCACTTCTTCGAGAAAACTCAGAATTAAAGTGATGCTCCTTATCTTCATGTCGAATATTCAAATCAATGTATAAATTTTTCTATCTTCTATGAAAAATTTGGAACAGAACTTTAAATTTTTCATCTCTTTGCAAAAAATCGGTAATGAACTTAAGAAAATTAGAATTAAAGTGAAACTTTTTATCTTCACTGGAAAATAATCACAATCATAGTATAACTTTTCCTATCTTCTACAGAAAAATTTAGAACTGAACTTTAAATTTTTTATGTCTTTGAGAAATTAAGAACTGAAGTGGAAGCTTTTTTCATTTTCATTGGTAAAACTCCGAATTGAGTTAACTTTTTTCACTTCTTTGAGAAAATTCAGAAGAGAACTTGAACAATTTGCACTTCTTCGAGAAAACTCAGAATTAAAGTGGAGTTCCTTATCTTCATGTTGAATATTCACAATCAATGTATAACTTTTTCGATCTTCTATGAAAAATTTGGAACAGAACTTTAAATTTTTCATCTCTTTGAGAAAAATCAGGACTGAATTTAAGAAAAATTATAAATAAAGTGAAACTTTTGATCTTCATGGAAAACAATCGCAGTCATAGTATTACTTTTTCTATCTTCCATCTAAAAATTTAGAATAGAACTTTAAATTTCTTTATTTCTTTGGGGAGCTTAAAACTGAAGTGGAAGATATTTATTTTCTCTGGAGAAATTAGAATTGAAGTGTGTTCTTTGGTAAAGTTCAGAAGAGAACTTGAACTTTTCTTCACTTCATTGAGAAAATTTTAAATTGAACTAGAACTTTTTATCTTCCGTGAAAATAATCACAAGTATGGTATTAATTTTTCTATCTCCCACCGAAAAATTTAGAATTGAACTTTAAATTTCTTTATGTCTTTGTGAAATAAGGAACTGAAGTGGAAGATTTTTATTTTCTCTGGTAAAATTAGAATTGAATTGTGTTCTTTGGTAAAATTCAGTAGAGAACTTGAACTTTTCTTCACTTCATTGAGAAAATTTTAAATTGAACTAGAACTTTTTATCTTCCGTGAAAATAATCACAAGTATGGTATTAATTTTTCTATCTCCCACCGAAAAATTTAGAATTGAACTTTAAATTTCTTTATGTCTTTGTGAAATAAAGAACTGAAGTGGAAGATTTTTGTTTTCTCTGGAGAAATTAGAATTGAAGTGTGTTCTTTGGTAAAATTCAGTAGAGAACTTGAACTTTTCTTCACTTCATTGAGAAAATTTTAAATTGAACTAGAACTTTTTATCTTCCGTGAAAATAATCACAAGTATGGTATTAATTTTTCTATCTCCCACCGAAAAATTTAGAATTGAACTTTAAATTTCTTTATGTCTTTGTGAAATAAAGAACTGAAGTGGAAGATTTTTGTTTTCTCTGGAGAAATTAGAATTGAAGTGTGTTCTTTGGTAAAGTTCAGAAGAGAACTTGAACTTTCTTTGACTTCGTTGAGAAAATTTTATATTCAACTAGAACGTTTTATCTTCCGTGAAAATATTCACAAGTATGGTATTAATTTTTCTATCTTCCACCGAAAAATTAGAATTGAACTTTAAATTTATTTATGTCTTTGTGAAATAAAGAACTGAAGTGGAAGATTTTTGTTTTTCTCTGGAGAAATTAGAATTGAAGTGTGTTCTTTGGTAAAGTTCAGAAGAGAACTTGAACTTTTCTTCACTTCGTTGAGAAAATTTTAAATTGAACTAGAACTTTTTATCTTCCGGGAAAATATTCACAAGTATGGTATTACTTTTTCTATCTTCCACCGAAAAATTTAGAATTGAACTTTAAATTTCTTTATGTCTTTGTGAAATAAAGAACTGAAGTGGAAGATTTTTATTTTCTCTGGAGAAATTAGAATTGAACTGTGTTCTTTGGTAAAAGTCCGAAGAGAACTTGAACTTTTTCATCTTCAGTGAAAAATTTGGAACAGTATTTTAAATTTTTCATCTCTTCGAGCTAGATCTGAAATAAAGTGGAAAATTTTTATATTATTTGGAAAAAATAGAAATGATCAATGACCAATTTCTTTTTCATTGAGAAAATTCAGAAGAGAACTTGAACTTTCCTTCACTTCGTTGAGAAAATTTTACATTGAACTAGAACTTTTTATCTTCCATGAAAATATTCACAAGTATGGTATTACTTTTTCTATCTTCCACCGAAAAATTTAGAATTGAACTTTAAATTTCTTTATGTCTTTGTGAAATAAGGAACTGAAGTGGAAGATTTTTATTTTCTCCGGTGAAATTAGAATTGAATTGTGTTCTTTGGTAAGATTCAGAAGAGAACTTGAATTCTTCTTCACTTCATTGAGAAAATTTAAATTGAACTAGAACTTTTTATCTTCCGGGAAAATATTCACATGTATGGTATTACTTTTTCTATCTTCCATCGAAAAATTTAGAATTGAACTTTAAATTTTTTATTGGGGAAATTACAATTGAATTGTGTTCTTTGGTAAAATTCAGAATAGAACTCGAATATTCACGATCAAAGTATAACTTTTCCTATCTTCTATGAAAAATTTGGAACAGAACTTTAAATTTCTTCATCTCTTTGAGAAAAAAATCTGAACTGAAGTGGAAATTTTTATATTATTTTGGGAAAATAGATTTGATCAATAACTTATTTCATTTTCATTGAGAAAATTCAGAATCGAAGTTGAACTTTTCTTCTTCCGGGAAAATATTTGGAACAGAACTTTAATTTTTTTCATCTCTTTGAGAAAGGTCAGAATTGAATTTAAGAAAATTTGGAATTAAAGTGAAACTTTTTATCTTCATGGAAAATAATCACAATCATAGTATAACTTTTCCTATCTTCTACGGAAAAATTTAGAAGTGTCCAACTCAGAAAAGCCCGAAATAGTAATTTACATATCTCAAATCATAATTTTCTGAAAGCACACACCAATGAAAGGCTAAGAAATCTAGCTCAGAAAAGCCTGAAATAGCAAACTACTCATCCCAAACTATTGGTTTCAGACAACAAACACCTATGATGGACTAAGAATCCTAGCTCTGAAAAGTCCAAATAGCAAACTACACATCCCAAATCATAATTTTCTGACAACACTCACCTATGAAAGGCTAAGAAACCTAGCTAATAAAAGCCGGAAATAGCAAATTTAACCATCCCAAATCATAAGTTTCAGACAGCACTCACCTATGAACGGCTAAGAAATCCAGCTCGGAAAAGTAAAAAAATAGCAACCCACAACATCCCAAATCACAGGTTTCAGACAACACATACCTATGAAAGACTAAGAAATCCAACTCAGAAAAGCCCGAAATAGTAATTTACATATCCCAAATCATAGGTTTCAGACAACATTCACCTATGAAAGACTAAGAAACCTTAGCTCAGAAAAGCCTGAAATAGCAAACTACTCATCCCAAACTAGAAGTTTCAGACAACAAACGCCTATGATGGACTAAGAATCATAGCTCTGAAAAGTCCAAATAGCAAACTACACATCCCAAATCTTAATTTTCTGACAACACATACCAATGAAAGGCTAAGAAATCTAGCTCAGAAAAGACAAAAATAGCAAACCACTCATCCCAATCATAGGTTTCAGTCAACACACACCTATGAAAGGCTAATAAATCCAGCTCAGAAAAGTCAAAAAAGCAAACCACTCATCCCAAATCATAGGTTTCAGTCAACACACACCAACGAAAGACTAAGAAACCTAGCTCAGAAAAGTCAAAAATAGCAAACTACTCATCCCAAACTATTGGTTTCAGACAACATTCACCTACGAAATACTAAGAAACCTTAGCTCAGAAAAGTCTGAAATAGCCAACTACACATCCCAAATCATAATTTTCTGACAACACATACCTATGAAAAGCTAAGAATCCTAGCTCTGAAAAGTCCAAAAAGCAAACTACACCTCCCAAATCATAATTTTCTGAAAGCACACACCTATGAAAGGCTAAGAAATCTAGCTCAGAAAAGTCAAAAATAGCAAATTAACCATCCAAAATCATAGGTTTCAGTCAACACACACCTACGAAAGGCTAAGAAATCCAGCTCAGAAAAGTCAAAAAATAGCAACCCACACATCCCAAATCATAGGTTTCAGACACCACACACCTACGAAAGACTAAGAAATCTGGTTATGAAAAGTCGGAAATAGCAAATTACATATCCCAAATCATAAGTTTCAGTCAACACACACCTACGAAAGGCTAAGAAACCTAGCTCATAAAAGCCAAAAATAGCAAACTACTCATCCCAAACTATTGGTTTCAGACAACATTCACCTACGAAATACTAGGAAACCTTAGCTCAGAAAAGCCTGAAATAGCAAACTACACATCCCAAAGCATAATTTTCTGACAACACACACCTATGAAAGGCTATGAAACTTAGCTCAGAAAAGTCAAAAATAGCAAATTAACCATCCCAAATCATAGGTTTCAGACAATCACTCACCTATGAACGGCTAAGAAATCCAGCTCTGAAAAGTCCAAAAAGCAAACCACTCATCCCAAATCATAGGTTTCAGTCAACATATCCCTATGAAAGGCTATGAAATCCAGCTCAGAAAAGTCAAAAATAGCAATCCACACAATCCAAATCATAGGTTTCAGACAACACACACCTACGAAAGACTAAGAAATCTGGCTATGAAAAGTCAAAAAATAGCAACCCACACAATCCAAATCATAGGTTTCAGACAACACACACCTACGAAATACTAAGAAATCTGGCTATGAAAAGCCTGAAATAGCAAACTACTCATCCCAAACTATAGGCTTCAAACAACAAACACCTATGAGGGGCTAAGAATCCTAGCTCTGAAAAGTCCAAAAAGCGAACTACAAATCCCAAATCATAATTTTCTGACAGCACACACATATGAAAGGCTAAGAAACCTAGCTCAGAAAAGTCAAAAATAGCAAATTAACCATCCCAAATCATAAGTTTCAGACAGCACATACCTATGAACGGCTAAGAAATCCAGCTCAGAAAAGTCAAAAATAGCAATCCACCCATCCCAAATCATAGGTTTCAGACAACACACACCAACGAAAGACTAAGAAATCTAGCTTAGAAAAGCCCGAAATAGTAATTTACATATCCCAAATCATAAGTTTCATACAACATTCACCTACGAAATACTAGGAAACCTTAGCTCGGAAAAGCCTGAAATAGCAAACTATTCATCCCAAACTAGAAGTTTAAGACAACAAACGCCTATGAGAGACTAAGAATCATAGCTCTGAAAAGTCCAGCTTTCAAACTACACATCCCAAATCATAATTTTCTGACAGCACATACCTATGAACGGCTCAGAAATCCAGCTCAGAAAAGTCAAAAATTGCAATCCATCCATCCCAAATCATAGGTTTCAGACAACACACACCAACGAAAGACTAAGAAATCTAGCTCAGAAAAGTCCGAAATAGTAATTTACATATCCCAAATCATAAGTTTCAGACAACACACATCAACGAAAGACGGGGCTCGGAGAGAGCCTTTGAGGGTCTGTGGAACCCTTGAGGGCCGGGTGGTCCTTTGGGAGCTTGGGAGGACCTTTGAGGACCGGGCGCTTCCTTCGGGGTTGGGATGGGGGGATCGGAACCCTTTGGGGTTGGGATAGAGGACCTCACGACACTGTTCAAATGGAACTTGTGTATTATAACGACCTCAGAGTTTCATCCTCAAATCCTCTTCTAAAATCTCTTCAAAAATCATCTTTTAAAACGTCTCTAACTGTTTCGCCGAAATAATTCCATAACCTGTCTAAAACGGTTTCGCCCAAATAATCCCTAAACGTAATTTCTGCGTGTTCCTTTTGTTTTTGGCATCTCTGCGCTGACACATTTCAAATTTCTAGGAAACCCTTTCCTACGTTAATCTCTTCATCTCATAAATGTTCCTAGCTACACTATTAAGGTTTCGTTAGAATATCAATTTATCTCTCCGACTTAAAGCTCAGTGAAGCCGTATTTAAAAATAGAATTTCTATCTCTTTAGACTCCCGCATAATTCCAAGATAACAAGTGATGTCATTTCTAATTCCTGACACTAAAGATCAATGAAGCCCTATTTAAAAATAGAATATTAATTTTTCTCTCTGACCTAAAGAGCGTTTATCCCTCAGACCTAAGATTAAAGAAGCCGTAATGTTTCTTGATTCCCCCTTCGTGAATCAATATATTCCCCTAGCGATTATGAAAATCAATTTCTCAGGTTAGGTTAGTCTAAAGATCAAAGAAGCCATATTTGTTTCTTAATTCCCCTTCGTGAATCAATAATTCCCCCGCCGATTATGTAAATCAATTTCTCAGGTTAGGTTCGCCTAAAGACATAAAACAGACATAAATTGCTGTTGACATCCATAAATGTGAGAAAGTTCCTGTTTTTTCATTCTCACTGACAAAAACCATAAAACAGGAACATAAATTGCTGTTAACATCCATAAATGTGAGAAAGTTCCTGTTTTTTCATTCTCACTGACAAACACCATAAAAACAGACATGAATTGCTGTTGACATCCATAAATGTGACAAAGTTCCTGTTTTTTCATTCTACTACTACTACTACTAACAACTCATCGCAGCACCAAGCCGCCTGAGGCCAACACAGCTACGCACGCTCCTCCTCCACCCCAATCTATTCAAAGCCTCCCTTTTTACACCCGCCCACGAAGTTCCCATTTCCTTTAAATCTTTCTTTATGACGTCCTCCCAACCCAGACGGGGACGACCTGCTTTCCGTTTAGCCCTAGATGGTTGGCCGAAAAGAACAATCTTCGGCAATCTGTCATCCTTCATCCGAACAACATGTCCTAACCACCTCAACCTTTCTTTCATTATAGACCTAGAAAGTGGTATTGAACCACATTTTTCGTATAGCCTATTGTTTGAAATACGGTCAGTCAGCCGGGTACCCAGAACAATCCTTAAGCAATTTCTCTGGAAAACATCTAGCAAATCTTCATCCGCTTTTCGGAGCGTCCATGCTTCAGAGCCATATTTGACCACTGTCATCACTGTAGCTTCTAAGATTCTAATCTTGGTTTGCAGACTTATCTTCCTATTCTTCCAGACTTTTTTTAACTGTGAAAAAACACCCTGAGCCTTGGCTATTCTATTTTTAACATCTTCACTGCTCCCACCATCTTTACTAATAATACTACCAAGGTAAGTGAAACTGCCCACCTGATCAATCTTTTCATTACCCAACGTCACCTTTTCATCTTCACTTATTCCTAGCCTTAGTGACTTGGTCTTCCTAACATTAATTTTCAAACCAATACTAGCACCCTGAACTCGCAAAACCTCTAAAACTTCATTCATTTTGCTCACACTTTCATCTAGGATGCTTAAATCATCAGCATAATCCAAGTCCAGGAGACTTTTTCCTCCCCATTTGATTCCGTGGTCTCCCATTGCCTTTCCTGTGCTCCTTAAAACAAAGTCCATCAAAATAATCCATATAAAGGGGGATAGAACACAACCCTGCTTAACTCCTGATTTAATACAAAACCAGCTGCTAACCTCATTTCCTACCTTAACCGCAGCGGTGTTATTCTCGTACATAGCACTAATCACTTTAATGTATTTGTCTGGTATACCATACAAGGATAAAACCTTTACTAAAGCTCCTCTATCAACAGAATCGAACGCTTGCTCATAATCTATAAAACTGAGGACCAAAGGTGTTTGAAAACTTAGGCACTTCTCAATTATTAACCTAAGAGTGAAAATTTGGTCAACACATCCTCTACCTTTTCTAAAACCGCACTGCTCTTCTCTTAAAACTTTGTCTACGGCATCTCTCAGTCTAAAAAGTATCATATTACTAAGCAATTTGCTACCTACAGAGACCAGACTAATGCCTCGATAATTACCACACTCACTTTTATCACCTTTCTTATAAAGTGGCTTAATTAAGGTTTTCCTAAAATCGTTAGGTACTTCCCCTTTTTCAAAAATCATATTCATAATCTCCAATAACTTATTTCTAACCTCAGAGCCACCATATTTAAGAAACTCATTTACTACCCTATCAGCACCTGGAGCCTTATTATTCTTTAATCCTTTTAGTACTGTTTCTAATTCCTCCTCACAAAACAAATCTTCCTTCACATCCAAGGTATCACAAACTATTTCATTTTCCTCTATATTTTTTTCCTGCAACTCTATCTCGGTTAAGCAAATTCTCAAAATGTTCGGCCCATCTCGCTTTAACTTTTGTCTTATCGCTAATTGCCACCCCATTCCTATCTTTAACTGGGACAAGTCCGGATTGACTACTACCTCTCAATTTGTTAACGTGCCAGTACAATATTTTACTATTATGCCGTCTAGCTGCATCTTCTAAATCCTCGGCAATTTTATCCATGGCCTCCACTTCACACCTCCTTAGTTCATATTTCAATGCTTTCTCCACTTTCTTTACATTTCTTTTGTTTTCATGTGATCTATCACTCAGATAATTCTTGTACAAGTCCTTTCTCCTTTCTATTAAACTTAAAGCTTTTTCACTAATATTCTTAGCTGCAGTTCTAGCTTTCTTCCCTAATACACCTTCAGCAACTTCACAAATTATTTTTCTAAAATTATTCCAACCATCTTCCACATTATCAAATTTTAAACTCTCAAGTTTAGTATTCAACTGTTCCTGGAAAGTTTCTCTCAAATTCTCATCCTGGAGTCTACTAACATCATAACTTCCCAGGGAGGTAATTACCCTTCCGATATTTCAGCTTTAAATTAACCCTTGACACTACTAGATGGTGATCTTTACTTTTAACATCAATAACAGCACTCCTATATACCCTAGTATCTTGTATTGATCCTGCCAGTCTTCGATTTACTATAACATAATCAATAAGGTTTGCTGTCTTACCATCACGTGAATACCATGTTAGCTTATGAGCCATTTTATGACCAAACACCGTATTGGTTATAACTAGATTGTTATACCTACAAAATTGCAAAAGTCTGTATCCATTACTGTTTTCTTTTCCTACACCAAATTTACCTAAGCTGGGATACCATCTATCCTTATTTCTACCAACCTGGGCGTTAAAATCTCCCAGCAATAACATCATATTTCTACCTGGGACCTTGTCTATTTGCTCCTGTAACTGTAAGTAGAATTCATCTGAGTCACTAGTATCTCCATCAGTCGGTTCTACAGGGGCGTATACTACTATAACTGATACCTTGAACTTTCTAGTCATAAAATGAGCAATTAGTATTCTATTATTAATACCTTCCCAGCCTAAACAAGACTTAGCCGCTTCCTTATTCATCATGAGCCCTACTCCCTGTCTATGTAACCCATCCTTCCTGCCTGAGTAAACAAATTCTATATCACCTAATTTCATGCTTCCTACCCCTGGGATATGAGTTTCTGAAACTCCTAATAGATCCAGTTCGAATCGTCTGAATTCGTCAGTCAAAATGTCGATACGATAGTCATTTTTTAATGTCGTAACATTCCAAGTTCCAATTTTCATGTTCTTTAAATCATTGAAATTTTTTTCGCCTCAGGAAAAGCAATGATCCCGGATACCAGTGCAGGACGAGGATCACATATCTTCTCAAGTCTACACCGAAGTGCTTAAGCCGGCTTAGAACCGGACAGCAAGAAGTCCCTGGGACCTCCATGAATGGAGGCTTTGTGCAATCCTGGGCCCATCTTGGTCACAACATGGTTTTCAGCGCTTGGCGATGCTCTTCTATCAACAAGAGTCGAAATCCTGCACAGACAATCTCAAGCCTATTACCTCCGACTCATTATATATTCATGCCTACAAATATTATGCTACTACGGGGAGGCAACCCGTAATAGATAAATTAGCTAGGAAGAGGTTTTTCAGCCCAAAGACGCCCATCAAAACATACCAATCCCAGAAGAATTGTCCATTAGTCAGAATCCCGTGCGAATGCTGTGTCGTTTACTAGGCTATAATTTCCTCGAGGGGCGCCACTCCTCAAGTGGGAATAGAGTTGACCGCAAGGTCCCCAGTCTTGCAGGTACCCCGAAAAGGTCGAGGCAGCCCTTTGCAGAGGCCGTTGTCCATAGATCTGGATCTTACGCCCTGCCACAGTTGTCCTCCTATAGAGGATCCTCCCGCGATGGTGTTCTGCATCACCATGCAATTTAACCCATTGCTGGGAGAAGGTTTGCAACTCATGGAACTTGTGGATAAACAAGTGGGCCCTTTTGAGTGTACATTTGAGGGGCCTTCTTCCTCCTCCGCCTGTATTTATGACCCCGGGCAAGGGTGCCCCAGATTCTATTATGGACCCCCAGGGACAAGGTCCCCCCTTGGTCCATGCCTCCTATGGAGGTACCCTACATATCTGTAGAGCGTTCCCCTATCGCCACCTGGGGACATGCTGAATGGCCTGGGGGAGGCCAGACAAACGGATCACTTTTGTTTTGCAAAGGCAATAACTCAGTGACATATTTAACCTACTACTTATAAATATACATAACTCACTGACCAGACCTATATAAGTTATATACAGAAATATATAACTCAGTGACATATTTAGCCTACTACTTAAAATATGTGTAACTCACTGACTAGGCCTATATAAGTTATATACAGAAATATATAACTCAGTGACACATTAAACCTACTACTTATAAATATCTAGCCTAATTTAATGATTCACTTCAACTAATATCTAATATCTTCAACTAATAAACTAATATCTAGCCTAATTTATTGATTTACTTCAACATTAGCTTGCAAAACTAATGTAAAACCTATATCTAGCCTAATTTAATGATTCACTTCAACTAATATCTAATATCTTCAACTAATAAACTAATATCTAGCCTAATTTATTGATTCACTTCAACATTAGCTTGCAAAACTAATGTAAAACCAATATCTAGCCTAATTTAATGATTCACTTCAACTAATATCTAATATCTTCAACTAATAAACTAATATCTAGCCTAATTTATTGATTCACTTCAACATTAGCTTGCAAAACTAATGTAAAACTGATATCTAGGTTAATTTAATGATTCACTTCAACCTTAGCTTGCAAAACTAATGTAAAACTAATATCTAGGCTAATTTATTCATTTACTTCAACATTAGCTTGCAAAACTAATGTAAAACTAATATCTAGACTAATTTATTCATTTACTTCAACATTAGCTTGCAAAACTAATGTAAAACCAATATCTAGCCTAATTTAATGATTCACTTCAACTAATATCTAATATCTTCAACTAATAAACTAATATCTAGCCTAATTTATTGATTTACTTCAACATTAGCTTGCAAAACTAATGTAAAACCAATATCTAGCCTAATTTAATGATTCACTTCAACTAATATCTAATATCTTCAACTAATAAACTAATATCTAGCCTAATTTATTGATTCACTTCAACATTAGCTTGCAAAACTAATGTAAAACCAATATCTAGCCTAATTTAATGATTCACTTCAACTAATATCTAATATCTTCAACTAATAAACTAATATCTAGCCTAATTTATTGATTCACTTCAACATTAGCTTGCAGAACTAATGTAAAACTAATATCTAGGTTTTTTCATTCTCACTGACAAAAACCATAAAACAGACATGAATTGCTGTTGACATCCATGAAAAACATCAAATAAATCGAGCAACACACATAACCATCCATGAAAACATCCATAAATGTGACAAAATTCCTGTTTTTTCATTCTCACTGACAAAATCCATAAACCACGTGGTTCTATGCCCATATATGGTGTGCAAAAAAGTTGTAGGTGGCAGCAGGGGTGTCATCTGGGAGCTTTAGGGTCATCTCTACTGAAGATTGTGAAATATTTATGCGGATGCTAAAAATTTAAATATTTATGTAAAGATCAGGATGTCTCTAGAAAGATGTACCCGATATCATTACTTATTGTGGATAATCCTTTATATACGCATGAAACACATTCCTGAGATTAAGATGATACTTTATATTTTATCGAGGCCAAGTCGAGAGATAATAGACAGCAGTCAGACCTTATATCCGGTTCTTAACGAACTAGAAATTTTAGCATCGGGCATTTTTTTATTAGTAATCCTAATGTAGATTACTTAGGTCTGCAAGCTGAGGAATTAAACCACGGACAATTACGGGATCCCGAGACAAGACTTAATATTGATTTATTGAAAGAGCCAGATGTGTCAAAAGACAACCGTGCTCAAAAGAGGAGTTCCATATATGATAAGCCCGCTAGGTCATAAGTGGATACTGACTTCTTATTCCTGGTGCGAACCAGGGAACCAGAAGGATTGGCCAATCCGCGGTGAGCATAGTGTCTACCGCATTTTTAATTTTGATGATATGGATATTGAGAAAAGAATATGGTATATGATAAAGTCTCTTGGTGGTTTATTCTTGTTATTAAAAGAATTGATGACGTTCTGTATAGAATAAAGTATGCTCCGAATAACCATTCTAGGCTAAATCAAAAAGCGCGCTCTTAACCATCTATTTGGATAAGTTTTGCCTAGAGTGATGATTCCAGGCAACTTAAAATTATTTCATGATTATTTATTGTTCAGTAGCCAAACCGGCTACGAGAGAACGTTGTGAAAACTCGACAGTTTTGTGTTTTTGAAAATAAGGCCTTCGTTATTAAGGAATTTGTTGTTAATTTTTAATTGTGTACCGCGTAAATAATAAACAGAAAAATAAAAAAATATATGCATATATATATACATTTATTTAAACCTCTGAGAAAAAAAGTAAATGACTAAATTGCATTTTTGTTTGGGAATTGACGGATATGTTAATTTAATTAATTATGCTATTGTAGCAAAAGGATTCCAATATTATTAGGAAACCCCAAATTCATAAGACGAGAAGTTTGATTCCAAATTAAGAGTGAACTGGTCAACTGAGTACAATGGTCACGGAATGAAACTACAAAATTGCAATTCATTAGAATTGATCTTTTCTTGCTTTCTTCTTTTGCCCTTAGCCCCAACGGAATAGATGTAGTTAGTACTTAACTTAGAAAGATGGTGACGGATTTAGTTGTGATAGATGGTTTGGTTATGTTTTAGCTTGATGTTTGGGTTATGTGTGATTCTTCCCTAGTTACTGAGTTTCTATTAGCCTTTAAGCACCAATTAATATAACAATATTGTATTTAATAATTAATAGAAAAAAAAATATATATATAAATTAATAAGAAGACTATTTACCTCTAAATAATATTTGACCTTTTAAAACCTTTTTACTTATAAGAAAAATGATAGTCGTTCGTTGTCCTTATTCTGTTCAATGGCCTTGAAGAAAAGAAAAGGGAATCGTGTTGTAAAAAGGTTCTACGTTCCTTAATGACACGATAAGGCACGATCGTAGATGTGAGGAAAATAGAACCAGTACCGCAAATGATAAAATAGTATTAAATCATTAAAGGCTAGCGAACAGAAGCTACCTTCAGCTGATAATCTTCTGTCTATTAATAGTCTTACAATTTTCTTGGTCACTTACTCATTCAATAGCGTTGCAGCCTAAAATTCAATTGATTTTCTATTGCTGTATACTAATTATGTATTTAATTCTGTGTTTCTGTGTTTCCTTGTCTCATGATTTATCCTTGTAAAGGTTAGCGCAATTGAGTGGCACGACTATAATAGTTTTCTATAGTTATTCGAAGATACCAGCATAATAAAATCTTTAAAAACTTTTACGCAAGCTTATATTACAAGGTCGGATTTGTAAGAAGTGTCCTTCTAATTCTAGAATTAATATCAAGTTGCTATGAATCCGGCTTAAGGCAATGTCCTTTCAGGGTATTGAACCCTATGAATTTATCTTTGTACACAAATTCCTTATTTTGCAATACAAACCCTTTCTTAGAAGGATGGAATTTAGCTACGTTTGTTTGACAAATAGAGGGGGAACATATCTTTTTATAGCGGGACACTGACGAGAGAAGTCAGTTGGGTTTATGGCTTTGCTCAAGCTTTTCGTATGCATGTAGAATGTAAGTCTAATGTTTTCCTTGCTCTTTCTTAATTTTATTATGTTAAAATCCTAGTAAATGGGTATATATCCCATTCTTTAATATTTTTATTAAATTCTTTTAAGCAGGAACATATTAGTCTTAATACATTAGTTATAATGCTTGCTTTTCTTTAATAATGATAAACTTTACTTCTAGCAATTATATGAACAAGAATTGATCTTTGATTGTGAATAATAATTATTGAATATTGATTTATAATGAAATAACTATTAACTAAAAAGTTCTCTTCTTTAATAATAAAATCTTAGTTTTTCTTATACCTGTTTTGTCTTGTATATTTTATTACGATAATTAGGATTTTGTCAAGATATCTCTCTCACTTGGTTCATTTCGTCTATTGAGGCTTATTTAGGGGTACTCGGGTCTCATGGCTGAGTTTGGGCATGGAGTCATCACCATGAGAAGACCCCTCCCCTTTACACAGACATTCAAACCAGTAAAGACAAACACTACAGACATACAAAGTGAGAAAGAAATGCAATTTAGACATACAAACGAACAAAGACAGACACTTCAGGCATACAAACCAACAAAGGCAAACACTTCAGACATACAAACAAAGAAAGACATATACTTTAGACATACAAACTAACGAAGACAGACACTTCAGACATACAAACCAACAAAGACAAACACTTCAAACATACAAACAGCGAAAGACAAACACTTTAGACATACAAACAGAGGAAGACAGACACTTCAGACATACAAACCAACAACGACAAGCACTTCAGACATACAAACAGAGAAAGACAAGCACTTTAGACATTCAAACCAACAAAGACAGACACTTCACACATACAAACCAACAAAGACAAACATTTCAGACATACAAACAGAGAAAGACACACTTTAGACATACAAACAACAAAGATAGACACTTAAAACATACAAAGCAACAAAGAGAAACACTTCAGACATACAAACAGAGAAAGAAAAGCACTTTAGACATACAAACCAACAAAGAAAGACACTTCAGACATACAAATCAACAAAGAAAAACACTTCAGACATACAAACAGAGAAAGACAGACACTTTAGACATACAAACCAACAAAGCCAGACACTTAAGACATGCAAATCAGCAAAGACAGACACTTCAGACATACAAACCAAAAAAGACAAACACTTCAGACATACAAACAGAGAAAGACAAGCACTTTAGACATACAAACCAACAAAGACAGACACTTCAGACATACAAACCCGCAAAGACAGGCACTTTAGACATACAAACCAACAAAGACAGACACTATAGACATAAAAACCAGCAAAGACAGACACTTTAGACATAAAAACAAAGAAAGACATATACTATAGACATACAAACCAACAAAGACAGACACTATAAATATACAAACCAACAAAGACAAACACTTCAGACATTCAAACAAACAAAGACAAACATTTTAGACATACAAACAGAGAAAGACAGGCACTTCAGATATACAAACCAACAAAGAAAGACACTTTAGACATACAAACAGTGAAAGACAAACACTTTAGACATAGAGACAGAGAAAGAAAAACACTTTAGACACACAAACCAACATAGACAGGCACTTCAGACATACAAACCAACAAAGACAAACACTTCAGACATACAAACAGAGAAAGACAAGCACTTTAGACATACACACCAACAAAAACAAACACTTCAGACACACAAACCAACAAAGACACACACTTCAGACATACAAAGAAAGAAAGACAGACACTTTAAACATACAAACAAACAAAGATAGACACTTCAAACATACAAACCAACCAAGAGAAACACTTCAGACATACAAACAGAGAAAGATAAGCACTTTAGACATACAAACCAACAAAGACAGACACTTCAGACACACAAACCAACAAAGACAAACACTTCGGACATACAAACAGAGAAAGATATACACTTTAGACATACAAACATCAAAGACCCACACTTCAGACATACAAACAGGGAAAGACAGGCACTTGGGACATACAAACCAACAAAGACAAACATTTCAGACATACAAACAGAGAAAGCACTTTAGACATACAAACCAACAAAAACAAATACTTCAGACATATAAAGCAACAAAGACAAACACTGCAGACATACAAAAAAAGAAAGACAGACACTTTAGACATACAAAGCAACAAAGAAAGACACTTCAAACATACAAACTGACAAAGACAAACACTTCAGACATACAAACAGAGAAAGACAGGCACTTTAGACATACAAACCAACAAAGACAGACACTTCAGACATACAAACCAACAAAGACAAACACTTCAGTCATATAAACAGAGAAAGACAGGCACTATCGACATACAAACCAACAAAGACAGACACTTCAGACATAAAAACCAGCAAAGACAAACACTACAGACATGCAAAGTGAGAAAGAAATGCAATTTAGACATACAATCCAAAAAAGACATACACTTCAGGCATACAAACCAACAAAGGCAAACACTTCAGACATACAAACAGAGAAAGACATGTAGTTTAGACATACAAACCAACGAAGACAGACACAAAACCAACAAAGACAAACACTTCAAACATACAAACAGAGAAAGACAAACACTTTAGACATACAAACAGAGGAAGACAGACACTTCAGACATACAAACCAACAAAGACAGGCACTTCAGACATACAAACAGAGAAAGACAAGCACTTTAGACATACAAAACAACAAAGACAGACACTTCAAACATACAAACCAACAAAGACAAACATTTCAGACATACAAAGAAAGAAAGACAGACACTTTAGACATACAAACCAACAAAGATAGACACTTCAAACATACAAACCAACAAAGAGAAACACTTCAGACATACAAACAGAGAAAGACAAGCACTTTAGACATACAAACCACCAAAGACATACACTTCAGACATACAATCAGAGAAAGACAGACACTTTAGACATACAAACCAACAAAGCCAGACACTTCAGACATGCAAATCAGCAAAGACAGACACTTCAGACATACAAACCAAAAAAGAAAAACACTTCAGACATACAAACAGAGAAAGACAAGCACTTTAGACATACAAACCAACAAAGACAGACACTTCAGACATACAAACCCGCAAAGACAGGCACTTTAGACATACAAACCAACAAAGACAGACACTATAGACATACAAAACAGCAAAGACAGACACTTTGGACATACCAACAATGAAAGACATATACTATAGACATACAAACCAACAAAGACAGACACTATAAACATACAAACCAACAAAGACAAACACTTCAGACATTCAAACCAACAAAGACAAACACTTCAGACATACAAACCAACAAAGACAAACACTTCAGACATACAAAGAAAGAAAGACAGACACTTTAAACATACAAACCAACAAAGATAGACACTTCAAACATACAAACCAACAAAGAGAAACACTTCAGACATAGAGAACAGAGAAAGACAAGCACTTTAGTTATACAAAACAACAAAGACAGACACTTCAGACATACAAACCAACAAAGACAAACACTTCGGACATATATACAGAGAAAAATATACACTTTAGACATACAAACCACAAAGAAACACACTTCAGACATACAAACAGGGAAAGACAGGTACTTGGGACATACAAACCAACAAAGACATACACTTCAGACATACAAACAGAGAAAAACAAGCACTTTAGACATACAAACCAACAAAAACAAACACTTCAGATATACAAAGCAACAAAGACAAACACTGCAGACATACAAAGAAAGAAAGACAGACACTTTAGACATACAAACCAATAAAGATAGACACTTCAAACATACAAACCAACAAAGACAAACACTTCAGACATACAAACAAAGAAAGACAAGCACTTTAGACATACAAACCAACAAAGACAGACACTTCAAACATACAAACAGAGAAAGACAGACACTTTAGACATACAAACCAACAAAGACAGACACTTCAAACATATAAACCAACAAAGACAAACACTTCAGTCACAAAAACAGAGAAAGACAGATACTTTAGACATACAAACCAACAAAGACAGGCACTTCAGACATACAAGCCAACAAAGACAAACCCTTCAGACATACAAACAGAGAAAGATATGCACTTTAGACATACAAACAGAGAAAGACAGACACTTTAGACATACAAACCAACAAAGACAGACACTTCAGACATGCAAATCAGCAAAGACAGACACTTCAGACATACAAACCAACAAAAACAAACACTTCAAACATACAAACAGAGAAAGACAAGCACTTTAGACATACAAACCAACAAAGACAGACACTATAATCATACAAACCAACAAAAACAGACACTTCAGACATACAAACCAACAAAGACAAACACTTCAGACATACAAACCAACAAAGACAAATACTTCAGACATACAAACAGAGAAAGACAGGCACTTTAGACATACAAAAAAGACAGACACTACAGACATAAAAACGGAGAAAGACAGGTACTTCAGACACACAAACCAACAAATACAAACACTTCAGACATAAAAACAGAGAAAGACATGCACTTTAGACATACAAACAGAGAAAGACAAACACTTTAGACTAACAAACCAACAAAGACAGACACTTCAGACATACAAACCAGCATAGATAGACACTTCAGACATGCAAACCAACAAAGACAAGCCCTTCAGACATACAAACAGAGAAAGAAAGGCACTTCAGATACACAAACCGAGAAAGACAGACACTTTAGACTTACAAACCAACAAAGACAGACACTTCAGACATACAAACAAACAAAGACAGGCACTTTAGACATACAAACAGAGATAGACATGCAGTATAGACATACAAACCAACAAAGACAGACACTATAGACATAAAAACCAACAAATACAAACACTTCAGACATACAAACAGAGAAAGACATGTACTTTATACATACAAACAGAGAAAGACAGACGCTTTAGACATAAAAACCAACAATGACAGACACTTCAGACATACAAACCAACAAAGACAAACACTTCAGACATACAAACAGAGAAAGACATACCATTTAGACATACAAACAACAAAGAAAAACACTTCTGACATACAAACAGGGAAATAGAGGTCCCTTAGACATACAAACCAACAAAGAAAGACACTTTAGACATACAAAAAGTGAAAGACAAACACTTTAGACATACAGACAGAGAAAGACAAACACTTTAGACATACAAACCAACATAGACAGGCACTTCAGACATACAAACCAAAAAAGACAGACACTTCAGACACACAAACAGAGAAAGACAGACACTTTAGACATACAAACCAACAAACACAGGCACTTCAGACATACAAACAAACAAAGAAACACTTCAGACATACAAACAGAGAAAGACATGCACTTTAGACATACAGACAGAGAAAGACAAACACTTTAGACAAACAAACCAACAAAGACAGACACTTCAGATATACAAACCAACATAGATAGACACTTCAGACATGCAAACCAACAAAGACAAGCCCTTCAGACATACAAACAGAGAAAGAAAGGCACTTCAGACATACAAAACGAGAAAGACAGACACTTCAGACATACAAACCAAAAAAGACAGACTCTTCAGACATAAAAACAGAGAAAGACAGGCACTTCAGACATACAAACCAACAAATACAAACACTTCAGACATACAAACAGAGAAAGACATGCACTTTAGACATACAAACAGAGAAAGACAAACAGTTTAGAAAAACAACCCAACAAAGACAGACACTTCAGACATACAAACCAACATAGATAGACACTTCAGACATACAAACAGAGATAGATATGCACTATAGACATACAAACCAACAAAGACAGATACTATAGACATACAAACCAACAAAGACAAACATTTCAGACATACGAACCAACAAAGACAAACACTTCAGACATAGAAACAGAGAAAGACAGGCACTTTAGACATACAAACCAACAAATACAAACACTTCAGACATACAAACAGAGAAAGACATGCACTTTATACATACAAACAGAGAAAGGCTGGCGCTTTAGACATAAAAACCAACAATGACAGACCCATCAGACATGCAAACCAACAAAGACAAACACTTCAGACATACAAACAGAGAAAGACAAACACTTTAGACAAACAAACCAACAAAGACAGACACTTCAGACATACAAACCAACATAGATAGACACCTCAGACGTACAAACCAACAAAGAGAAGCACTTCATACATACAAACAGAGAAAGACAGGCGCTTCAGACATACAAACAGAGAAAGACAGACACTTCAGACATACAAACCAAAAAAGACAGACACTTCAGACATAAAAACAGAGAAAGACAGGCACTTCAGACATACAAACCAACAAATACAAACACTTCAGACATACAAACAGAGAAAGACATGCACTTTATACATATAAACAGAGAAAGGCAGGCGCTTTAGACATAAAAACCAACAATGACAGACACTTCAGACATACAAACCAACAAAGACAAACACTTCAGACATTCAAACAGAAAAAGACAAACACTTTAGACATACAAATAGAGGAAGACAGACACTTCAGACATACAAACCAACAAAGACACTTCACACATACAAACCCAAAAAGAGAAACACTTCAGACATACAAACAGAGAAAGACAAGCACTTTAGACATACAAACCAACAAAGACAGACACTTCAGACATACAAACCAACAAAGACCTACACTTCAGACGTACAAACAGAGAAAGACAGTCACTTTCGACATACAAACCAACAAAGCCAGACACTTCAGACATGCAAATCAGCAAAGACAGAAACTTCAGACATACAAACCAAAAAAGACAAACACTTCAGACATACAAACAGAGAAAGACAAGCACTTTAGACATACAAACCAACAAAGACAGACACTTCAGACATACAAACCCGCAAAGACAGGCACTTTAGACATACAAACCAACAAAGACAGACACTATAGACATAAAAACCAGCAAAGACAGACACTTTAGACATACAAACAAACAAACATACAGACATACAAACAAAGAAAGACATATACTATAGACATACAAACCAACAAAGACAGACACTATAAATATACACACCAACAAAGACAAACACTTCAGACATTCAAACCAACAAAGACAAACACTTAAGACATACAAACAGAGAAAGACAGGCACTTCAGATATACAAACCAACAAAGAAAGACACTTTAGACATACAAACAGTGAAAGACAAACACTTTAGACATAGAGACAGAGAAAGAAAAACACTTTAGACACACAAACCAACATAGACAGGCACTTCAGACATACAAACCAACAAAGACAAACACTTCAGACATACAAACAGAGAAAGACAAGCACTTTAGACATACAAACCAACAAAAACAAACACTTCAGACATACAAACCAACAAAGACAAAGACTTCAGACATACAAAAAAAGAAAGACAGACACTTTAAACATACAAACCAACAAAGATAGACACTTCAAACATACAAACCAACAAAGAGAAACACTTCAGACATACAAACAGAGAAAGACAAGCACTTTAGACATACAAACTAACAAAGACAGACACTTCGGACATACAAACCAACAAAGACAATCACTTCGGACATACAAACAGAGAAAGATATACACTTTAGACATACAAACATCAAAGACACACACTTCAGACATACAAACAGGGAAAGACAGGTACTTCGGACATAAAAACCAACAAAGATAGACACTTCAAACATACAAACCAACAAAGACAAACACTTCAGACATACAAACAGAGAAAGACAAGCACTTTAGACATACAAACCAACAAAAACAAGCACTTCAGACATACAAAGCAACAAAGACAAACACTGCAGACATACAAAAAAAGAAAGACAGACACTTTAAACATACAAACCAACAAAGATAGACACTTCAAACATACAAACCGACAAAGACTAACACTTCAGCCATATAAATAGAGAAAGACAAGCACTTTAGACATACAATCAAACAAAGACAGACACTTCAGACATACAAACCAACAAAGACAAACACTTCAGTCATATAAACAGAGAAAGACAGGCACTATAGACATACAAACCAACAAAGACAGACACTTCAGACATAAAAACCAGCAAAGACAAACACTACAGACATACAAAGTGAGAAAGAAATGCAATTTAGACATACAAACCAACAAAGACAGACACTTCAGGCATACAAACCTACAAAGGCAAACACTTCAGACATACAAACAGAGAAAGACATGTACTTTAGACATACAAACCAACGAATACAGACACTTCATACATACAAACCAACAAAGACAAACACTTCAAACATACAAACAGAGAAAGACAAACACTTTAGACATACAAACAGAGGAAGACAGACACTTCAGACATACAAACCCAAAAAGAGAAACACTTCAGACATACAAACAGAGAAAGACAAGCACTTTAGACATACAAACAAACAAAGACAGACACTTCACACCTACAAACCAACAAAGACAAACATTTCAGACATACAAACAGAGAAAGACAGACACTTTAGACATACAAACCAACAAAGATAGACACTTCAAACATACAAACCAACAAAGAGAAACACTTCAGACATACAAACAGAGAAAGACAAGCACTTTAGACATACAAACAAACAAAGACAGACACTTCAGACATACAAACCAACAAAGACAAACACTTCGGACATACAAACAGAGAAAGATATACCCTTTAGACATACAAACATCAAAGACACACACTTCAGAAATACAAACAGGGAAAGACAGGCACTTGGGACATACAAACCAACAAAGACATACACTTCAGACATACTAACCAACAAAGACAAACACTTCAGACACACAAACAGAGAAAGACAAGCACTTTAGACACACAAACCAACAAAAACAAACACTTCAGACATACAAAGCAACAAAGACAAACACTGCAGACATACAAAGAAAGAAAGACAGACACTTTAGACATAGAAACCAACAAAGATAGACACTTCAAACATACAAACCGATAAAGACAAACACTTCAGACATACAAACCAACAAAGACAAACACTTCAGTCATATAAACAGAGAAAGACAGGCACTATAGACATACAAACCAACAAAGACAGACGCTTCAGACATTCAAACCAGCAAAGACAAACACTACAGACATACAAAGTGAGAAAGAAATGCAATTTAGACATACAAACCAACAAAGACAGACAGTTCAGGCATACAAACCAACAAAGGCAAACACTTCAGACATACAAACAGAGAAAGACATATACTTTAGACATACAAACTAACGAAGACAGACACTTCAGACATACAAACCAACAAAGGCAAACACTTCAGACATACAAACAGAGAAAGACATATACTTTAGACATACAAACTAACGAAGACAGACACTTCAGACATACAAACCAACAAAAACAAACACTTCAGACACACAAACCAACAAATACACACACTTCAGACATACAAAGAAAGAAAGACAGACACTTTGAACATACAAACAAACAAAGATAGACACTTCAAACATACAAACCAACCAAGAGAAACACTTCAGACATACAAACAGAGAAAGACATACACTTTAGACATACAAACTAACAAAGACAGACACTTCAGACATACAAACCAACAAAGACAAACACTTCAGACATACAAACAGAGAAAGATATACACTTTAGACATACAAACATCAAAGACCCACACTTCAGACATACAAACAGGGAAAGACAGGCACTTGGGACATACAAACCAACAAAGACAAACATTTCAGACATACAAACAGAGAAAGCACTTTAGACATACAAACCAACAAAAACAAACACTTCAGACCTACAAAGCAACAAAGACAAACACTGCAGACATACAAAAAAAGAAAGACAGACACTTTAGACATACAAACCAACAAAGATAGACACTTCAAACATACAAAGCAACAAAGACAAACACTGCAGACATACAAAAAAAGAAAGACAGACACTTCAGACATACAAACCAACAAAGACAAACACTTCAGTCATATAAACAGAGAAAGACAGGCACTATAGACATACAAACTAACAAAGACAGACACTTCAGACATAAAAACCAGCACAGAAAAACACTACAGACATACAAAGTGAGAAAGAAATGCAATTTAGACATACAATCCAACAAAGACAGACACTTCAGGCATACAAACCAACAAAGACAAACACTTCAGACATACAAACAGAGAAAGACATGTAGTTTAGACATACAAACAGAGGAAGACAGACACTTCAGACATACAAACCAACAAAGACAGGCACTTCAGACATACAAACAGAGCAAAGACAAGCACTTTAGACATACAAAACAACAAAGACAGACACTTCAAACATACAAACCAACAAAGACATTTCAGACATACAAACAGAGAAAGACAAGCACTTTAGACATACAAAACAACAAAGACAGACGCTTCAAACATACAAACCAACAAAGAGAAACACTTCAGACATACAAACAGAGAAAGACAAGCACTTTAGACATACAAACCACCAAAGACAGACACTTCAGACATAAAAACCAGCAAAGACAAACACTTCAGACATACAAACAAAAAAGAAAAACACTTCAGACATACAAACAGAGAAAGACAAGCACTTTAGACATACAAACCAACAAAGACAGACACTTCAGACAAACAAAACCCGCAAAGACAGGCACTTTAGACATACAAACCAACAAAGACAGACACTATAGACATACAAAACAGCAAAGACAGACACTTTAGACATACCAACAATGAAAGACATATACTATAGACATACAAACCAACAAAGACAGACACTATAAACACACAAACCAACAAAGACAAACACTTCAGACATTCAAACCAACAAAGACAATCACTTCAGACATACAAACCAACAAAGACAAACACTGCAGACATACAAAGAAAGAAAGACAGACACTTTAAACATACAAACCAACAAAGATAGACACTTCAAACATACAAACCAACAAAGAGAAACACTTCAGACATACAAACAGAGAAAGACAAGCACTTTAGACATACAAACCAACAAAGACAGACACTTCAGACATACAAACCAACAAAGACAAACACGTCGGACATATAAACAGAGAAAAATATACACTTTAGACATACAAACAACAAAGACACACACTTCAGACATACAAACAGAGAAAGACAAGCACTTCAGACATACAAACCAACAAAAACAAACACTTCAGACATACAAAGCAACAAAGACAAACACTGCAGACATACAAAGAAAGAAAGACAGACACTTTAGACATACAAACCAACAAAGATAGACACTTCAAACATACAAACCAACAAAGACAAACACTTCGGACATACAAACAGAGAAAGACAAGCACTTTAGACATACAAACCAACAAAGACAGACACTTCAAACATACAAACAGAGAAAGACAGACACTTTAGACATACAAACCAACAAAGACAGACACTTCAAATATATAAACAAACAAAGACAAACACTTCAGTCACAAAAACAGAGAAAGACAGATACTTTAGACATACAAACCAACAAAGACAGGAACTTCAGACATACAAGCCAACAAAGACAAACCCTTCAGACATACAAACAGAGAAAGACTTGCACTTTAGACATACAAAGAGAGAAAGACAGACACTTTAGACATACAAACCAACAAAGACAAACACTTCAGACATGCAAATCAGCAAAGACAGACACTTCAGACATACAAACCAACAAAGACAGACACTATAAACATACAAACCAACAAAAACAGAGACTTCAAACATACAAACAGAGAAAGACAAGCACTTTAGACATACAAACCATTAAAGACAGACACTATAAACATACAAACCAACAAAAACAGACACTTCAGACATACAAACCAACAAAGACAAACACTTCAGACATACAAACCAAAAAAGACAAATACTTCAGACATACAAACAGAGAAAGACAGGCACTTCAGACATACAAAAAAGACAGACACTTCAGACATAAAAACGTAGAAAGACAGGTACTTCAGACACACAAAGCAACAAATACAAACACTTCAGACATAAAAACAGAGAAAGACATGCACTTTAGACATACAAACAGAGAAAGACAAACACTTTAGATTAACAAACCAACAAAGACAGACACTTCAGACATACAAACCAGCATAGATAGACACTTCAGACACGCAAACCAACAAAGACAAGCCCTTCAGACATACAAACAGAGAAAGAAAGGCACTTCAGACATACAAACCGAGAAAGACAGACACTTCAGACTTACAAACCAACAAAGACAGACACTTCAGACATACAAACAAACAAAGACCGGCACTTTAGACATACAAACAGAGATAGACATGCAGTATAGACATACAAACCAACAAAGACAGACACTATAGACATAAAAACCAACAAATACAAACACTTCAAACATACAAACAGAGAAAGACATGCACTTTATACATACAAACAGAGAAAGGCAGGTGCTTTGGACATAAAAATCAACAATGACAGACTCTTCAGACATACAAACCAACAAAGACAAACACTTCAGACATACAAAGAGAGAAAGACATGCCATTTAGACATACAAACAACAAAGAAAAACACTTCTGACATACAAACAGGGAAAGAGAGGTCCCTTACACATACAAACCAACAAAGAAAGACACTTTAGACATACAAAAAGTGAAAGACAAACACTTTAGACATTCAGACAGAAAAAGACAAACACTTTAGACATACAAAACAACATAGACAGGTACTTCAGACATACAAACCAACAAAGACAAACACTTCAGTCACACAAACAGAGAAAGACAGACACTTTAGACATACAAACCAACAAACACAGGCACTTCAGACATACAAACAAACAAAGACAAACACTTCAGACATACAAACAGAGAAAGACATGCACTTTAGACATACAGACAGAGAGAGACAAACACTTTAGACAAACAAACCAACAAAGACAGACACTTCAGACATACAAACCAACATAGATAGACACTTCAGACATGCAATCCAACAAAGACAAGCCCTTAAGACATACAAACAGAGAAAGAAAGGCACTTCAGACATACAAAACGAGAAAGACAGACACTTCAGACATACAAACCAAAAAAGACAGACTCTTCAGACATAAAAACAGAAAAAGACAGGCACTTCAGACATACAAACCAACAAATACAAACACTTCAGACATACAAACAGAGAAAGACATGCACTTTAGACATACAAACAGAGAAAGAAAAACACTTTAGAGAAACAACCCAACAAAGACAGACACTTCAGACACACAAACCAACATAGATAGACACTTCAAACAGAGATACAAACAGAGATAGACATGCACAATAGACATACAAACCAACAAAGACAGACACTATAGACATACAAACCAACAAAGACAAACATTTCAGACATACGAACCAACAAAGACAAACACTTCAGACATATAGACAGAGAAAGACAGGCACTTTAGACATACAAACCAACAAATACAAACACTTCAGACATACAAACAGAGAAAGACATGCACTTTATACATACAAACAGAGAAAGGCTGGCACTTTAGACATAAAAACCATCAATGATAGACCCTTCAGACATGCAAACCAACAAAGACAAACACTTCAGACATACATATAGAGAAAGACATACACTTTAGACATACAAACAACAAAGACAAACACTTGTGACATACAAACAGGGAAAGAGAGGCACTTTAGACATACAAACCAACAAAGAAGGACACTTTAGATATACAAAAAGTGAAAGACAAACACTTTAGACATACAGACAGAGAAAGACAAACACTTCAGACATACAAACCAACAAAGACAGGCACTTCAGACATACAAACCAACAAATACAAACACTTCAGACATACAAACAGAGAAAGACATGCACTTTATACATACAAACAGAGAAAGGCAAACACTTTAGACAAAAAAACCAACAATGACAGACACTTCAGACATACAAACCAACAAAGACAGACACTTTAGACATACAAAGAGAGATAGAAATGCACTATAGACATACAAACCAACAAAGACGGACGCTATAGAAATACAAACCAACAAAGACAAACATTTCAGACATACAAACCAACAAAGACAAACACTTCAGACATACAAACAGAGAAAGACAGGCACTTCAGACATACAAACCAACAAATACAAACACTTCAGACATACAAACAGAGAAAGACATGCACTTTATACATAGAAACAGAGAAAGGCAGGCACTTTAGACATAAAAACCAACAATGACAGACCCTTCAGACATACAAACGAACAAAGACAAACACTTCAGACATACAAATAGAGGAAGACATACACTTTAGACATACAAACAACAATAACACCACTTCTGACATACAAACAGGGAAAGAGAGTCACTTTAGACATACAAACCAACAAAGAAGGACACTTTAGATATACAAAAAGTGAAAGACAAACACTTTAGACATACAGACAGAGAAAGACAAACACTTTAGACATACAAACCAACATAGACAGACACTTAAGACATACAAACAGAGAAAGACAGGCACTTCAGACATACAAACCAACAAATACAAACACTTCAGACATACAAACACAGAAAGACATGCACTTTAGACATACGAACAGAGAAAGACAAACACTTTAGACATACAAACAGAGACAACATAGACATACCAAACATACCAAACATACCAACAAAGACAGACATTTCAGACATACAAACCAACATAGATAGACACTTCAGACACGCAAACCAACAAAGACAAGCCTTTCAGACATACAAACAGAGAAAGAAAGGCACTTCAGACATACAAACCAAGAAACACAGACACTTCAGACTTATAAACCAACAAAGACAGACACTTCAGACATACAAACCAACAAAGACAGGCACTTTAGACACACAAAAAGAGATAGACATGCACTATAGACATACAAACCAACAAAGACAGACACTATAGACATATGTCTAAAACCAACAAAGACAGACACTTCAGACATACAAACCAACAAAGACAAACACTTCAGACATACAAACAGAGAAAGACAAGCACTTTAGACATACAAACCAACAAATACAAACACTTCAGACATACAAACAGAGAAAGACATGCACATTATACATACAAACAGAGAAAGGCAGGCACTTTAGATATAAAAACCAACAATGACAGACACTTCAGACATACAAACCAACAAAGACAAACACTTCAGACATACAAACAGGGAAAGAGAGGCACTTTAGACATACAAACCATCAAAGAAAGACACTTTAGACATACAAAAAGTGAAAGACAAACACTTTATACATACAGACAGAGAAAGACAAACACTTTAGACATACAAACCAACATAGACAGGCACTTCAGACATAAAAACCAACAAAGACAAACACTTTAGTCACACAAACAGAGAAAGACAGACACTTTAGACATAAAAACCAACGAAGACAGACACTTCAGACATACAAACCAACAAAAACTAACACTTCAGACATACAAAAAGAGAAAGACAGACACTTTAGACATTTAAACCAACAAAGACAGACACTTCAAACATATAAACCAACAAAGACAAACACTTCAGTCACAAAAAGAGAGAAAGACAGATACTTTAGACATACAAACCAACAAAGACAAGTACTTCAGACATACAAGCAAACAAAGACAAACACTTCAGACATACAAACATAGAAAGACATGCACTTTAGACATACAAACAGAGAAAGACAAACACTTTAGACAAACTAACCAACAAATACAGGCACTTCAGACATACAAACCAACATAGATAGACACCTCAGACGTACAAACCAACAAAGAGAAGCACGTCATACATACAAACAGAGAAAGACAGGCACTTCAGACATACAAACAGAGAAAGACAGGCACTTCTGACATACAAACAGATAAAGACACACACTTTATACATACAAACAGAGAGGAGGCATGCGCCTTAGACATAAAAACCAACAATGACAGACACTTCAGACATACAAACCAACAAAGAAAAACACTTCAGACATACAAACAGAGAAACACATACACTTTAGACATACAAACAACAAAGACAAACACTTCAGACATACAAACCAACAAAGAAAAACACTTTAGACATACAAACAGAGAAAGACAGACACTTTAGACATACAAACCAACAAAAACAGACACTTCAGACATACAAACCAACAAAGACAAACACTTCATACATACAAACCGACAAAGATAAACACTTCAGACATATAAATCAACAAAGACAGACACTTCAGACATACAAACCAACAAAGACAAACACTTCAGACATACAAACCAACAAAGAAAAACACTTTAGACATACAAACCAACAAAGACAAACACTTCAGACATACAAACCAATCAAGACAAACACTTCAGACATACAAACCAACAAAGACAAACACTTCAAACATACAAACAGAGAAAGACAGGCATTTTAGACATACAAACCAACAAAGACAGACTTTTCTGACATACAAACCAACAAAGACAAACACTTCACCCATACAAACCAACAAAGACAGACACTTCAGACATACAAACCAACAAAGACAAACACTTCAAACATACAAACATAGAAAGACAGGTACTTCAGACATACAAAACAACAAAAACAGACACTTCAGACATACAAACAGAGAAAGACAGGCACTTTAGACATACAAACCAACAAAGACAGGAGCTTTAGACATACAAATAACAAAGACAGGCACTTTAGACATGCAAACCAACAAAGACAGACACTTTAGACATACAAACCAACAAAGATAAACACTTCAGAAATACAAACAGAGAAAGACAAGCACTTTAGACATACAAACCAACAAAGACAGGCACTTTAGACATGCAAACCAACAAAGACAGACACTTTAGACATACAAACCAACAAAGATAAACACTTCAGAAATACAAAAAGAGAAAGACAAGCACTTTAGACATACAAACCAACAAAGACAGACACTTCAGAAATACAAACCAACAAAGACAAACACTTCAAACGTACAAACAGAGAATGACAGGCACTTTAGACATACAAACCAACAAAGACAGACACTTCATCCATACAAACCAACAAAGACAAACACTTCAGACATACAAACCAATCAAGACAAACACTTCAGACATACAAACCAACAAAGACAAACACTTCACACATACAAACAGAGAAAGACAGGCACTTTAGACATACAAACAAACTAAGACAAACACTTCAGACCTACAAACAGAGAAAGACAGGCACTTTAGACATACAAACCAACAAACACAGACATTTCAGACATACAAACCATCAAAGACAGACACTTCAGACATACAAACCAACGAAGACAAACACTTCACCCATACAAACCAACAAAGACAGACACTTCAGACATACAAACCAACAAAGACAAACACTTCAGACATATAAACATAGAAAGACAGGTACTTCAGACATACAAACAACAAAGACACACACTTCAAACATACAAACAGAGAAAGACAGGCACTTTAGACATACGAACCAACAAAGACAGACACTTCAGACATACCAACCAACAAAGACAAACACTTCACCCATACAAACCAACAAAGACAGACACTTCAGACATACAAACCAAAAAGACAAACACTTCAGACATACAAACATAGAAAGACAGGTACTTCAGACATACAAAACAACAAAGAAAGACACTTCAGACATACAATAGAGAAAGACAGACACTTTAGACATACAAACCAACAAAGAGAGGCACTTTAGACGTACAAACCAACCAAGACAGGCACTTTAGACATAAAAAACAACAAAGACAGACAATTTAGACATACAAACCAACAAAGATAAACACTTCAGAAATACAAAAAGAGAAAGACAAGCACTTTAGACATACCAACCAACAAAGACAGACACTTCAGACATACAAACAAACAAAGAAAAACATTTCATACATACAAACAGAGAAAGACAGGCACTTTAGACATTCAAACATAGAAAGACAGGCACTTTAGACATGCAAACCAACAAACACAAACACTTCAGACATATAAACAGAGAAAGACAAGCACTTTAGACATACAAACCAACAAACACAGACATTTCAGACATACAAACCAACAAAGACAGACACTTCAGACATACAAACCAACAAAGACAAACACTTCAGACATAGAAACAGAGAAAAACAAACACTTTAGACATGCAAACCAACAAACACAAACACTTCAGACATATAAACAGAGAAAGACAAGCACTTTAGACATACAAACCAACAAACACAGACATTTCAGACATACTGACCAACAAAGACAGACACTTCAGACATACAAACCAACAAAGACAAACACTTCAGACATAGAAACAGAGAAAAACAAACACTTTAGACATGCAAACCAACAAACACAAACACTTCAGACATATAAACAGAGAAAGACAAGCACTTTAGACATACAAACCAACAAAGACAGACACTTTGTCGGTCCAAAGTGTTTGTCTTTGTTGGTTTGTATGTCTGAAGTGTCTGTCTTTGTTGGTTTGTATGTCCAAAGCGCTTGGGTTTCTCTGTTTGTATGTGTGAAGTGTTTGTCTTTGTTGGTTTTCATGTTTAAAGTGTTTGTATTTCTCTGTTTCTATGTCTGAAGTGTTTGTCTTTGTTGGTTTGTAAGTCTGAAGTGTCTGTCTTTGTTGGTTTGTATGTCTGAAGTGTTTGTGTTTGTTGGTTTGTATGTCTTAAGTGCCTGTCTTTCTATGTTTGAATGTCTAAGGTGCCTGTCTTTCTCTGTTTGTATGTGTGAAGTGTTTGTCTTTGTTTGTTTGTATGTCTAAAGTGCCTGTCTTTCTATGTTTGAATGTCTAAGGTGCCTGTCTTTCTCTGTTTGTATGTGTGAAGTGTTTGTCTTTGTTGGTTTGTATGTCTGAAGTGTCTGTCTTTATTGGTTTGTCTTTGTTGGTTTGAATGTCTGAAGTGTTGTCTTTGATGGTTTGCATGTCTAAAATGTTTGTCTTTCTCTGTTTTTATGTCTGAAGTGTTTGTCTTTGTTGATTTGTTTGTCTGAAGTGTCTGTCTTTGTTGATTTGTATGTCTAAAATGTCTGTCTTTCTCTGTTTGTATGTCTAAAGAGTTATATTTCATTGGTCTGTATGTCTGATGTGTCTGTGTTGTTTGTTTGTATGCCTAAATTGCCTGTCTTTCTCTGTTTGTATGTCTGAAGTGCTTGTCTTTGTTGGTTAGCATGTCTAAAGTGCCTGTCTTTCTATGTTTGAATGTCTATAGTGCCTGTCTTTCTAAGTTTGTATGTCTGAAGTGTTTGTCTTTGTTGGTTAGTATGTCTGAAGTTTCTGTCATTGTTGGTTTGTATGGGTGAAGTGTTGGTCTTTGTTGGATTGTATGTCTGAAGTGTCTGTCTTTTTCTGTTTGTATGTCTGAAGTGTTTGTCTTTGTTTGTTTGTTTGTCAAAAGTGCCTGTCTTTCTATGTTTGAATGTCTAAAGTGCCTGTCTTTCTCTGTTTGTATGTGTGAAGTGTCTGTCTTTGTTGGCTTGTATTCACACATACAAACAGAGAAAGACAGGCACTTTAGACATTCAAACATAGAAAGGCAGGCACTTTAGACAAACAAACAAACAAAGACAAACACTTCAGACATACAAAAAGAGAAAGACAAACACTTCAGACATACAAACCAAAAAGACAAACACTTCAGACATACAAACATAGAAAGACAGGTACTTCAGAGATACAAAACAACAAAGACAGACACTTCAAAGACAGAGACTTTAGACATACAAATCAACAAAGACAGGCACTTTAGACAAACAAACCAACAAAGACAGGCACTTTAGACATACAAACCAACAAAGACTTAAACTTTAGACATACAAACCAACAAAGATAAACACTTCAGAAATACAAAAAGAGAAAGACAAGCACTTTAGACATACCAACCAACAAAGACAGACACTTCAGACATACAAACAAACAAAGACAAACACTTCAAACATACAAACACAGAAAGACAGGCACTTTAGACATACAAACCAAAAAAGACAGACACTTCAGACATACAAACCAACAAAGACAAACACTTCAGACATACAAACCTATAAAGACAGACACTTCAGACATACAAACCAACAAAGACAAATACTTCATACGTACAAACAGAGAAACACAGGCACTTTAGACAGTCAAACATAGAAAGACAGGCACATTAGACATACAAACCAACAAAGACAAACAATTCAGACATACAAACAGAGAAAGACAGGCACTTTAGACATACAAACCAACAAACACAGACATGTCAGACATACAAACCAACAAAGACAAACACTTCAGACTTAGAAACAGAGAAAAACAAACACTTTAGACATGCAAACCAACAAAGACAAGCACTTCAGACATATAAACAGAGAAAGACAAGCACTTTAGACATACAAACCAACAAAGACAGACACTTTGTATGTCTGAAGTGTTTGTCTTTGTTGGTTAGTATTTCTGAAGTGTCTGTCTTTGTTGGTTTGTATGTCTAAAGCGCTTGGGTTTCTCTGTTTGTATGTCTGAAGTGTTTGTCTTTGTTGGTTTTCATGTCTAAAGTGTTTGTTTTTCTCTGTTTCTATGTCTGAAGTGTTTTTCTTTGTTGGTTTGTATGTCTGAAGTGTCTGTCTTTGTTGGTTTGTATGTCTGAGATGTCTGTGTGTGTTGGTTTGTATGTCTAAAGTGCCTGTATTTGTCTGTTTGTATGTCTGAAGTGTTTGTCTTTGTTTGTTTGTATGTCTAAAGTGCCTGTCTTTCTATGTTTGAATGTCTAAGGTGCCTGTCTTTCTTGTTTGTATGTGTGAAGTGTTTGTCTTTGTTGGTTTGTATGTCTGAAGTGTCTGTCTTTATTGGTTTGTATGTCTGAAGTGTTTGTCTTTCTTGGCTTGAATGTCTGAAATGTCTGTCTTTGTTGGTTTGTATGTCTAAAGTTTGTATGTCTGTATGTCTAAAACCAACAAAGACAGACACTTCAGACATACAAACCAACAAAGACAAACACTTCAGACATACAAACAGAGAAAGACAAGCACTTTAGACATACAGACCAACAAAGACAGACACTTCAAACATACAAACCAACAAAGAAAAACACTTCAGTCACGCAAACAGAGAAAAACAGACCCTTTAGACATACAAACCAATATACAAAGGCACTTCAGACATACAAACAATTAAAGACAAATACTTCGGACATACAAACAGAGAAAGACATACACTTTAGACATACAAACAGAGAAAGACAAACACTTTAGACAAACAAACCAACAAAGACAGACATTTCAGACATACAAACCAACATAGATAGACACTTCAGACATGCAAACCAACAAAGACAAGCCCTTCAGACGTACAAACAGAGAAAGAAAGGCACTTCAGACATAAAAAACGAGAAAGACAGACACTTCAGATATACAAACAGAGAAAGACATGCACTTTAGACATACAAACCAACAAACAAAGGCACTTCAGACACACAAACAAACAAAGACAAACACTTCAGACATACAAACAGAGAAAGACATGCACTTCAGACATACACACCAACAAATACAAACACTTCAGACATACAAACTGAGAAAGACATGCACATTATACATACAAACAGAGAAAGGCAGGCACTTTAGATATAAAAACCAACAATGACAGACACTTAAGACATACAAACCAACAAAGACAAACACTTCAGACATACAAACAGGGAAAGAGAGGCACTTTAGACATACAAACCAACAAAGAAAGACACTTTAGACATACAAAAAGTGAAAGACAAACACTTTAGACATACAGACAGAGAAAGACAAACACTTTAGACATACAAACCAACATAGACAGGCACTTCAGAGTCACACAAATAGAGAAAGACAGACACTTTAGACATACAAACCAACAAACAAAGGCACTTCAGATACACAAACAAACAAAGACAAACACTTCAGACATACAAACAGAGAAAGACATGCACTTTAGACATACAAACACACAAAAACAGACACTATAGACATACAAACCAACAAAGACAAACACTTCATACATACAAACCAACAAAGACAAACACCTCAGACATACAAACAGAGAAAGACAGGCAGTTCAGACATACAAACCAACAAATACAAACACTTCAGACATACAAACAGAGAAAGATATGCAAATTATACATACAAACAGAGAAAGGCAGGTGCTTTAGACATAAAAACCAACAATGACAGACACTTCATATATACAAACCAACAAAGACAAACAATTCAGACATACAAACAGAAAAAGACATACATTTTAGACATACAAACAACAAAGACAAACACTTCTGACATACAAAGAGGGAAAGAGAGGCACTATTGACATAAAAACCAACGAAGACAGACACTTCAGAAATACAAACCAAAAAAGACAAACACTTTAGACATACAAAAAGAGAAAGACAGACACTTTAGACATACAAACCAACAAAGACAGACACTTCAAACATATAAACCAACAAAGACAAACACTTCAGTCAAAAAAACAGAGAAAGACAGATCCTTTAGACATACAAACCAACAAAGACAGGCACTTAAGACATACAAGCCAGCAAAGACAAACACTTCAGACATACAAACAGAGAAAGACAGACACTTTAGACATACAAACCAACAAAGACAGACACTTCAAACATATAAACCAACAAAGACAAACACTTCAGTCACAAAAACAGAGAAAGACAGATACTTTAGACATACAAACCAACAAAGACAGGCACTTAAGACATACAAACCAACAAAGAAAGGCACTTTAGACATACAAACAGAGATAGACATGCACTATAGACATACAAACGAACAAAGACAGACACTATAGACATACAAACCAACAAAGACAAACATTACAGACATGCAAACCAACAAAAACAAACACTTCAGACTTACAAACAGAGAAAGACAGGCACTTCAGACATACAAACCAACAAATACAAACACTTCAGACATACAAACAGAGAAAGACATACACTTTATACATACGAACAGAGAAAGGCATGCGTCTTAGACATAAAAACCAACAATGACAGACACTTCAGACATACAAACCAACAAAGACAAACACTTCAGACATACAAACAGAGAAAGACATACACTTTAGACATACAAACAACAAAGACAAACACTTCAGACATACAAACGGGGAAAGACAGGCAATTTCGACATACACACCAACAAAGACAGACACTTCATACATACAAACCGACAAAGATAAACACTTCAGACATATAAATCAACAAAGACAGACACTTCCGACATACAAAACAACAAAGACAAACACTTCAGGCATACAAACCAACAAAGAAAAACACTTCAGACATACAAATATAGAAAGACAGGCACTTCAGACATACAAACCAACAAAAACAGGCACTTTAGACATACAGAACCAACAAAGACAGACACTTCAGACATACAAACCAACAAAGACATACACTTTAGACATACAAATCAACAAAGACAAACACTTTAGACATACAAACAGAGAAAGACAGACACTTCAGACATACAAACAGAGAAACACAAGCATTTTAGACATACAAACCAACAATGACCGACACTTCAGACATACAAACAAACAAAGAAAGACACTTTAAACATACAAACAGTGAAAGACAGACACTTTAGACATACAGACAGAGAGAGACAAACACTTTAGACATACAAACCAACATAGACAGGCACTTCAGACATACAAACCAACAAAGACAGACACTTTAGACATAAAAACAGAGAAAGACAAACACTTTAGACATACAGACCAACAAAGACAGACATTTCAGACATACAAACAAACAAAGACAAACACTCCAGACATACAAACAGAGAAAGACAAGCACTTTAGACATACAAACCAACAAAGACAAACACTTCAGACATAGAAACAGAGAAAGACCAAAACTTTAGACAGGCAAACCAACAAAGACAAACACTTCAGACATTCAAACCAACAAAGACAAACACTTTAGACATTCAAACAAACAAAGAAAAACACTTCAGACATACAAACATAGAAAGACAGGCACTTCAGACATATAAACCAACAAAGACAGACACTTAAGACTTACAAACAGAGAAACACAGGCACTTTAGAAATACAAACCAACAAAGACAGGCACTTTAGACATACATACCAACAAAGACAGGCACTTTAGACATAGAAACCAACAAAGACAATACAAACCGACAAAGACAAACACTTCAGACATACAAAACAACAAAGACAAACACTTTAGACATGCAAACATAGAAAGACAGGCACTTCAGACATACAAACCAACAAAAACAGACACTTCAGACATACAAAAAGAGAAAGACAGGCACTTTAGACATACAAACCAACAAAGACAGGCACTTTAGACATACAAACCAACAAAGACAGACACTTCAGAAACACAAACCAACAAAGATAAACACTTCAGACATAGAAATAGAGAAAGACTAAGACTTCAGACATACAAACCAAGAAAGACAAACACTTTAGACATACAAACAAACAAAGACAAACGCCTCAGACATTCAAACATAGAAAGACAGGCACTTCAGATATACAAACCAACAAAGACAGGCACTTTCAACATACAAACCAACAAAGACAGACACTTTAGACATACAAGCAAACAAAGACAAACGCTTCAGACATTCAAACAGAGAAAGACAGGCACTTTAGACATACTAACCAACAAAGACAGGCACTTTCGACATACAAACCAACAAAGACATACTTACTTACTTTACTTTACTTTCGGCGGGAACCAGACGATGAACTGTCCTGCCCGGCACCAAAGGATCTTGGGATGACTTCCGACGACCACTTGGACCTGTCGGCTGCAGCTTCTCCGGCGATCTTCAGCCAGTATTTGTCCCATCTCTAACCGTGTCTCCTGAATCCTCCCCACGGTTCCAGGTCCTCCTTGAATGTTTGCCACAGGTTCTTCTTTTGTCCTCCTGGTTTACGTTTCCAGGAGGGGGCTGGTTCGCAGACAAGGACGTCTCGACATATCGTGCCTTCGGGACGGCGCAATGTGTGGCCGAGGAGTTTCAGGCGACGTCTTTTAATGATAAGCGATAGCTCTTCTGATTGGCCACAGCGACTCCTTACTTCACTATTGGAAATCCTGTCCCATCTCTTAATGCGGAGGATGTAACGAAGGCAGCGGTGGTCGAACACATCCAAAGTTCTCGCATCTTCAGTCTTGATCGGCCATGTCTCGCAAGCATACAGTAGTACTGCTCGAACAGTTGCACCATAGATTCTAACTTTCGTTTTGGTTGAGATCTCCCGTCTGGTCCATAATGTTTTTTTCAGACTAGTAAACACTCCCCAGGCTTTTGCTATGCGGGCAGAGATATCCCTTTCAGCTCCGCCATCTGGTGTTATGATAGAGCCAAGATACTTGAATTCCTCAACGCTTTCTATTGGCTCACCGTCGAGGGTAATTTGGCAAGGAGCAGGTTGGTTGAGAGCCAATACTTTAGTCTTTGTGCCGCTGATGGCCAGTCCGATGCGCTTTGAGACCTCATAGGTATCGTCGATCATGCCTTGTAAGCTGTCGGCGGTAGTTTCCAGCTCAACAACGTCGTCTGTGAAGTCTAGATCTGTCAGGGGCTGGAGGATACCAGCTATTTTTCCGAAGACTATTCCGCTGTGGTTTCTCATTGCATTATACATGATCCAGTCTATCGCGTAGTTGAATAATATAGGCGAAAGGGGGCATCCCTGCTTTACCCCAAACTCCACTGGAAACTTAGGGGTGTCATTGCCGGAAACACGGACGCAAGTCTCAGTGTCCTTATACGCACTTCGGAGTATCTCAATGATCTCCTGTGGCGCACCGTCTTCAGCCATAATTCTCCATAGCTCCTCTCTGATGAGAGAGTCGAAGGCAGCTGCAAAGTCAATAAAGGCGATGAGAAGGGGTAGATGAGAAGGGGCCTCTGCCTGGTCTGAAGCCTGCTTGTTCAGGACGGGTTAACTTGTCACGTGCGTCTTTGAATCGATTCAAAAGAATGACGCAGAAGATCTTCATGGCATGGTCGATCAGGGAGATACCTCTATAGTTTCCGCAAATGGCCTTATCTCCTTTTTTGTATAGCGGAACGAGGACTGATACTTTCCAGTCTTTTGGGAAGGTCTTTGTCGTCCACACCTGGACAAAAAGGTCGGTTAGGCGGCATAGTAGAGTTGGTGAGGACTTGAACATTTCAGAAGGGATCCCATCCTCTCCAGGAGTTTTATTGTTTTTCATGCACTTCAGCGCTTTTTGTACGTCCGCAATACTTGGCGGATCGAGGTTTACTGCGTAGGGCTCTCTAGCAGCACTCGAGAAGGCAGGTAGATCGCACAGGGGTTTGACAGGGTTCAGTAGCTCAGAAAAATGCTCTCGCCAGCGTTCCATGCGTCCTTCTTCTGTTCGGATGAGTTTTCCGGACTTATCTTTCAGTGTGTCAACCGTTACAGGAGCTTTTCCAGTCGCTGCTTTCAGTAGTTTGAACATTTTCCTGCTGTTGTGGCTCCTGGACGCTTGTTCCAACTCATTCGCCAGATTTGACCAGTACTGTTCTCTGTCCTGTTTCAGTGACTGTTTAACTGCTTTGCGGGCTACTTTTAAGGGTTCTTTTGCACCTCCCACGAGGGGTCGCTTCTTCTCAACTAGTTCTATGGTGTGGTCAGAGATCCAGGCTCGCTGTTTTCGTTTTGTGTGGCCAAGCACCTCCTCAGCTACGTCCTGTGTCGCAATTTTTATCTGCGCCCATTCTTCATCGACGAGTGAGAGACGATTCAAGGCATCGAACCGGTTGCTTAGCTTTAACTCAAAGTCGGATTTGATTTCCGGGCATCTTAGTTTCGAAACATCGAAGCGCTTCCCTGCCTTCTGTCGCTTCTGCCTACTAAGGCGGTGACGGACTTTGCAAGTGAGGAGATAGTGGTCGGATCCATTTAAAGATCCTGTGTCTACTCCTCTGTATACCCGGGCATCTGTGCAGGAGCTCCTCCATCTTCTGCTGACTAAGATGTGGTCGATCTGGGCTGCTGTTAGCCGTCGTTCGAACGCCATGTAACGAGGTGGAGTCTCTTGTGTACAAAGACATACACTTCAGACATACAAACCAACAAATACAAACCCTTCAGACATAAAAACAGAGAAAGACAAACACTTCAAACATACAAACCAACAAAGACAGACACTTCAGACATACAAACAGAGAAATACAGGCACTTTAGACATACTAACCAACAAAGATAGGCACTTTAGACATACAAACCAACAAAGACAGGCACTTTAGACATAAAAACCAACAAAGACAGGAACTTTAGACATGCAAACCAACAAAAACAGACACTTCAGACATACAAAAAGAGAAAGACAGGCACTTTAGACATACAAACCAACAAAGACAAACACTTCAGACATACAAACAGTGACAGGCACTTCAGACATACAAACCAACAAAGACAGGAACTTTAGACATGCAAACCAACAAAAACAGACACTTCAGACATACAAAAAGAGAAAGACAGGCACTTTAGACATTCAAACCAAAAAAGACAGACACTTCAGACATACAAACAGAGAAAGACAGGCACTTTAGACATACAAATCAACAAAGACAAACACTTCAGACATAAAAAGAGTGACAGGCACTTCAGACATACAAACCAACAAAGACAGACACTTCAGACATACAAACAGAGAAAGACAGGCACTTTAGACATACCAATCAACAAAGACAGGCACTTTAGACATACAAACCAACAAAAACAGGCACTTTAGACATACAAACAACAAAGACAGACACTTTAGACATTCAAACAGAAAAAGACAGGCACTTTAGACATACTAACCAACAAAGACAGGCACTTTCGAAATACAAACCTACAAAGACAGACACTTCAGACATACAAACCAACAAAGACAAACACTTCAGACATAAAAACAGAGAAAGACAAACACTTCAGACATACAAACCAACAAAGACAGACACTTCAGACATACAAACAGAGAAAGACAGGCACTTTAGACGTACTAACTAACAAAGACAGGCACTTTAGACATACAAACCAACAGAAACAGGCACTTTAGACATACAAACCAACAAAGACAGACACTTTAGACATACAAATCAACAAAGACAAACACTTCAGAAATACAAAAAGAGAAAGACAAGCACTTTAGACATACAAACCAACAAAGACAAACACTTCAGACATACAAACAGTGACAGGCACTTCAGACATACAAACCAACAAAGACAGACACTTCAGACATACAAACAGAGAAAGACAGACACTTTAGACATACAAACCAACAAAGACAGGCACTTTAGACATACAAACCAACAAAGACAGGAACTTTAGACATACAAACCAACAAAGACAGACACTTCAGATATACAAACCAAAAAAGACAGACACTTCAGACATACAAACAGAGAAAGACAGGCACTTTAGACATACAAACCAACAAAGACAAACACTTCAAACATATAAACAAATAAAGACAAACACTTCAGACATACAAATATAGAAAGACAGGCACTTCAGATACACAAACCAGCAAAGTCAGACACTTCAGACGTACAAACAGAGAAAATAAGGTACTTTAGACATACAAACCAACAAAGACAGGCACTTTAGACATACAAACCAACACTTCAGATATTCAAACCAAACTAAAAAATCTAAAATCTTTTTAATACCCATTTGACTACTCAAAAACCAGAAAATAACCAATAAATAATAATTTAAAATCATTTATCATAATAATAACATCATTACCTCATTAAAAAAAAACTCTTTTTTATATTACATTTAAATCAAAATTCAGATACACAAACAGTGACAGGCACTTCAGACATACAAACCAACAAAGACAGACACTTCAGACATACAAACAGAGAAAGACAGGCACTTTAGACATACAAACCAACAAAGACAGGCACTTTAGACATACAAACCAACAAAGACGGGAACTTCAGACATACAAACCAACAAAGACAGACACTTCAGACGTACAAACAGAGAAAAACAGGCACTTTAGACATACAAACCAACAAAGACAGGCACTTTAGACATACAAACCAACAAAGACAGACACTTCAGATATTCAAACCAACAAAGACAAACACTTTAGACATACAAACAGAGAAAGACAAACGCTTTAGACATACAAACCAACAAAGACTTTAGACATACAAACCAACAAAGACAAACACTTCAAACATACAAACAAACAAAGACAAACACTTCAGACATACAAATATAGAAAGACAGGCACTTCAGATACATAAACCAGCAAAGACAGACACTTCAGACGTACAAACAGAGAAAAACAGGCACTTTAGACATACAAACCAACAGAGACAGGCACTTTAGACATACAAACCAACAAAGACAGACACTTCAGATATTCAAACCAACAAAGACAAACACTTCAGACATACAAACAGAGAAAGACAAACGCTTTAGACATACAAACCAACAAAGACAGACACTTCAGATTTTCAAACCAACAAAGACAAACACTTCAGACATACAAACAGAGAAAGACAAACAGTTCAGACATACAAATCAACAAATACAGACATTTCAGACATACAAACCAACAAAGACAAACACTTCAGACATAGAAACAGATAAAGACAAACACTTCAGACATACAAACTAACAAAGACAAACACTTTAGACATACAAACAAACAAAGACAAACACTTCAGACATACAAACATAGAAAGACATGCATTTCAGACATAGAAAACAACAAAGACAGACACTTCAGACATACAAACGGAGAAAGACAGGCACTTTAGACATACTAACCAACAAAGACAGGCACTTTAGACATACAAACCAACAAAGACAGGCACTTTAGACATACAAACCAACAAAGACAGACACTTTAGACATACAAATCAACAAAGACAAACACTTAAGAAATACAAAAAGAGAAAGACAAGCACTTTAGACATACAAACCAACAAAAACAGACACTTCAGACATGCAAACAGAGAAAGACAGGCACTTTAGACACACTAACCAACAAAGACAGGCACTTTAGACATACAAACCAACAAAGACAGGCACTTTAGACATACAAACCAACAAAGACAGACACTTTAGACATACAAATCAACAAAGACAAACACTTAAGAAATACAAAAAGAGAAAGACAAGCACTTTAGACATACAAACCAAGAAAGACAACCACTTCAGACATACAAACAGTGACAGGCACTTCAGATATACAAACCAACAAAGACAGACACTTCAGACATACAAACAGAGAAAGACAGGCACTTTAGACATACAAACCTACAAAGACAGGCACTTTAGACATACAAACCAACAAAGACAGGAACTTTAGACATACAAACCAACAAAGACAGACACTTCAGACATACAAACAGAGAAATACAGGCACTTTAGACATACAAACCAACAAAGACAAACACTTCAGACATACAAACAGTGACAGGCACTTCAGACATACAAACCAACAAAGACAGACACTTCAGACATACAAACAGAGAAAGACATACACTTTAGACATACAATCAACAAAGACAAACACTTCAGACATACAAACGGGGAAAGGCAGGCAATTTCGACATACAAACCAACAAAGACAGACACTTCTTACATACAAACCGATAAAGATAAACACTTCATACATATAAATCAACAAAGACAGACACTTCAGACAAACAAAACAACAAAGACAAACACTTCAGGCATACAAACCAACAAAGAAAAACACTTCAGACATACAAACATAGAAAGACAGGCACTTCAGACATACAAACCAACAAAGACAGGCACTTTAGACATACAGAACCAACAAAGACAGACACTTCAGACATACAAATCAACAAAGACAAACACTTCAGACATACAAACCAACAAAAACAAACACTTTAGACATACAAACAGAAAAAGACAGACACTTCAGACATACAAACAGAGAAACATAAGCATTTTAGACATACAAACCAACAATGACCGACACTTCAGACATACAAACAAACAAAGACAAACACTCCAGACATACAAACAGAGAAAGACAAGCACTTTAGACATACAAACCAACAAAGGCAAACACTTCAGACATAGAAACAGAGAAAGACAAACACTTTAGACAGGCAAACCAACAAAGACAAACACTTCAGACATTCAAACCAACAAAGACAAACACTTTAGACATACGAACAAACAAAGACAAACACTTCAGACATACAAACATAGAAAGACAGGCACTTCAGACATACAAACCAACAAAGACAGACACTTCAGACATACAAACAGAGAAACACAGGCACTTTAGAAATACAAACCAACAAAGACAGGCTCTTTAGACATACATACCAACAAAGACAGGCACTTTAGACATAGAAACCAACAAAGACAATACAAACCGACAAAGACAAACACTTCAGACATACAAAACAACAAAGACAAACACTTTAGACATGAAAACATAGAAAGACAAACACTTTAGACATGAAAACATAGAAAGACAGGCACTTCAGACATGCAAACCAACAAAAACAGACACTTCAGACATACAAAAAGAGAAAGACAGGCACTTTAGACATACAAACCAACAAAGACAGGCACTTTAGACATACAAACCAACAAAGACAGACACTTCAGACACACAAACCAATAAAGACAAACACTTCAGACATAGAAATAGAGAAAGATTAAGACTTCAGACATTCAAACATAGAAAGACAGGCACTTCAGACATACAAACCAACAAAGACAGACACTTCAGACATTCAAACAGAGAAAGACAGGCACTTTAGACATACTAACCAACAAAGACAGGCACTTTCGACATACAAACCAACAAAGACAGACACTTCAGACATACAAACCAACAAAGACAAACACTTCAGACATAAAAACAGAGAAAGACAAACACTTCAAACATACAAACCAACAAAGACAGACACTTCAGACATACAAACAGAGAAAGACAGGCACTTTAGACATACAAACCAACAAAGACAGGCACTTTAGACATACAAACCAACAAAGACAGACACTTTAGACACACAAATAAACAAAGACAAACACTTTAGACATATAAACAGAGAAAGACAGAAACTTTAGACATACAAACCAACAAAGACAGATACTTCAGACATACAAACAGAGAAAGACAGGCAGTTTAGACATACAAACAGAGAAAGACAGACACTTTAGACATACAGTCCAACAAAGACAAACACTTCAGACGTACAAACAGAGAAAGACAGGCACTTTATACATACAAACAAACAAAGACAGACACATCAGACATACAAACCAACAAAGACAAACACTTTAGACATACAAACAGAGAAAGACAGACACTTTAGACATACAAACCAACAAAGACAGATACTTCAGACATACAAACAGAGAAAGACAGGCAGTTTAGACATACAAACAGAGAAAGACAGACACTTTAGACATACAGTCCAACAAAGACAAACACTTCAGACGTACAAACAGAGAAAGACAGGCACTTTATACATACAAACAAACAAAGACAGACACATCAGACATACAAACCAACAAAGACAATCACTTTAGACACACAAACAGAGAAAGACAGACACTTAAGACATACAAACCAACAAAGACAAACACTTCAGACATACAAACAGGGAAAGAGAGGCACTTTAGACATAGAAACCAACAAAGACAGACACTTCAGACATTCAAACCAACAAAAAGAAACACTTCAGACATACAAACAGAGAAAGACAAACGCTTTAGACATACAAACCAACAAAGACAGACACTTCAGACCTACAAACCAACAAAGATGAACTCTTCAGACATACAAGCCAACAAAGACAAACACTTCAGACATAGAAACAGAGAAAGACAAACACTTCAGACATACAAACTAACAAAGACAAACACTTTAGACATACAAACAAAAAAAGACAAGCACTTCAGACATACAAACATAGAAATACAGGCACTTCAGACATACAAACCAACAAAGACAGACACTTCAGACATACAAACAGAGAAAGACAGGCACTTTAGACATACTAACCAACAAAGACAAACACTTTTGACATACAAACAGAGAAAGAAAGGCACTTTAGACATACAAACAAACAAATACAGGCACTTCAGACATACAAACCAACAAAGACAGACACTTTAGACACACAAACAGAGAAAGACAGACACTTTAGACATACAAACCAACAAAGACAGACACTTCAGACATACAAACCAACAAAGACAAACACTTCAGACATAGAAACAGAGAAAGACAAACACTTTAGACATGCAAACCAACAAAGACAAACACTTCAGACATACAAAGCAACAAAGACAAACTCTTCAGACATACAAACAGAGAAAGAAAAGCACTTTAGACATACAAACCAAAAAAGACAAACACTTCAGACATAAAAACAAACAAAGGCAAACACTTCAGACATAGAAACAGAGAAAGACAAACACTTTAGACATGCAAACCAACAAAGACAAACACTTCAGACATTCAAACCAACAAAGACAAACACTTTAGACAGACAAACAAACAAAGACAAACACTCCAGACATACAAACATAGAAAGACAGGCACTTCAGACATACAAACCAACAAAGACAGACACTTCAGACATACAAACAGAGAAAGACAGGCACTTTAGACATACAAACCAACAAAGACAGGCACTTTAGACATACAAACCAACAAAGACAGGAACTTTAGACATACAAACCAACAAAGACAGACACTTCAGATATACAAACCAACAAAGACAGACACTTCAGACATACAAACAGAGAAAGGCAGGCACTTTAGACATACAAACCAACAGAGACAAACACTTTAGACATACAAACAAACAAACACAACCACTTCAAACATACAAACATAGAAAGACAGGCACTTCAGACATACAAACCAAGAAAGACAGACACTTCAGACATACAAACAGAGAAAGAGAGGCACATTAGACATACTAACCAACAAAGACAGACACTTCAGACATACAAACCAACAAAGACAAACACTTCAGACATACAAACAGAGAAAGAGAGGCACTTTAGACATACAAACCAACAAAGACAGACACTTCAGACATACAAACCAACAAAGACAAACACTTCAGACATACAAACCAACAAAGACAGTCACTTCAGACATACAAACCAACAAAGACAAACACTTCAGACATACGAACAGAGAAAAACAGGCACTTTAGACATTCGAACATAGAAAGAAGGGCACTTTAGACACACAAACCAACAAAGACAAACACTTCAGACATACAAAAAGAGAAAGACAGGCACTTTAGACATACAAACAAACAAAGACAGACACATCAGACATACAAACCAAAAAAGACCAACACTTTAGACATACAAACAGAGAAATACAGACACTTTAGACATACAAACCAACAAAGACAGACACTTCAGACATATAAACCAACAAAGACAAACACTTCAGACATAGAAACAGAGAAAGACAATCACTTTAGACATGCAAACCAACAAAGACAAACACTTCAGACATACAAACCAACAAAGACAAACACTTCAGACATACAAACAGAGAAAGACAAGCACTTCTGACATACAAATCAAAAAAGACAAACACTTCAGACATAAGAACAAACAAAGGCAAACACTTTAGACATAGAAACAGAGAAAGACAAGCACTTTAGACATACAAACCAACAAAGACAGACACTTCAGACATACAAACCAACAAAGACAAACACTTTAGACATACAAACAAACAAAGACAAACACTTCAGACATACAAACATAGAAAGACAGGCACTTCAGACATACAAACCAACAAAGACAAACACTTCAGACATAGAAACAGAGAAAGACAGGCACTTTAGACATACAAACCAACAAAGACAGGCACTTTAGACATACAGACCAACAAAGACAGGAATTTTAGACATACAAACCAACAAAGACAGACACTTCAGATATACAAACCAAAAAAGACAGACACTTCAGACATACAAACAGAGAAAGACAGGCACTTTAGACATACAAACCAACAAAGACAAACACTTCAAACATACAAACAAACAAAAACAAACACTTCAGACATACAAATATAGAAAGACAGGCACTTCAGATACATAAACCAGCAAAGAGAGACACTTCAGACGTACAAACAGAGAAAAACAGGCACTTAAGACATAAAAACCAACAAAGACAGGCACTTTACAAATACAAACCAACAAAGACAGACACTTCAGACATTCAAACCAGCAAAGACAAACACTTCAGACATACAAACAGAGAAAGACAAACACTTTAGACATACAAACCAACAAAGACAGACACTTCAGACATACAAACCGACAAAGATAAACGCTTCAGACATACAAACCAACAAAGACAAACCCTTCAGACATAGAAACAGATAAAGACAAACACTTCAGACATACAAACTAACAAAGACAAACACTTTAGACATACAAACAAACAAAGACAAACACTTCAGACATACAAACATAAAAACACAGGCATTTCAGACATAGAAAACAACAAAGACAGACACTTCAGACTTACAAACTGAGAAAGACAGGCACTTTATTTAGACTCAAAGGCGAACAAGTGACCTAAGCCTAATAAGCTTGCCTGCCTAGAGTCTCAGGCAGACTACCATGTCCCTTGGGGTCATAAAAGTACCGTGGACTCACAGGCAAACGGATAAACTAAATAATCGTAAGTAGGCTTCAGATTGTATATAATTTACAGGATTCCTGCTTATTCCTTAGGAATAAACCTAATATTTTATTTAAAGGGTATGCTTTATTTTTCCTTTTTTTACTTAACATCAGTGACAAAATGACTTAAAGCCCCTTATAGTAAATATTGACTTTATTCTGATAATTTCCAAAAGCTGAAAACTATTTTACTTAACATCAGCGACAAAATAACTTAAAGCCCCTTATAGTAAATATTGACTTTATTCTCATAATTTCCAAAAGCTGAAAACTATTTTACCAATAATAATTGACATCTTTTTCGAAAAAAGCGTTTTTCTAAAAGTGATACAACACTGTCGCTCTCAAAAAAAAGGAAGTGATCCTTGGAGTTTTATACAATTTATGCATCATAATGGTAAATAAGATGGTGCAAAGACAACTGCATAGAGGCAAAAGGGGCAAAGCCACTCAAAATACTCGAGCTCAATGAAAAATTATGTGAAAGATCAAAAGAATCTGATTCAAATCCTTATTTGTATTTGAGCTTGAGAATGCCATTCAAGGAGAAACAGAAAGTTGTGGCATCTATTTGCAAGGAATATTCCTAAATTATACTATATTAAATTTATATATATATATATATATATATATATATATATATATATATATATATATATATATATATATATATATATATATATTATATATATATATATATATATATATATATATATATATATATATATATATATATATATATATATATATATATATATATATATATATATATATATATATATATATATATATATATATATATATATATTATATATATATATATATATATAACATATTATATTTCAATGTAAATAAAACGAAAAATTGTTATAGAAGAATGTTTGGCGAAACACTAAACATCTAGTTTAGCGAAACACTAACAAACAAAAGTACATATAGACAGTTATACATACTACAAAACTGTATATACACCACACAACCTTTCCGTCATCAAATCTGGAAGCTTTTAATAACGGGAAAAAAAATAGAGACAAGAGAAATTACTTAACTTAAACAAAAAATAAAAAAAGAAAAACACAGAAACGCTTTTAAAATATAAAAACGAAACTAAAAATAAAATAACGTAAGGTTTTTGTCTTCAAAAAGAAAACGAAAGGATTATGCCATCATAAGGTAATGTTTCCTTATCCTGAAATAAAACTCCTAAAATAAGAGCAATCTTACATATATAACTAATTTACTCGATTTTAATTTAATTTCACTTGAGTTTTTGATTCAAGGTTATTTCATTCTTCCTGAAAGCACCAACTAAAGGGAAATTTTAAGAATTAACTATTAAGAATTAAGTTATTAAGTTAATTTTAAGAATTAACTATGCAATCTTTCATACTGTTCTAGACTATAGCGTTAAGCAAGCAAGACCTGGTGATTCATCTCAAGACTCTAAGATAATATCTGGCACAAGCAGCCCCGTCACAGCTGGTGTAGGAGCATCAAGCAACAGACCAAAAACTAGTTCTTTCGCTAGTAAGTTTTAAGGTCTACTTAACTAGCTCTTGTCCAGTTTTGTTTATATTAGATGAATTATTTGTGTTGGGGCCATCCTTTACTTAATCTGTCACGATTCAATTTCATTCTTATCATCCTTGAATAGCCATTTCTTTGTACAAAAAAATTCAATCTCGTAATTATGGAGAAGTTTATTGGCACACAAATTAATATTATCTGGATCCTGTTTTCCCAGGATCCTATAAATACAGGATATATTTACAGGATTACACAGTATTTATTTTTTAAGCTTTTGTGTATACCTGTATCCTCTATATATAATATAGATAATTTTATATACTCACAGGGGACTGGGGGTGGGGGGTCATCGAATAAATTTAACTTGTATTTGACTTAATGCTACTATTATTTTTTAATAATGATCATTTAGGCAAGTACCTCCCAACCTTGCATGTGCATGCATTCCTGGAATAATGATTGAAACTTAAGAATTCCCTAGCAGTCAATCATGGTTTGAAAACAAAACCTTCTTAACCCTGGAATTTAATCGGAAATATGAAAAATAATAAAATTAAAAGGTTATAAATTTTTGTTGGGAAGAAGAACAATCTTTTCGTACAGACGCTGCATCATACTCGTCGACACGGGCGAATGTTTCATTGAAGTCAACAAGATGCCTAAGAAATATTGCTTCTTTGTTCCCCGGCATCTTGGGTAACAGAATCACTTTTTGCAAGTCAACTGCGAATACACATATTCCAGTTTCTCCACATTCGGCTGCGTCACGTTGGTAGGCATGTGTAGCCTTCCCTGCCTTTTCTGTGTGTTCTTGCCAGTTTTGCCTGGAAACATCAGGATCGTGAGTCTTTTTTGCAGCAGCAGTTGAAGGTTCAAATTCTCCATTAAAACCTTCATCACTGCTGTTTTCTGTGCTGCTATCATCATTTTTCATGAGATTGTAATTTTCACGCTCAGGGCAAACATTGCATACTGGCATCCTTAACAAAATGTTCATTTCTTTCAACTGACAGCTGTAAGTGTCGTGCAACACAACTGGTACTGGATTCTTAGTAACAAAGTCCTGATGTATCAGATCAACCGTCAAAGAAGATGGCAGATATCTGATGTTTGATGCATATTTGCGATGATAATGTGGCGTAGAGGGTCCAAAAGAAATGATATGGTTTATCACATTCTCAACTACCTCTGGTGGTAGCTTGTTGTAAGGACTCTGCCTACCCCTGAAATCCATTACGTGCTCGTCAACTAGCCTAGTTTTCATCTTCCTGCTCAATTCAGTTAGGCAAGAATCCGATTTAAACCCAAAAGTATTCATGAACAGTTTCTTGCAAACTTGCATCTTCACTAACACGTTGTTATCTTTCATCGGAAGGTAGTAGTATCTACTTTCATTTTTTCGGTAGCATTTAACCAATTTTGCCGTCCGTCTTTGTATGCACTCCAGCCTGACACAGCCGACCAGGAATTTGGTTCTTGATGCATAGCCTTCTTTCCAAAAACCCAGATTTATTTTCTGGTCCCAGTGTCTTCTTTTGCCTCTTTACTTCTGCTTCTTTTTTTCTGGGGTGCCCTGTATTCATATTTCCTTATTGTTCAGTATCATTTATTTCATGATTTGCGTTACTATTTGCTGAAACAATTCTTGCTTCCGTATTTCTTTGTTATCGTATATCTTGACTGTTTTCTTGCAGCTGATCTCTACCAGTACAATAATGGGCTCTGTTTTCCTCATAACTACTGGCATTCCTCAAATCTTCACTATCATTGATCTGTTCATTGGCTACAAGAGTTTCACTCACTGTACTGCATGGCATGTCAAATGGCACAAATGGCTCTAGTTCAGAGACATCATCAGTGAATAATGGTTGCAATCCATGAAACACTAGAAGTTTAGATTCATTAACAGAAGGGTCTTTGTCAATCTGGGTATCTTCGTAAGCTGTCGTCTGCTCCACTGAGCTTCTTATAGCAGTAGGTTGCCCGACGACTGCATCACTGCCTGCAGCTGCTTGACCAAACCTGAAACAGGAAATATATAATTTGTCTTTTACATTGTCTAATGCAGATATTTTTTTTGTACTGGATTCATAAACTTTTACGAAAATTCCTACAGGCTGTAGTGAGCCAGCACCTCCAATTGTAAAAACTCAGCATCAGTGTTTTCTTGAGTTCTTAGCCTTTTCGAAACTACCAAAAAATTTTGCCGATAGGATTCAAACCATTGCGGCAAGTCGTAGAAACTTCAAAAAGGGCTCATTCGATTGGAAATTTAAAGGGCTAGTGCCCTTTTTAACAGTCGAAAGCGATTGGAGGGCAACTAACACCCTTCCACGCTCACCATTTCCCCAAACACATCCAGTCAAAATTTTGAGATAGCCATTTTGTTCAACGCAGTTGAAAGGTCCAGAAAATATATCTTTGAGGTAGACAATCCCCCCACAGTCTTCAGGGCAAGAGTTGTAAGTTATGCCCTGGGGGCATATAAGATTTTATACAAAGCTCTGTCATAAAAACTTGAAAAGGGGCTCATTCGATTGGAAATTCAAAGGGCTAGTCCCCTTTTTAATAGTTGAAAGTAATTGGAAGGCAACTAACTCCCCTCTCACGCCCACCATTCTTTCAAACACATGCAATTAAAATTTTGAAATATTCATTTTGTTTAACGTTGTTGAAAGTTTTGTAAATTAGGTCTTTGAGGATAAAAACCCCCTCAGAGCCCTCAGGGCAAGGGTTGTAAGTTATGCCCTGGGGGCATATAAGGTTTTATAGAAAGCATTGTCTTAGAAACTCCAACAAAAGCTCATTTGACTGGAAATTGAAAGGGCTTGTGCCCGTTTTAATAGTCGAAAGTGATTGGAGACATTTAACCCCCCTCTCACGCCCACCATTTCCCCATGCACATCCAATCAAAATATTTAGATAGGTATTTTGTTCAATGTAGTTGAAAATTCTAGAAATTATGTCCTTGAGGATGACAAACCCCTCAGGACCAGGGTTGTAAGCTATACCCTGGGGCATATAAGATTTTTATAGAAAGTGTTTTCGTAGAAAATTCAAAAAGGCTCATTCGATTGGAAATTCAAAGGGCTAGTGGCCTTTTTAATAGTTGAAAGTGATTGGAGGGTAACTACCCCCCCCCCTTAGACCCACCATTTCCCCAAACATATGCAATCAAAATTTTGAGATATCTATTTTGTTCAACGTAGTTAAAAGTTCTGGAAATTAGGTCTTTGAGGACGATAATCCCCCTCTAAGCCCTCAGGGCAAGGGTTTTAAGTTATGCCCTTGGGGTATATATGGTTCTTATAGAAAGCGTTGTCGTAGAAACTTCAAAAACAAGTTCATTTGATTGGAAATTGAAAGGGCCAGTACCCTTTTTAATAGTCTAAAGTGATTGGAGAGCAACTAATCCTCCTCTCACGCCCACCATTTCCCCAAACACATCCAATTAAAATTTTGTGATAGGTATTTTCTTCAACGTAGTTGAAAGTTCTCGAAAATATGTCTTTGAGGATGACAAACTCCCAAACCCCTCAGGACAAGGGTTGTCAGTTATGCCCTGGGGGCATATAAGATTTTTTATAGAAAGTTTTTTCTTAGAAACTTCAAAAAGAATTGAACAATTTTCTAAATTAATATACTCAGTTATTCCTGTGTTACACCCTTTTGACAATCCCCGACTTCCAATCAAATGAGCTTCATCTGATCCTAGGCTTTTACGACCACCCGTGCCATAAGAACATTATATACCCCGGGGCATAACTTATAACCCTTGCCCATGGGCTCTTGGGGATTGTGTTCACCCTAAAGACATTGTTACATGACTCTTGGACTATTGGTAACAAAATGGCCATATCAAAATTTGAATTGGATGCGTTTCAGGAAAAAAAGATGTCAGGGAGGAGGGGTGCTAGTTGCTCTCCATCATGTTTGACTCTTAAAAGGAGACTAGAAATATGAATTTCCAGTCAAATGAGCCTCTTCTAAAGTTCACATGACCACCCCTTCCATAGAAACTTACAACCCTTGCAGTGAGAGATTGGGGGGTGTCATCCTCAAGGACATAATCTCCAGATCTTTCAACTACGTTGGACAAAATGGGTATCTCTAGTGCCCTTGTCCAAAAACAAACAACGATGGCACTTACGATGTCACATTCAACTAATATTGTTTTGCTTTTTCAATTAGTTTTTTCTCTTTCAGAAGATCGTCAGACCGAATCAATCCATAAGATCAGCTGCAATATTTGTGACATGGTCTTTAAAACGGAAAAAAGTTTAAAAACTCATTTGCGCACAGTTCTGCATGGAAGAAATTTAAAAGCGAATGGTGAGTTATATTTATATAGCAATGAGAATAATATATAGAACAATTAGAATCCTTATACAGAAGTTTGCCGTGTGCCAGGGCCCAGTACTGGAAGCCCAATTACCGGAAGAACAATGACCCTTAACATCTTCACGCGTGAAATTGAGTCACCAAAGAGAAAGCAAGACATAAGAAGAATTTTGGCAAATTTATCCTGAAAAATTAACTCCCAGGAAACTTCCCACACAATGGAAAATCCCTCTAGCATAAAACTCGCACGCCCCCCCCCCCCCTCTGAAAAGTGTATGCATACTTATCAATAGCAAATACCATATAAAAATACTTCCCAAAAACAAATAAACAAGCATCCGTGATCTTTCTTCTGGCAAAAGAAAATACAAAATTTCCCCTTTTTTGCTGATAGGAGCTATAAACTTCTAAACTTTAGATATGAAATATAAAGCCAACTTTTTTTTAATAGAATCGGTAATTGGTTTATTTGGTAATTAGGTCATTGAATATTATCTCCTTGCCTAATAACAGTTAGCGGTTAACCAACCGCCACCCAAGACGCAACTAGTAGGAAGACCCGAACTAGTGTTGCTCAGTTATGTTGATTATGAGGTACATGAACTGTTTTGCACCCTATTTTATTACAAATTTTAGCAAGCCAAGTTTTTGCTTCATATTATTATTTAAACCGTCTTGTTCGGAAACCGTTGGCAGTTGGAATTCAACGATTCGGTTTTGGTATCTCTTAAGCTTTCACCAAATTAGGCATTGGTTTGTGTTGAGCATTGTAAATATGTTGATAATGGGACCAGGGGTGTTCCTAGGATTGGTGATGCCCAAGAAGGAATTAATTACAGCGCCCTCCCTCCTCCGAAAATGTAAGCAAAAGAGAAGCCAAAACAAAATTATTATTATCATTATTATTTTATTACCCATTATTAAACACACAAAATGTTGTAAATAGAGTACAAGAAAAGAAAAAAAAGTTTTCTCAGAAGAATAAGACCTTTCCTGAAAGTTGAGTAATAAAAATCTGTGTTGAAAATATTGGAACTTTGAGAATTTAGGTAACAAAAAGTCGCTTTTTGTTGCGCTTTCTTTAAATTAATTAAAAAGATCCTTTCGAAAAAAAAAAATCAAAGAAAAGTAAAGACCCATATTAAACCAAAGACTAGCATAAATAAATGCATATAATAATTCAAACCCAAAATGACCAGTATTAATAGCAGTAGTAGCAGGTACATGCTCCAGAAGTTTCATCTTGATACGCTAAGCCATTCCAAGAAAATTGCTGATACACTTGTATCAGCAATCTGTATGTTATTGCAAGTTACCAATTGTTAAAATTTAAGGTTTTTATAGAAGGGATGGTCGTAAAAACGTTGAAGGGGCCTCATTAATTTGGAAATTGAAAGTTCAAGTTAATTTTGAAAAATCAAAGATAATCAGAGGACAATCAGCCTCTCCCTCTTAACCGACATTTCCCCCCCAAATGCATCTGATCAAAATTTAAAAAAAATATCTTGTTCAAAATAGTTTAAAGGTCAAATAACCATGCCTTTGGGGTTGACAACCCAACCAGCAGCTCCTGGGGCAGGGGCTGTAAGTTAAGCTAGTTGCTCATTGCTAACACATAAGGTTCTTATGGAAAAGATTTGTGGTTGGTCTCCAATCACTTTCGACCCATAAAAATAAGTACTGGAAGTGTCGATTCTTGATCTAATGAGCATCGTCGGAAGTTTCTGTGACCATGAAGTTGAGGTGTGGATGAAAAAGGGACAGTCCCCTTCCTAAACGGAATAAATTCTGCTCATTTGGGGTTTAATGTTACCCGTCACTTCCACAATAGCAGTTTAGATCAGAAATATTACTAGAAATCATAAGGGAGTAGATATAAATTTTGTATTTTTGATGCGCTTTAAAAGTTTCTTTTATTCCCCGCTACTCTAACAAAAATGCTGGTTGCAACCCTGGTTATTATATATAAAATTTCCTCCTCCTTCTCGTCTCTCCCTTAGACCTAATTCCTTATTTATCTGATGGCTCAATGCGAGCTGGGATGTTTTGACATTAAAGTGCACCCTTTGATGTATCTTCCTCCCTCCTAAACTACAAAACAGTCATAAAACCCCATTGTAGAAGTTTAAGTTCCTTTTTAAGTTTTGTAATTTGTCCACTTAGTAAATTTTGAGAAAATTTTAATTTCAACGAGAATATATTTACCAGGGAGATATTTTCCGTGGAGGAGGTCAAACACCTCAAACCGTAAGGGGTACCCTATACTCAATACCTCGTTCTTTCCCCTAAAGTTTGACTTGTTACAACTCTTTAAGAGTGACTCCCGAAGCAGAAGAGCCCGTTAGTTAAAATAAGAATCTTTTTAATATACTGAAAAAAAGATTTCTCATCTTTTTTTTTCAGATGATACCAGGAAATCTCCTCGCCCGTTTAAAATTTTTGAAAATCACCTCGATAGACAATTTTATTTTCTATATAGCCAAAGGAAAGTTCTAAAACAAAGTAAAAGAAAAACTTTTAAAACGCATCGAAAATTTTGGAGATTTGCTTAATGATGAGCTGCTACTGAGGTTCCTTAAATCAACGTCTCCTAGATGTGTAATGGCAATAGAAAATTTTATTTGAAAGGGCTTAAAGGATCGAAAATATATCCTTTTATTTAATAGTATGCGCTTATTTATTATGTTTATTTGTATATGGCTGTGTGTGTGTGCAATTTAAATCCGGGAAAACATATAAAAGCTGCTACAACAAATAAAATAGAACTCTTATTTCTGAACCTATAAACCCTTCAAAACAAAATTACCTATTGCCATTATTTATAAGAAACTCTGATTTAATATGAACAAATCGTATAAACACAACTAGAGACCAAAATTGTATATAATTAATGAGCATCCTGCTATTAAGCAGGGAGATAAAATTCAGTGACCTAATTACCAAAGAAACCAATTACCAAATCTATAAAGAAAATTAGCTTCATGTCTACAGTTTTAAAGCCAAATCCTTCCAAAGTAGTCTGTTGAGGTAACACTATCAATAAATGGATCCTTCAATGTTACAAACATTTTCACTTTTGCAGCTCGGTGAGTCTTTATTTACTTATTATTTTTTATTTTTGGTGCTATAAGTAGCCTCCTCAGGGAATTAACATTGTTGCAAATTTTTGCTTTAAAATTGGCTTCTTTTGATATCAAGGTTTCATTTGGTAATAAAAAGATGATTCTTACGATGTTTTGACAATGATTTGTTCCCAGCTACTCTTTAATCATGATGTGTTTTTGTATTTTCACCCAAATAACTGTTGCCGATAGAAAACTGCTTCCTCAAGCTTACTCCACTTTTTTTGTAGTTTCCAGAAAATAGCACATAAATTTTTGACTTAATCCTCAATAGAAAATCTTATGTTTTAATGTTGAACATTGCCCTACTCAAAATTATGAAAATCGTAACTCATTGGCGCTGCAGTCGTGTAGTTTCGACGCTTAAAAAACTAAACAAAACGTGTGATTAAAAAAAACAAACAATTTTTTTCAACTGAAAGTAAGGAGCAACATTACAACTCAAAACAAACAGAAATTATTAAGTGTATGAAGGGGTTCGCCGCCTAGTCAATACCTTGCTCTTTACACTAAAGTTTGAATTTTGTTTGAATTACAAAGGCCGTTTAATTAAAATAAATAGCTTTTTCTAAAAGTACTAAAAAAAACTTTAGCGTAAAGAGCGAGGTATTGACTAGGGTGCGGACTCCCTCATATACGTAATAATTTTTGTTCGTCTTAAGTTTTGATGTTGCTTCTTACTTTTAGTTGAAAAAACTTGTTTTTTTTAATTTAATTTCTGATTGTTTTTTAGTTAATGCTGGGAAATCCGACGCCCCCTTCTAAAAATGTCCCTTATCCTAAGGAAACATCCTCCATGGTAAGGTCCTCCCACTTAACTCCCTAATCCAACCCCCCATGCCCCCCGAACCCACCAAGAAAAAATCCCTGCAGTAAACGTCTGTACACTTCCCAATAACCAACACTAGATGAAAACAATTGACAAAGTTCATAACCTGCAGCCCTTCCCCCGGCAACTATGGTGAATGAAGTCATCCCCAAAGACATATTTAACTGATTTGTGACTATGTTGAATAAAATGGCTGTCTCAAAATTATGATTCGGTGACTTTGGGAAAAAATGAGCTTGGGAGGGGGCCAAGTTGCCCTCCAGTTTTTTCGGTCAATTAAAAAGGGCACCAGAACTTTTAATTTCCAGTCAAATGAGCTCTCTCACGATATTCTAGGACTACTGAATTGATGCAATGATCCCTGGGGAAAAAAAAACAAATCAACACTCACCCGTGCGTGATCTCTCTTCTGGCAAAAAATACAAAATTCCACATTTTTGCAGATAGGAGCTTGAAACATCTACAGTAGGGTTTTCTGTTAAACTGAATCTGATGGTTTGATTTTCATTGAAATTCAATTATTTTTAAGGGGTGGTTTTTCCTTTTTTCTAAAATAAGGCAAATTTTTTCAGGTTTGTAACTTTTGATGGGTTAGACTAAATTTGATGAAAATTATATATTTGAAATTCACTTAAAAATCCGATTCTTTTGTATCTACTAGCATCAAACTGGTATCTACTGGCATCAAAATTCTGTTTCTTGGAGTTTCGGTTACTATTGAGCCGGGTCGCTCCTTACTTGCAGTTCGTACCACGAACTGTTTGATAAGTAGCGGCTAACGATTTAATATGAGTGGCAATGTTTAATCGTTTTTCACTCAAATCTTTTAAAGGTCAAAGGACATTCATATCCGCTGATCAAAACCATTTTGATTATGGACACAAGGGCCCTTTACAGAGGTGCAATCAAGCATGGACAAGTGCTCATTTTTGTTGTCAAGTTATCGTCAATAGTATGTATCCTGCTGTTCTAGAATTTATGCTGATAGAATGATTTTCATGCCTCTGCACAAGCCTCTTTTCTTCAAAGGAAATCGAATAAGTTTCACACTGCGACCCTCGCTTTTACTTATTCCATACCTTTAACGCTGCTTGTTTGGAGTTATCTTGTATAATTTCTTTTGTGTTAAAAGTTATTCCAACCCTGAGAAAAAATTTCGGTAATTTGTGGATTTTTTCCAACTCTTGACTCATCTAATAGATCATTTTTTCATGTCAGAAAATCTCTGGCTGGCAGTTTAAACAAAAAATAAATTAAAAAAATAGACATCTAGGAGACGCTGATTCCAATCACTTTCGACCTACAAAATACTAGAAGTGTCGATTCTTGATCTAATGCCCATCGTCGGAAGTTTCTGTGAGCATGAAGCGGAGGCGTGGATGAAAAACGGAATAAATTCTGCTCATTTTGGGGTTTAATGTTACCATTCACTTCCACAATAGCAGAAGGGCTCGTTAGTTAAAATAAGAGTCTTTTTTTTTAATATGCTGATAAATAATTTCTGTTTTTTTTTTTTTTTTAAATATTACCAGGAAATTCCAAATAATACCAGCCCGGTGATTCCTATATCAATTGATTGAATTTTAAAAGATGACTGAATTACTTTTGCTCAAGAAAAAATTAAAGCTCATTATTGCCGTTATGTTAGTGTCTTTAACTTCTTTTTCCTTTCCTTTGCCGTTTAATTTAGCATTTCACTTTTTTTTTTCAGATGACGAACCAAGCTTAGAGCTAATGATCATTGCTCCCCCAGGAGCTAAAGAAGAACAAATGCATATGGTAATTAATAATGTGATTACACCTGGGTTGGTGAATTTTTACAGGGTATATCCAAATTTATCGCCAGTAAGTTTTCTTCAATATATTAAATTTTATTTCTATGATAAATTTATTTCTTTGATATGTTAACACCTGGTTTAGACTGTTTTTTAAAACAGGATAGACTGCTTAAAATCGCAAATGTTTTGCCAGGCTTGGTTAAGTTTTACAGATGTATACCCAATTTATCGCCAATAAATTTTCTTCATCAAGGAGGCACACTTGTGCCTCTATAAAGAGGCGACCCACCACAATGTTAAGCGATTTCAGGTCCTAGAGGTCGCAGAGAGACGGCGGTAATCGCATTTTGTAGCCCAAGCTCAAACTAAGAAACTTGCAAAATTTCATCCTCCTCCGACTTTATCTTCATGGGGTAAACTGGGCCGGAAGTTTGGACCCTCCCACCACAGCCCCCCTTTAACGTTGTCCGATTGGGCTGAAATTTAGAGGTTAAGCTTTCCTAGGGCCCGGGAGCTTATCCTCAAAATTTCAGCTCAATCCGATCACTCCTTCCCTGTTTTCAAAAAACCAAATATAGCCACTTAAAATTCATTTCTTTTTTTTTTCTTAGCCACGCCTACAGGCCACAGTTGGCAACGGATCCGGCTGAATGAGGACTCATTCGAAGCAGAATTCGACCTGTTAGGGCCTTTTGATATTTTCAGACCGAAAAAATTATCCCCCGAATTTACATTTACGAAAAACCTTAGTTTTTTTCAAATAATACAGATAAACAGGTTAGACATGCTTTGTTATGAAAATATCTGCGCGTCAATTTTCATAACAAAGCATGTCTAACCTGTTTATGTGTATTATTTGAAAAAAAACTACGTTTTCTAAAGAGTTAAAGAGGCTGAGTTACAAGGTCAACCCTTAAAACGTATAGGGATTAGGAGGCACAGTTGGGGGGGCTGTTAAAGAGGCTGAGTCACAAGTTCGAACCTTAAAACGTACAGGGATTAGGAGGCACCCTGTACGACGTGATTTGAGTATTCAGGAATTAAAAGCCTTAACACAAGAATGTTCAAGAGCGGGGGGTTTGGGGGGCGGCAGCCCCCCAACTTCAACTCCTGACACGATCAGCTAACAGTTAGTCAAGCAATAATAAGTAATAAACTGTACAAAAACGTGCAGAAATTATTTGAAAAAAACTACGTTTTCTAAAGAGTTAAAGAGGCTGAGTTACAAGGTCGAACCTTAAAACGTACAGGGATTAGGAGGCACAGTTGGGGGGCTGCCGCCCCCCAAACCCCCCGCTTTCGCAGCCTTTAAATAAAAAAAAAGTTTTTTAAACTGAAAGTAAGGAGCGACATTAAATCTTAAAACGAACAGAAATTATTCCGTATATGAAAGAGGCTGTGCCCTCCTCAACGCCTCGCTCTTTACGCTAAAGTTTGACTTTCTAACAAACGAGTTGTTAAAAAGTCAAAACTTTAGCGTAAAGAGCGAGGCGTTGAGGAGGGCACAGCCTCTTTCATATACGGAATAATTTCTGTTCGTTTTAAGATTTAATGTCGCTCCTTACTTTCAGTTTAAAAAACTTTTTTTTTTATTTAAAGGCTGCGAAAGCGGGGGGTTTGGGGGGCGGCAGCCCCCCAACTGTGCCTCCTAATCCCTGTACGTTTTAAGGTTCGACCTTGTAACTCAGCCTCTTTAACTCTTTAGAAAACGTAGTTTTTTTCAAATAATTTCTACACGTTTTTGTACAGTTTATTACTTATTATTGCTTGACTAACTGTTAGCTGATCGTGTCAGGAGTTGAAGTTGGGGGGCTGCCGCCCCCCAAACCCCCCGCTCTTGAACATTCCTGTGTTAAGGCTTTTAATTCCTAAATACTCAAATCACGTCGTACAGGGTGCCTCCTAATCCCTGTACGTTTTAAGGTTCGAACTTGTGACTCAGCCTCTTTAACAGCCCCCCCAACTGTGCCTCCTAATCCCTATACGTTTTAAGGGTTGACCTTGTAACTCAGCCTCTTTAACTCTTTAGAAAACGTAGTTTTTTTCAAATAATTATATTATAGAATGGTCTAGAATGTGTCTAGAATGCTTTTACATGAGAATGCATACAATCTAAATTTTTTATGCAGAAATTTAACCTACTATCTTTATTGTTACTTTTGAAAACTATAGCATTTTCAGAAATAAGCCGTGTAAAGTTACAAAGATTTTGTGACTTTCTTTCATTTATTTCAATAAATGAATTTCTAGAGTGATAAACAATACCATTTGTAAGTGCAACATGTCACTAAAATAACATTTATGGTGACACTTCTTAAGTGGAAAAGCTTATAAGTGTAAAACGGTATCATTGTAATAATCATTGTCCAAAACTCTTAACTGTCCAAAACTGTAAACGAAGGTTTACAAGAACACCCCCCGTATACTCCCCCTCCAAGCCCCCTTAACGAGTAATATATTTATGGTCCAACAAACCCCAATAGATTAAATTAGATTAACCAATCTGTGGTTTAGTTAGTAGAGCGTTAGGCTTCAAGTCAGAATGTTAAGCGTTCAATTCCTGTTTGGACATTTGTTTTCAATAGTGGTTCTGTCCCTTCTACTTGATTATTTATCAGATAATTCAGTATTTTTTTAAATGTGATGTGCTTATTTTTATAAAAATGTTAAGCATTTTTATTCAAAAGGGAATAGAGGTCATCCAGTTTCATGATTTGCAGCTGCACCCTCAGTCGACCACTAAACCCATACCCCAACTCCTTACCACTTAGGGGTTGTAGAAGTGTTGGCATATGGTTTTGAAACCGCTCAAAGTTGTATATTAAAAAACGATTACTTATTATTATTATATCTATTTAATAAAACTAATTACTTATTTTTATGAGTTAATAGACAGGATAAAACTATTTGTAATGTATAGCCTATTAAGAATTCATATTACTAATAACCTATTTACATCTTTTTCTGTGATATTTTGTTATTTGTCAGGTTATATTCTAACCTCTTTTTGGCTTACTGCTATTCCATACCTTTTTGTCTAAAGTTTTTTGGTGTTTAGCAGGGGGAGGAGATATTTAGTGAAATAAGAAAGAAATACAAAAGTTTTGCCCTTGTTTTAAAAACCTTGAAATTCTAGAAAAAAAAGGAAATCGAAGCGCTGTAATAATCTTGGAGGTGAATTCTGACTGTGTAGTTCATTTTTAATATAGAAGAGTGCTTGTTTACTTTCTATTTTGAAAAAAATTTAAACTATACTGGATGACTCAGGAGAATTAACCTATTAATCTTTTGTGATGAGACAGCTTGAGTGCTAAATTGTCCCCCTACTATTTTTGTGAGCCATATGAAAGAAATTGGAGACAAAATATAATTCAAATATTTATGGCCAACTATGTCCACAGGATTTGCAAATGAGAGGGTGACTAATATATCTAATTAACAATGTTTTTAATTCAAAACGGGCGAAGATTAATTAAAAAAGCAACAGAAATGATTTTTACTCCATATTGTAGATTTTTACCATACGATCTTTCGCTGGTCGGTTTTGAGATCTAATAATTAGTTAGCCTGAATCTGATCGTCACTGGCTCCATCGCCTGATGGGTCGACCTAAAAAGAGTGATTGCAAGATGTTTGTTAAAACATGAAAAATATTAGAAAAGGGAAATCATCTACAAAACTAGTTTTCAGCGGCCGACATTTAAAATCGCTCTTAGAATAAACTATTGTCAAGACACTGACTAGTCTTCACAACTGATAAAATTACCGAATTAATAATAATAAAAAAAAAATTTCCAACCCCATTCCTCGGCTTTTAGTTCAGAATCAGGATCATCACTCTATACCTGAACTTGCTAGAAAACCCAGTAACTGTGGAATCTAGCCGCATCAAAATTTGGTGGTTACTGTTCTAGGTAACTGTTCACCTTCATTTTAAAAACTTCCCTGCGGAGTTCATTCAGATTTTCCCCTTTTGATGAGCCATATATCATGAGCAGAGCTTCTTCTCCAGCAACCCTTACTTCCTCCTTCGAATTTCCTTTCACCATGAAAACTACAGCTGATGTTCAAAAATTTGCATCTGCCATTAGTTTCTTCAGAGCATGGTTTTTTCCTACACTGTGGATCCGTGAATTAGAGCCACAGCCTGAGAGGGCGCGAGCAAAAAGAATCAGATGGCATGTCTTTTAGCCCAGCTTTTTGTTCAATTTGTGAATATCCCATATTCGGGGAGCTTTTTTTAACTTTGGCTCAGGTGCAAAGAATAGTTTTTTAGGTTGACAGGTCACCATGATAACACAATAGAACCAAAAGATGTAAGTAAGGAGCGACCCGGCTCAATGGTAACCGAAACTCTAGAAAACGGGTTTTTGATACCAATAGATATATCAAAAGAATCAGATTTCAATGCTGATTTCAAATATATAACTTTCATCAAGTTTAGTGCTACCCATCAAAAGTTACGTGCCTGAGAAAATTTGGCTGATTTTCGAAAAAAGGAGGAAAGACCCCCTAAAAGTTATAGAACCTTAATGAAAATCACACCATCATATTCAGCGTATCAGAGAACCCTACTGTAGAGGTTTCAAGCTCCTATCTACAAAAATGTGGAATTTTCCATTTTTTGCCAGAAGAAAGATCACGGATGCGTGTTTATTTGTTTTTTTTTTTTTTTTTTTTTTTCCCAGGGGTGATCGTATCGACCCAGTGGTCCTAGAATATCGTGGGAGGGCTCATTGGAACGGAAATTAAAAGTTCTAGTGCCCTTTTTAAGTGACCAAAAAAAATTAAGGGCAACTAGGCCCCCTCCGACGCTCATTTTTTTCCCAAAGTCACCCGATCAAAATTTTGAGATAGCCATTTTGTTCAGCATGGTCGAAAATATGATAAATATGTCTTTTAGGATGACTTAATCCCTCGAAGCCCCCAGGGGGAGGGCTGAAAGTTATGAACTTTACTCAATGTTAACAAATAGTATTGGTTATTGGGAAGTATACAGACTTTTTCAGAGGAGATTTTTTCTGGTAGGTGGGGGAAGGAGAGGGTCGGGGGCTATATGGAAGGATCTTTCCATGAAGGAAGTTTTCATGGGGGAAGGGAAATTGCCATGAAGGGGGCGCCGGACTTGCCAGCATTATTTATTGGTTATTGGGAAGTATACAACCATTTTCAGGAAGGATTTTTTCTGGAGGGGGGGGGGCTAGAGGAGGGGATTACTCTGGAGAATATTTCCGTGGAGGATGTTTCTTTGGGGTAAGGGACATTTCTATGAAGGGGGCGCCGGATTTCCAAGCATTATTTAAGAAACGATCAGAAGTTAAATAAAAAAAATAAGTTTTTTCAACTGAAATGTAAGAAGGAATATTAGAACTTAAAACGAACAGAAATTATAACGTATGTGAGGGGGTTCTCCCCCAAGTCAATACCTCGCTCTTTACGCTACAGTTTTTTTTTTAGTGCTTTCAAAAGAGCTATCTATTCTAATTAAACGGCCTTTGTGATTCAGGGGTTTGTGAATCAAATTATTTTTTAACTTTTAACGTAAAGAGCGTGGTATTGACTAAGGGGAGAACCCCTTCATATAAGTAATAACATATACGTAATAAAAAAAAACAATAAAAAAACAAGCGATACGGCTCAATAGTAATCGAAACTTTTAAAAACGAAATTTTGATGTCAATAAATGTATCAAAAGAATGTGTTTATAATGCTGATCCTAAATATATAAATTTTATTAAGTTTAGTATTACTCATCAAAGGCTACGAGCCTGAGAAAATTTACTCGATTTTTTAAAGAGGGGGGAAACATCCCCTACAAGTGAAAGAATTTTAATGAAAATCACACCGTCAGATTCAGCGTATCAGAAAACCCTATTACATAGGTTTCAAGCTCATATCTGCAAAAATCTGCAACTTTGTATTTTTTGCCAGAAGAAAAATATACGAATATAGAAGTTAGTTACGTAAGTTAATTTGCAAAGACATCCATTTAGCAAAAGAAAAGTAAAATTTTTATGCAAATAAAAGCTACATTAACTAAAAAACGATCAGAAATTAAATAAAAAAAACAAGTTTTTTAAACTGAAAGTAAGGAGCGACATTAAAACTTAAAACGAACAGAAATTATTCCGTATATGAAAGGGGCTGTCCCCTCCTCAACGCCTCGCTCTTTACGCTAAAGTTTGACTCTGTCTCACAACTTTATTTTTTAAAACAATAAAAAACTTTAGCGTAAAGAGCGAGGCGTTGAGGAGGGGACAGCCCCTTTCATATACGGAATAATTTCTGTTTGTTTTAAGTTTTAATGTCGCTCCTTACTTTCAGTTTAAAAAACTTGTTTTTTTTTATTTAATAACACAATAGAACCAAAAGATCAGTAACCTATCCAATAACAGCAATGTTGTAATACGGGGAAGAATCAAAAGCAGCTTGCACAATTGGGACGTCTTTACATAGTTCTATGGAACTAGAAAACAGCATGAGGAAACGTCCAAGCGGAGGCAGCTAAAATACTGTTAAGACACCCAGATCGTTATCGATTTCCTAGAAAAAGGTACTTCTAGTAAATAGGGAAGAATGATTAGTTGGTTTATTTTTACTAGTTTTTGAGCGTACAGATTTAGGTATTAAGGAGGAGCCAACCCCCCTCCTTAAGTTTTTTTTGTTTGTAGTTTTTAATAATTACGATATATTGTAGCTCAAATAGGAGACAAAATCCAGAAGGCATTGTCATAGATCATGGTATTCATCTGCATGGGTTATATGAAATATTAAATGTAGCATAGGTCAATAACTTTGCAGCATTATTAAGAAGATGTCAATCAGAGGAAAACCTTAGATTTCCATAATATTTATGAGAGTCAGATTATAACTTCAATTGAAAATGCTGCAAAATTAGTTTTTTTTTTCTCCCCTGAAGTAATTTTTTTTCTTCCTTTTTCAGGATAATGGTGTAATATACATAGCTGTTTACAGCAGACAAACGGCGGCAACGTCTGCCAAGAAGAAACTCCAAAATATAGATTTATTTTTATTTGACTGCCCTGGACAGAGACTGAACGTCAGATTTAATTCTTAGTGTTCGTTTTTTGTTGTTATATTTTCATTTTAAATTGAAAATTTTTATCGTTTTTTATATGCAAGTATGTTTGAAGTGTCTTAGTTTTTAACTTGTTTATTAGGCAACCCTCCCTCCTTTTTTCATTTTTTTTACCTAACTCTTTTAATGTATAAGGGTTAATATAGCAAAGTTTGGAACGATAAAATTTCGGATTACTAAAAAAATTTATATTTATGACTGTCAAATATATACTTTGTTTCTTTCTTTCATTCAGGAAGAACCTTTTTTGTATCTTAAGTCAGGACTGGATAGTGAAAAGAACTGCTCTTTGTAAAAATTGCTGGAATCGTTAATCAGTTGAACTTTTCTATGACTAAACTGAGGCACAATTTTGACATTCCTTTGTTCATTAGCCCTCCTTTCTTTAAGATACTGTGGTTCTGAAGTATGGTTGACATAATAATCTGACGATCATTACTATGTATCCCAGACTTTCACAAATGGCACAGTATGGACTTTTTTTTGGGGGGGGGGGATAAAGTGGGAGTTTTCTTGGGGGGGGGGTGGGGATAAAGTGGGAAGTTTTCTACAATAATCGGAAAGATAATATGATTTACCCAAATGAGTAACGTTGTGTTAATTCTGCATATTATTTCCTAATTCTTTTTGTTTCCTGCTAAGCATTATCTAACATGTAATTCTTGTTTTAGATTTACCATTTATTTTATTTGTTTAGAAATTTTCTCGTAAGCGTTATAGTTTCAAGGTAAATTTTAAGCAATGTATGGACACTAAAAATATGGGAAAAATAAATGATGACTGTGAAAATATGTGTTTGTTAGGGTTTTCAAATACTCAGAAAATTCAAAGGAGACCGGACCGGACGATATTTACTTGGTCTCTATTTTATTACTGGAGTAAAGCTCGAATTTTTCTATGTATTTTAACCTTGGTATAATCATATATAAAATGTTAGTTTATAGAAGATTATATGTTTGCAAGGATACTTAAGCACCCTAAAATTATTTTAATTTTTCGCGGCGGGTATAATTATATATCCGATTTGCTGCTAGTCTTTTATAAAGTTTTAAATTACTGTTCAAACTTCTTTTGAAAGAGCCGAGAGAGAAGCTTCTAGGGATGAAATCCCCAGGAAGAAAATTTCAGATCGAGGAGCAACGTTAAACGCACTTCGATTTTAAAACCAAACAGTTCCTGGTAACGAACTCTAAGTAAGGAGTGACCCGGCTCAATGGTAATCGAAGCTCTAGAAAACGGGATTTTGGTACCAATAAATACATACAAAGAATCAAATTTTAATGCTGATTTCAAATATATTAGTTTCACCAAGTTTAATCCTACCCATCAAAAGTTACACGCGTTAGAAAATTTGGGTGAATTTCGAAAAAAGGGGAAAGACCCCCTAATAGTTTTATACCTTAATGAAAATCACAGCATCAAATTCAGCGTATCAGAGAACCCTACTATAGAGGTTTCAAGCTCCTATCTACAAAATGTATAATTTTTCATTTTTTGCAAGAAGAAAGATGAAGGATGCATGTTTGTTTTTTGGCTTTTTTTTCCAGAGGTGATAGTATTGACCCAGTGGTCCTAGAATATCGTGGGAGGGCTCATTGGAACGGAAAGTAAAAGTTCTAGTGCCTTTTTTAAGTGACCAAAAAATGGAGGGCAACTAGGCCCCCTCCCGCGCTCATTTTTTCCCAAAGTCACCCGATCAAAATTTTGAGATTGCTATTTTGTCCAGCATGGTCGAAAATATGATGACTATGTCTTTTACGATGACTTAGTCCCCCAAAGTCCCCGGGGGGAGGGCTGAAAGTTGTTAACTTTACCCAATGTTAACATATAGTATTGGTTATTGGGAAGTATACAGAAGTTTTCAGGGGGGGGATTTTTCTGGTAGTGGGGGGGGGGTTATGTGGGAAGATCTTTCCATGAAGGAAATTTTTCATGGGGGAAGGGACATTTCTATAAAGGGGACGTCGGGTTTCCCAGCATTATTTAAAAAAAAGATCAGAAATTAAATATAAAAAAAAATTTTTTCAACTGAAAATAAGCAGCAACATCGAAACTTAAAACGAAACGAAAATATTACATATATGACTGGGTTCACCCCCTAGTCAATACCTCGCTTTTTAAGCCAAAGATTTTTTAGTACTTTCATAAGAGCTATTTATTCTAAATAACGGCCTTTGTGATTAAGCGGTCATTTTTAAAGAATTGGAACAAAATTTGAACTTTAGCTTAAAGAGCGAGGTATTGACTAGGGGGCGAACCCCCTAATATATGTATTATAATATATGAATATAGAAGTTCGTTACGTAAGTTAAATTAAAATTAATTTGCAAATTTTGTTTCATTTATTCATGCACATTGAGACAAAATAAAAATCTGCATTAATTCAAAAACGTAAAAAAAATAAGTTTTTTTAACTGAAAGTAAGGAACGACGTTAAAACTTAAAACGAACAGAAATTATTCCGTATATGAAAGGGGCTGTCCCCTCCTCAACGCCTCGCTCTTTACGCTAAAGTTTGACTTTCTCACAACTCTATTTTTTTTAAAACAATAAAAAACTTTAGCATAAAACTTTTTCCTTTAGCGTAAAACAATAAAAAGCTTTGAAAGACATAGTTATTATATTTATCGGCCATGTTGAACAAAATGGCTATCTCAAAATTTTGATCGGATGACTTAGGGGAAAAAATTAGCGTGGGAAGGGGCCTAGTTGCTCTCCATTTTTCGATATGTGTTTGAACAAATTTTGTCAAAAAAAATGAAAACAAATCAAACTGCACATCATTCGAACCGTCCGAATGTCCTTTGCATGTTGTTAATAAAAACAAAGCCGAGACTTGTATCTGCAAGAATATATAAGTCTTTGAACAAGAAAATTCCCCCCCCCACCACAAAAATAAAATTTTCTGAATAATGGCGTTTTACTCTAAATATTTTCATCACAACCAGTAATTTTTATTTCACCAAACAATAGATTGCTCTTTTTTGAAACAAATAATTTATTTACATTCTAACAGATGCCTCGATCTGCGATCGCAAGTGCGAATTTGGTTTCCACAGCAATGAAAACAAAGCCGAGCATCTTACATACCGGGTTTTAGTTGCATAAAGTACTTAGCCATAAAAGGCTAATTTCTTCTTTATAGGCTGCAATCGTCAAGTTCTACATTAGTGCGAGCATGTGCACCCCGATATTCGTTTTAAGCACTTAGATTACCACGGCATCCATACTCAAACCAACTGTGGCTGATGTGAGCCACCCCCTCTCTTTTTTGAATGATAGCGAGCCTTGGACCACTGACTATTGCATAAAGTACTGGAAACTACGACATAAAAGGAAAAAATTTGGGATATTTATCTGATCTAGCTAAAGGTGAGGATTTCGGAAAGAACAATTGTTGGGGGTGTCAGTTGTCTTGCGTGAGGCACACCATGTTGGTACAGCTAGTTCTGAAGCATGTAAATAGATAGGAGATGCGTTAGACAGCATTGCTCCGCTTTTCTCGAAGCACAACGAGTCCAGATCTACCATAAGGATAGACATACAAACCAACAAAGACAAACACTTCAGACATACAAACCAACAAAGACAAACACTTCAGACATACAAACTGAGAAAGACAGGCACTTCAGACATACAAACCAACAAATAAAAACATTTCAGACATACAAACAGAGAAAGACATGCACTTTATACATACAAACAGAGAAAGGAAGGAGCTTTAGACATAAAAACCAACAATGACAGACACTTCAGACATAAAAACAAACAAAGACAAACACTTCACACGTACAAACAGAGAAAGACAGACACCTTAGACATACAAACACCAAAGACAAACACTTCACATATACAACCAGGGAAAGACAGGCACTTTAGACATACAAACCAACAAACAAAGACACTTCAGACATACAAACCAACAAAGACAAACACTTCAGACATACAAACAGAGTAAGACAAGCACTTTAGACATGCAAACCAACAAAAACAAACACTTCAGACATACAAACCAACAAAGACAAACACTTCAGACATACAAACAGAGAAAGACAGACACTTTAGACATACAAACCAACAAAAACAGACACTTCAGACATACAAACCAACAAAGACAAACACTTCAGACATACAAACAGAGAAAGACAAGCACTTTAGACATGCAAACCAACAAAGACAGACACTTCAGACATACAAACCAACAAAGACAAACACTTCAGACATACAAACAGAGAAAGACAGATGCTTAAGACATACAAACCATCAAAGACAAACACTTCAGACATACAAACAGAGAAAGACAAGCACTTTAGACATACAAACCAACAATGACAGACAATTAGACATACAAACCAACAAAGACAAAAACTTCAGACATACAAACAGAGAAAGACAAACGCTTTAGACATATAAGCAGAGAAAGACAGGCACTTCAGACATACAATCCACCAAAGATGCACACTTCAGACATACAAACAGAGAAAGACAGGCACTTTAGACATACAAACCAACAAAGACAGACATTTCAGACATACAAACAGAGAAAGACAGGCACATTAGACATACAAACCAAACTCTTTTTGTATTTTTGAAGTGTATGTCTTAGTTGGTTTGTATGTCTAAAGCGCTTGTCTTTCACTGTTTGTATGTCTGAAGTTTCTGTCTTTGTTGGTTTGTATGTCTAAAGTGCCTGTCTTTCTCTGTTTATATGTCTGAAGTGTTTGTGTTTGTTGGTTTGTATGTCTAAAGTGTCTTTCTTTGTTGGTTTGTATGTCTAAAGTGCCTGTCTTTGTTGGTTTGTATGTCTAAAGTGCCTGTCTTTGTTGGTTCGTATGTCTAAAGTGTCTGTCTTTCTCTGTTTGTATGTCTGAAGTGTCTGTCTTTGTTTTTTTTGTATGTCTGAAGTACCTGTCTTTCTATGTTTGTATGTCTGAAGTGTTTGTCTTTGTTTGTTTGTGTGTCTAAAGTGTTTGTCTTTGTTGGTTTGTATGTCTAAAGTGCCTGTCTTTCTCTGTTTGTATGTCTGAAGTGTTTGTCTTTGTAGGTTTATATATCTGAAGTGTTTGTCTTTGTTTGTTTGTATGTCTGAAATGTCTGTCTTTGTTGATTTGTATGTCTGAAGCGTTGTCTTTGTCGGTTTGTATTTCTGAAGTGTCTGTCTTTGTTGGTTTGTATGTCTAAAGCGTTTGTCTTTCTCTGTTTGTATGTCTGAATTGTTTGTCTTTGTTGGTTTGAATGTCTGAAGTGTCTGTCTTTTTTGGTTTGTATGTCTAAAGTGCTTGTCTTTCTCTTTTTGTATTTCCCAAGTGTTTGTCTTTGTTGGTTTGTATGTCTAAAGTGTCTCTCTTTGTTGGTTTGTATGTCTAAAGTGCCTGTCTTTGTTGGTTTGTATGTCTAAAGTTCTGTCTTTCTCTGATTGTATGTCTGAAGTGTCTGTCTTTGTTGGTTTGCATGTCTGAAGTGCCTGTCTTTCTATGTTTGTATGTCTGAAGTGTTTGTCTTTGTTTGTTTGTATGTCTAAAGTGTTTGTCTTTGTTGGTTTGTATGTCTGAAGTGTTTGTCTTTGTTGGTTTGCATGTCTAAAGTGTTTGTCTTTCTCTGTTTCTATGTCTGAAGTTTTTGTCTTTGTTGGTTTGTATGTCTGAAGTGTCTGTCTTTGTTGGTTTGTATGTCTAAAGTTCCTGTCTTTGTTGGTTTGTATGTCTGAAGTGCCTGTCTTTCTCTGTTTATATGTCTGAAGTGTTTGTCTTTGTAGGTTTGTGTGTCTGAAGTGTTTGTCTTTGTTTGTTTGTATGTCTGAAATGTCTGTCTTAGTTGATTTGTATGTCTGAAGCGTTTGTCTTTGTCGGTTTGTATGTCTAAAGTGTCTGTCTTTGTTGGTTTGTGTGTCTAAAGCATTTGTCTTTCTCTGTTTGTATGTCTGAAGTGTTTGTCTTTGTATGTTTGAATGTCTGAAGTGCCTGTCTTTGTTGGTTTGTATGTCTAAAGTGCCTGTTTTTCTCTGTTTGTATGTCTGAAATGTTTGTCTTTGTTGGTTTGTATATCTAAAGGGCCTTTCTTTCTCTGTTTGTATGTCTGAAGTGTCTGTCTTTGTTGGTTTGTATGTCTGAAGTGTCTGTCTTTGTTGGTTTGTATGTCTAAAGTGCCTGTCTTTGTTGGTTTGTATGTCTAAAGTGCCTGTCTTTGTTGGTTTGTATGTCTAAAGTTCCTGTCTTTCTCTGTTTGTATGTCTGAAGTGTCTGTCTTTGTTGGTTTGTAAGTCTGAAGTGCCTGTCTTTCTCTGTTTGTATGTCTGAAGTGTCTGTCTTTGTTGGTTTGTGTGTCTAAAGTGTCTGTCTTTGTTGGTTTGTATGTCTAAAGCGCCTGTTTTTGTTTGTTTGTATGTCCAAAGTGTTTTTGTTTGTTGGTTTGAATGTCTGAAGTGTTTGTCTTTGTTGGTTTGCATGTCTAAAGTATTTGTCTTTCTCTGTTTCTATGTCTGAAGTGTTTGTCTTTGTTGATTTGTTTGAATGAAGTGTCTGTCTTTGTTGGTTTGTATGTCTGAAGTGTCTGTCTTTGTTGGTTTGTATATCTAAAGTGTCTGTCTTTCTCTGTTTGTATGTCTAAAGAGTTATATTTTATTGGTCTGTATGTCTGATGTATCTGTCTTGTTTGTTTGTATGTCTAAAGTGCCTGTCTTTCTCTGTTTGTATGTCTAAAGTGCCTGTCTTTCTAAGTTTGTATGTCTGAAGTGTTGTCTTTGTTGGTTTGTATGGGTGAAGTGTTTGTCTTTGTTGGTTTGTATGTTTGAAGTGTCTGTCTTTGTTGGTTTGTATGTCTTAAGTGCCTGTCTTTCTCTGTTTGTAAGTCTGAAGTGTTTGTCTTGTTGGTTTGTATGTCTAAAGTGCTTGTCTTTCTCTTTTTGTATTTCTGAAGTGTATGTCTTTGTTGGTTTGTATGTATAAAGCGCTTGTCTTTCTCTGTTTGTATGTCTGAAGTGTTTGTCTTTGTTGGTTTGCATGTCTAAAGTGTTTGTTTTTCTCTGTTTCTATGTCTGAAGTGCTTGTATTTGTTGGTTTGTATGTCTGAAGTGTCTGTCTTTGTTGGTTTGTATGTCTGAAATGTCTGTGTTTGTTGGTTTGAATGTTTAATGTGCCTGTCTTTCTCTTTTTGTATGTCTGAAGTGTTTGGCTTTGTTTGTTTGTATGTCTAAAGTGCCTGCCTTTCTATGTTTGAATGTCTAAAGTGCCTGTCTTTCTCTTTTTGTATGTTTGAATACAAACCAACAAAGACAAACACATCACACATACAAACAGAGAAAGACAGACACTTTAGACATACAAACCAACAAAGACAGACACTTCAGACATACAAACCAACAAAGACAGACACTTCAGACAAACAAATCAACAAAGACAAACACTTCAGACATAGAAACAGAGAAATACAAACAGTTTATACATGCAAACCCACAAAGACAAACACTTCAGACATTCAAACCAACAAAGACAAACACTTTAGACATACAAACAAACAAAAACAGGCACTTTAGACATACAAACCAACAAAGACAGACACTTCAGACATACAAACAAACAAAGACAGGCACTTTAGACATACAAACCAACAAAGACAGACACTTCAGACATACAAACCAACAAAGACAGACACTTCAGACATACAAACAGAGAAAGAAAGGCCCTTTATACATACAAACCAACAAAGACAAACACTTCAGACATACAAACAGCGAAAAACAGGCACTTTAGACATACAAACCAACAAAGACAGGCCCTTTAGACATCAAAAACCAACAAAGACACACACTTCAGACATTCAAACCAACAAACATGCAAACCAACAAAGACAGACACTTCAGACATACAAACCAACAAAGACAAACACTTCAGACATACAAACCAACAAAGACAGAAACTTCAGACATACAAACCAACAAAGACAAACACTTCGACCATACAAACCAACAAAGACAGACACTTCAGACATACAAACCAACAAAGACAAACACTTCAGACATACAAACATAGAAAGACAGGTACTTCAGACATACAAAACAACAAAGACAGACACTTAAGTGTCTGTCTTTGTTGGTTTGTATGTCTAAAGTGCCTGTCTTTCTCTGTTTCTATGTCTGAAGTGTTTGTCTTTGTTCGTTTGTATGTCTAAAGTGCTTGTCTTTCTCTTTTTGTATATCTGAAGTGTATGTCTTTGTTGGTTTGTATGTCTAGCGCTTGTCTTTCTCTGTTTGTATGTCTTAAATGTTTGTCTTTTGTTGGTTTGCATATCTAAAGTGTTTGTTTTTTCAATGTTTCTATGTCTGAAGTGTTTGTCTTTGTTGGTTTGTATGTCTAAGTGCCTGTCTTTCTATGTTTGAATGTCTAAAGTGCCTTTCTTTCTCAGTTTGTATGTCTGAAGTGTTTGTCTTTGTTGGTTTGTATGTCTGAAGTGTTTGTCTTTGTTGGTTTGTATGTCTGAAGTGTCTGTCTTTGTTGGTTTGTTTGCTGAAGTGTCTGTCTTTGTTGGTTTGTATATCTAAAGTGTCTGTCTTTCTCTGTTTGTATGTCTAAAGAGTTATATTTTATTGGTCTGTATGTCTGATGTGTCTGTCTTGTTTGTTTGTATGTCTAAAGTGCCTGTCTTTCTCTGTTTTGTATGTCTAAAGTGCCTGTCTTTCTAATTTTGTATGTCTGAAGTGTTTGTCTTTGTTGGTTTGTATGTCTGAAGTGTTTGTCTTTGTTGGTTTGTATGTTTGAAGTGTCTGTCTTTGTTGGTTTGTATGTCTTAAGTGCCTGTCTTTCTCTGTTTGTAAGTCTGAAGTGTTTGTCTTTGTTGGTTTGTATGTCTAAAGTGCTTTTCTTTCTCTTTTTGTATTTCTGAAGTGTATGTCTTTGTTGGTTTGTATGTATAAAGCGCTTGTCTTTCTCTGTTTGTATGTCTGAAGTGTTTGTCTTTGTTGGTTTGCATGTCTAAAGTGTTTGTTTTCTCTGTTTCTATGTCTGAAGTGCTTGTATTTGTTGGTTTGTACGTCTGAAGTGTCTGTCTTTGTTGGTTTGTATGTCTGAAATGTCTGTGTTTGTTGGTTTGTATGTCTAATGTGCCTGTCTTTCTCTTTTTGTATGTCTGAAGTGTTTGTCTTTGTTTGTTTGTATGTCTAAAGTGCCTGCCTTTCTATGTTTGAATGTCTAAAGTGCCTGTCTTTCTCTTTTTGTATGTGTGAATACAAACCAACAAAGACAAACACATCACACATACAAACAGAGAAAGACAGACACTTTAGACATACAAACCAACAAAGACAGACACTTCAGACATACAAATTAACAAAGACAGACACTTCAGACAAACAAATCAACAAAGACAAACACTTCAGACATAGAAACAGAGAAATATAAACAGTTTATACATGCAAACCAACAAAGACAAACACTTCAGACATTCAAACCAACAAAGACAAACACTTTAGACATACAAACAAACAAAACCAGGCACTTTAGACATACAAACCAACAAAGACAGACAATTCAGACATACAAACAAACAAAGACAGGCACTTTAGACATACAAACCAACAAAGACAGACAATTCAGACATACAAACAAACAAAGACAGGCACTTTAGACATACAAACCAACAAATACAGACACTTCAGACAAACAAACCAACAAAGACAGACACTTCAGACATACAAACAGAGAAAGAAAGGCCCTTTATACATACAAACCAACAAAGACAAACACTTCAGACATACAAACAGAGAAAAACAGGCACTTTAGACATACAAACCAACAAAGACAGGCACTTTAGACACAAAAACCAACAAAGACACACACTTCAGACATTCAAACCAACAAACATACAAACCAACAAAGACAGACACTTAGACATACAAACCAACAAAGACAAACACTTCAGACATACAAACCAACAAAGACACACACTTCAAACATACAAACAGAGAAAGACAGGCACTATAGACATACAAACCAACAAAGACAGAAAATGTCTGAAGTACCCGTCTTTCTATGTTTGTATGTCTGAAGTGTTTGTCTTGTTGGTTTGTATATCTGAAGTGTCTGTCTTTGTTGGTTTGTATGGGTGAAGTGTTTGTCTTTGTTGGTTTGTATGTCTGAAGTGTCAGTCTTTGTTGGTTTGTATGTCTGAAATGTCTGTGTTTGTTGGTTTGTATTTCTAAAGTGCCTGTCTTTCTCTGTTTGTATGTCTGAAGTTTTTTGTCTTAGTTTGTTTGTTTGTCTAAAGTGCCTGTCTTTCTATGTTTGAATGTCTAAAGTGCCTGTCTTTCTCTGTTTGTATTTGTGAAGTGTTTGGATTTGTTGGTTTGTATGTCTGAAGTGTCTGTCTTTATTGGTTTGTATGTCTGAAGTGTTTGTCTTTGTTGGTTTGTATGGGTGAAGTGTCTGTCTTTATTGGTTTGTATGTCTGAAGTGTTTGTCTTTGTTGGTTTGTATGGGTGAAGTGTCTGTCTTTGTTGGTTTGTATGTCTAAAGTGCTTGTCTTTCTCTTTTTGTATTTCTGAAGTGTATGTCTTTGTTTGTTTGTATGTCTAAAGTGCCTGTCTTTCTCTGTTTGTATGTGTGAAGTGTTTGTCTTTGTTGGTTTGCATATATAAAGTGTTTGTTTTTCAATATTTCTATGTCTGAAGTGTTTGTCTTTGTTGGTTTGTATGTCTGAAGTGTCTATCTTTGTTGGTTTGTATTTCTGAAGTGTCAGTATTTGTTGGTTTGTATGTCTAAAGTGCCTGTCTTTCTCTGTTTGTATGTCTGAAGTGTTTGTCTTTGTTTGTTTGTATGTCTAAAGTGCCTGTCTTTCTGTGTTTGTATGTGTGAAGTGTTTGTCTTTGTTGGTTTGTATGTCTGAAGTGTCTGTCTTTGTTGGTTTGTATGTCTAAAGTGCCTGTCTTTCTCTGTTTGTATGTTCGAAGTGTTTGTCTTTGTTGGTTTGTATGTCTGAAGTGTCTGTCTTTGTTGCTTTGTATGTCTAAAGTGCTTGTCTTTCTTTTTTTGTATTTCTGAAGTGTTTATCTTTGTTGGTTTGTATGTCTAAAGTCCTGTCTTTGTTGGTTTGTATGTCTAAAGTGCCTGTCTTTCTCTGTTTGTATGTCTGAAGTGTCTGTCTTTGTTGTTTTGTATGTCTGAAGTACCTGTCTGTCTATGTTTGTATGTCTGAAGGGTTTGTCTTTGTTGGTTTGTATGTCTGAAGTGTCTGTCTTTGTTGGTTTTTATGGTGAAGTGTTTGTCTTTGTTGGTTTGTATGTCTGAAGTGTCTGTCTTGTCGGTTTGTATGTCTAAAGTTTGTATGTATGTTTATATGTCTGAAGTATTTGTATTTGTTTGTTTGTATGTCTAAAGTGCCTGTCTTTCTATGTTTGAATGTCTAAAGTGCCTGTCTTTCTCTGTTTGTATGTGTGAAGTGTTTGTCTTTGTTGGTTTGTATGTCTGAAGTGTGTGTCTTTATTGATTTGTATGTCTGAAGTGTTTGTCTTTGATGGTTTGTATGTCTGAAGTGTCTGTCTTTGTTGGTTTGTATTTCTAAAGTGCCTGTCTTTCTCTGTTTGTATGTTTGAAGTGTTTGTCTTTGTTGGTTTGTATGTCTGAAGTGTCTGTCTTTGTTGGTTGGTATGTCTAAAGTGCTTGTTTTTCTCTTTTTTGTATTTCTGAAGTGTTTATCTTTGTTAGTTTGTATGTCTAAAGTGTCTGTCTTTGTTGGTTTGTATGTCTAAAGTGCCTGTCTTTGTTGGTTTGTATGTCTGAAGTGCCTGTCTTTGTTGGTTTGTATGTCTAAAGTGCCTGTCTTTCTCTGTTTGTATTTCTGAAGTGTCTGTCTTTGTTGTTTTGTTTGTCTGAAGTACCTGTCTTTCTATGTTTGTATGTCTGAAGTGTTTGTCTTTGTTGGTTTGTATGTCTGAAGTGTCTGTCTTTGTTGGTTTGTATGGGTGAAGTGTTTGTCTTTGTTGGTTTATATGTCTGAGGTGTCTGTCTTTGTTGGTTTGTATGTCTGAAATGTCTGTGTTTGTTGGTTTGTATTTCTAAAGTGCCTGTCTTTCTCTGTTTGTATGTCAGAAGTGTTTTGTCTTAGTTTGTTTGTATGTCTAAAGCGCTTGTCTTTCTCTGTTTGTATGTCTGAAGTGTTTTTCTTTGTTGGTTTACATATCTAAAGTGTTTGTTTTTCAATGTTTCTATGTCTGAAGTGTTTGTCTTTGTTGGTTTGTATGTCTAAAGTGTCTATCTTTGTTGGTTTGTATGTCTGAAATGTCTGTGTTTGTTGGTTTGTATGTCTAAAGTGCCTGTCTTTCTCTGTTTGTATGTCTGAAGTGTCTGTCTTTGTTGTTTTGTATGTCTGAAGTACCTGTCTTTCTATGTTTGTATGTCTGAAGTGTTTGTCTTTGTTGGTTTGTATGTCTGAAGTGTCTGTCTTTGTTGGTTTGTATGGGTGAAGTGTTTGTCTTTGTTGGTTTGTATGTCTGAAGTGTCTGTCTTTGTTGGTTTGTATGTCTGAAATGTCTGTGTTTGTTGGTTTGTATTTCTACGGTGCCTGTCTTTCTCTGTTTGTATGTCTGAAGTTTTTTGTCTTAGTTTGTTTGTATGTCTAAAGTGCCTGTCTTTCGATGTTTGAATGTCTAAAGTGCCTGTCTTTCTCTGTTTGTATGTGTGAAGTGTTTGGATTTGTTGGTTTGTATGTCTGAAGTGTCTGTCTTTATTGGTTTGTATGTCTGAAGTGTTTGTCTTTGTTGGTTTGTATGGGTGAAGTGTCTGTCTTTGTTGGTTTGTATGTCTAAAGTGCCTGTCTTTCTCTGTTTGTATGTTTGAAGTGTTTTTCTTTGTTGTTTGTATTTCTGAAGTGTCTGTCTTTGTTGGTTTGCATATCTAAAGTGTTTGTTTTTCAATGTTTCTATGTCTGAAGTGTTTGTCTTTGTTGGTTTGTATGTCTGAAGTGTTTGTCTTTGTTGGTTTGTATGGGTGAAGTGTCTGTTTTTGTTGGTTTGTATGTCTAAAGTGCTTGTCTTTCTCTTTTTGTATTTCTGAAGTGTATGTCTTTGTTTGTTTGTATGTCTAAAGTGCCTGTCTTTCTCTGTTTGTATGTGTGAAGTGTTTGTCTTTGTTGGTTTGCATATATAAAGTGTTTGTTTTCATATTTCTATGTCTGAAGTGTTTGTCTTTGTTGGTTTGTATGTCTGAAGTGTCTATCTTTGTTGGTTTGTATTTCTGAAGTGTCAGTATTTGTTGGTTTGTATGTCTAAAGTGCCTGTCTTTCTCTGTTTGTATGTCTGAAGTGTTTGTCTTTGTTTGTTTGTATGTCTAAAGTGCCTGTCTTTCTCTGTTTGTATGTGTGAAGTGTTTGTCTTTGTTGGTTTGTATGTCTGATGTTTCTGTTTTTATTGGTTTGTATGTCTGAAGTGTTTGTCTTTGTTGGTTTGTATGTCTGAAGTGTCTGTCTTTGTTGGTTTGTATGTCTAAAGTGCCTGTCTTTCTCTGTTTGTATGTTCGAAGTGTTTGTCTTTGTTGGTTTGTATGTCTGAAGTGTCTGTCTTTGTTGCTTTGTATGTCTAAAGTGCTTGTCTTTCTTTTTTTGTATTTCTGAAGTGTTTATCTTTGTTGGTTTGTATGTCTAAAGTGCCTGTCTTTGTTGGTTTGTATGTCTAAAGTGCCTGTCTTTCTCTGTTTGTATGTCTGAAGTGTCTGTCTTTGTTGTTTTGTATGTCTGAAGTACCTGTCTGTCTATGTTTGTATGTCTGAAGTGTTTGTCTTTGTTGGTTTGTATGTCTGAAGTGTCTGTCTTTGTTGGTTTTTATGGGTGAAGTGTTTGTCTTTGTTGGTTTGTATGTCTGAAGTGTCTGTCTTTGTTGGTTTGTATGTCTAAAGTGCCTGTCTTTGTTGGTTTGTATGTCTGAAGTGCCTGTCTTTGTTGGTTTGTATGTCTAAAGTGCCTGTCTTTCTCTGTTTGTATTTCTGAAGTGTCTGTCTTTGTTGTTTTGTATGTCTGAAGTACCTGTCTTTCTATGTTTGTATGTCTGAAGTGTTTGTCTTTGTTGGTTTGTATGTCTGAAGTGTCTGTCTTTGTTGGTTTGTATGGGTGAAGTGTTTGTCTTTGTTGGTTTATATGTCTGAGGTGTCTGTCTTTGTTGGTTTGTATGTCTGAAATGTCTGTGTTTGTTGGTTTGTATTTCTAAAGTGCCTGTCTTTCTCTGTTTGTATGTCAGAAGTTTTTTGTCTTAGTTTGTTTGTATGTCTAAAGCGCTTGTCTTTCTCTGTTTGTATGTCTGAAGTGTTTTTCTTTGTTGGTTTGCATATCTAAAGTGTTGTTTTTCAATGTTTCTATGTCTGAAGTGTTTGTCTTTGTTGGTTTGTATGTCTGAAGTGTCTATCTTTGTTGGTTTATATGTCTGAAATGTCTGTGTTTGTTGGTTTGTATGTCTAAAGTGCCTGTCTTTCTGTGTTTGTATGTCTGAAGTTTTTTGTCTTAGTTTGTTTGTATGTCTAAAGTGCCTGTCTTTCTATGTTTGAATGTCTAAAGTGCCTGTCTTTCTCTGTTTGTATGTGTGAAGTGTTTGTCTTTGTTGGTTTGTATGTCTGAAGTGTGTGTCTTTATTGGTTTGTATGTCTGAAGTGTTTGTCTTTGTTGGTTTGTATGTCTGAAGTGTCTGTCTTTGTTGGTTTGTATGTCTAAAGTGCCTGTCTTTCTCTGTTTGTATGTTTGAAGTGTTTGTCTTTGTTGGTTTGTATGTCTGAAGTGTCTGTCTTTGTTGGTTGGTATGTCTAAAGTGCTTGTCTTTCTCTTTTTGTATTTCTGAAGTGTTTATCTTTGTTAGTTTGTATGTCTAAAGTGTCTGTCTTTGTTGGTTTGTATGTCTAAAGTGCCTGTCTTTGTTGGTTTGTATGTCTGAAGTGCCTGTCTTTGTTGGTTTGTATGTCTAAAGTGCCTGTCTTTCTCTGTTTGTATTTCTGAAGTGTCTGTCTTTGTTGTTTTGTATGTCTGAAGTACCTGTCTTTCTATGTTTGTATGTCTGAAGTGTTTGTCTTTGTTGGTTTGTATGTCTGAAGTTTCTGTCTTTGTTGGTTTGTATGGGTGAAGTGTTTGTCTTTGTTGGTTTGTATGTCTGAAGTGTCTGTCTTTGTTGGTTTGTATGTCTGAAATGTCTGTGTTTGTTGGTTTGTATTTCTAAAGTGCCTGTCTTTCTCTGTTTGTATGTCTGAAGTTTTTGTCTTAGTTTGTTTGTATGTCTAAAGTGCCTGTCTTTCTATGTTTGAATGTCTAAAGTGCCTGTCTTTCTCTGTTTGTATGTGTGAAGTGTTTGGATTTGTTGGTTTGTATGTCTGAAGTGTCTTTCTTTATTGGTTTGTATGTCTGAAGTGTTTGTATTTGTTGGTTTGTATGGGTGAAGTGTCTGTCTTTGTTGGTTTGTATGTCTAAAGTGCCTGTCTTTCTCTGTTTGTATGTTTGAAGTGTTTTTCTTTGTTGGTTTGTATTTCTGAAGTGTCTGTCTTTGTTGGTTTGTATTTCTAAAGTGCTTGTCTTTCTCTTTTTGTATTTCTGAAGTGTTTGTCTTTGTTTGTTTGTATGTCTAAAGTGCCTGTCTTTCTCTGTTTGTATGTGTGAAGTGTTTGTCTTTGTTGGTTTGCATATCTAAAGTGTTTGTTTTTCAATGTTTCTGTGTCTGAAGTGTTTGTCTTTGTTGGTTTGTATGTCTGAAGTGTCTATCTTTGTTGGTTTGTATTTCTGAAGTGTCAGTGTTTGTTGGTTTGTATGTCTAAAGTGCCTTTATTTCTCTGTTTGTATATCTGAAGTGTTTGTATGTCTAAAGTGCCTGTCTTTCTGTGTTTGTATGTGTGAAGTGTTTGTCTTTGTTGGTTTGTATGTCTGATATTTCTGTTTTTATTGGTTTGTATGTCTGAAGAGTTTGTCTTTGTTGGTTTGTATGTCTGAAGTGTCTGTCTTTGTTGGTTTGTATGTCTAAAGTTCCTGTCTTTCTCTGTTTGTAAGTTCGAAGTGTTTGTCTTTGTTGGTTTGTATGTCTGAAGTGTCTGTCTTTGTTGCTTTGTATGTTTAAAGTGCTTGTCTTTCTCTTTTGTATTTCTGAAGTGTTTATCTTTGTTGGTTTGTATGTCTAAAGTGCCTGTCTTTGTTGGTTTGTATGTCTAAAGTGCCTGTCTTTCTCTGTTTGTATGTCTGAAGTGTCTGTCTTTGTTGTTTTGTATGTCTGAAGTACCTGTCTTTCTATGTTTGTATGTCTGAAGTGTTTGTCTTTGTTGGTTTGTATGTCTGAAGTGTCTGTCTTTGTTGGTTTGTATGTCTGAAGTGCTTGTCTTTCTCTTTTTGTATTTCTGAAGTGTATGTCTTTGTTTGTTTGTATGTCTAAAGTGCCTGTCTTTCTCTGTTTGTATGTGTGAAGTGTTTGTCTTTGTTGGTTTGCATATATAAAGTGTTTGTTTTTCAATATTTCTATGTCTGAAGTGTTTGTCTTTGTTGGTTTGTATGTCTGAAGTGTTTGTCTTTGTTGGTTTGTATGGGTGAAGTGTCTGTCTTTGTTGGTTTGTATGTCTAAAGTGCTTGTCTTTCTCTTTTTGCATTTCTGAAGTGTATGTCTTTGTTTGTTTGTATGTCTAAAGTGCCTGTCTTTCTCTGTTTGTATGTGTGAAGTGTTTGTCTTTGTTGGTTTGCATATATAAAGTGTTTGTTTTTCAATGTTTCTATGTCTGAAGTGTTTGTCTTTGTTGGTTTGTATGTCTGAAGTGTCTATCTTTGTTGGTTTGTATGTCTGAAATGTCTGTGTTTGTTGGTTTGTATGTCTAAAGTGCCTGTCTTTCTGTGTTTGTATGTCTGAAGTTTCTGTGGTTTGTATGTCTAAAGTGCCTGTCTTTCTCTGTTTGTATGTCTGAAGTGTCTGTCTTTGTTGTTTTGTATGTCTGAAGTACCTGTCTGTCTATGTTTGTATGTCTGAAGTGTTTGTCTTTGTTGGTTTGTATGTCTGAAGTGTCTGTCTTTGTTGGTTTTTATGGGTGAAGTGTTTGTCTTTGTTGGTTTGTATGTCTGAAGTGTCTGTCTTTGTTGGTTTGTATGTCTAAAGTGCCTGTCTTTGTTGGTTTGTATGTCTGAAGTGCCTGTCTTTGTTGGTTTGTATGTCTAAAGTGCCTGTCTTTCTCTGTTTGTATTTCTGAAGTGTCTGTCTTTGTTGTTTTGTATGTCTGAAGTACCTGTCTTTCTATGTTTGTATGTCTGAAGTGTTTGTCTTTGTTGGTTTGTATGTCTGAAGTGTCTGTCTTTGTTGGTTTGTATGGGTGAAGTGTTTGTCTTTGTTGGTTTATATGTCTAAGGTGTCTGTCTTTGTTGGTTTGTATGTCTGAAATGTCTGTGTTTGTTGGTTTGTATTTCTAAAGAGCCTGTCTTTCTCTGTTTGTATGTCAGAAGTTTTTTGTCTTAGTTTGTTTGTATGTCTAAAGCGCTTGTCTTTCTCTGTTTGTATGTCTGAAGTGTTTTTCTTTGTTGGTTTGCATATCTAAAGTGTTTGTTTTTCAATGTTTCTATGTCTGAAGTGTTTGTCTTTGTTGGTTTGTATGTCTGAAGTGTCTATCTTTGTTGGTTTGTATGTCTGAAATGTCTGTGTTTGTTGGTTTGTATGTCTAAAGTGCCTGTCTTTCTGTGTTTGTATGTCTGAAGTTTTTTGTCTTAGTTTGTTTGTATGTATAAAGTGCCTGTCTTTCTATGTTTGAATGTCTAAAGTGCCTGTCTTTCTCTGTTTGTATGTGTGAAGTGTTTGTCTTTGTTGGTTTGTATGTCTGAAGTGTGTGTCTTTATTGATTTGTATGTCTGAAGTGTTTGTCTTTGTAGGTTTGTATGTCTGAAGTGTCTGTCTTTGTTGGTTTGTATGTCTAAAGTGCCTGTCTTTCTCTGTTTGTATGTTTGAAGTGTTTGTCTTTGTTGGTTTGTATGTCTGAAGTGTCTGTCTTTGTTGGTTGGTATGTCTAAAGTGCTTGTCTTTCTCTTTTTTGTATTTCTGAAGTGTTTATCTTTGTTAGTTTGTATGTCTAAAGTGTCTGTCTTTGTTGGTTTGTATGTCTAAAGTGCCTGTCTTTGTTGGTTTGTATGTCTGAAGTGCTGTCTTTGTTGGTTTGTATGTCTAAAGTGCCTGTCTTTCTCTGTTTGTATTTCTGAAGTGTCTGTCTTTGTTGTTTTGTATGTCTGAAGTACCTGTCTTTCTATGTTTGTATGTCTGAAGTGTTTGTCTTTGTTGGTTTGTATGTCTGAAGTGTCTGTCTTTGTTGGTTTGTATGGGTGAAGTGTTTGTCTTTGTTGGTTTGTATGTCTGAAGTGTCTGTCTTTGTTGGTTTGTATGTCTGAAATGTCTGTGTTTGTTGGTTTGTATTTCTAAAGTGCCTGTCTTTCTCTGTTTGTATGTCTGAAGTTTTTTGTCTTAGTTTGTTTGTATGTCTAAAGTGCCTGTCTTTCTATGTTTGAATGTCTAAAGTGCCTGTCTTTCTCTGTTTGTATGTGTGAAGTGTTTGGATTTGTTGGTTTGTATGTCTGAAGTGTCTTTCTTTATTGGTTTGTATGTCTGAAGTGTTTGTCTTTGTTGGTTTGTATGGGTGAAGTGTCTGTCTTTGTTGGTTTGTATGTCTAAAGTGCCTGTCTTTCTCTGTTTGTATGTTTGAAGTGTTTTTCTTTGTTGGTTTGTATTTCTGAAGTGTCTGTCTTTGTTGGTTTGTATTTCTAAAGTGCTTGTCTTTCTCTTTTTGTATTTCTGAAGTGTTTGTCTTTGTTGGTTTGTATGTCTGAAGTGTCTGTCTTTGTTGGTTGGTATGTCTAAAGTGCTTGTCTTTCTCTTTTTGTATTTCTGAAGTGTTTATCTTTGTTAGTTTGTATGTCTAAAGTGTCTGTCTTTGTTGGTTTGTATGTCTAAAGGGCCTGTCTTTGTTGGTTTGTATGTCTGAAGTGCCTGTCTTTGTTGGTTTGTATGTCTAAAGTGCCTGTCTTTCTCTGTTTGTATTTCTGAAGTGTCTGTCTTTGTTGTTTTGTATGTCTGAAGTACCTGTCTTTCTATGTTTGTATGTCTGAAGTGTTTGTCTTTGTTGGTTTGTATGTCTGAAGTGTCTGTCTTTGTTGGTTTGTATGGTGAAGTGTTTGTCTTTGTTGGTTTGTATGTCTGAAGTGTCTGTCTTTGTTGGTTTGTATGTCTGAAGTGTCTGTCTTTGTTGGTTTGTATGTCTAAAGTGTCTGTCTTTCTCTGTTTGTATGTCTGAAGTTTTTTGTCTTAGTTTGTTTGTATGTCTAAAGTGCCTGTCTTTCTATGTTTGAATGTCTAAAGTGCCTGTCTTTCTCTGTTTGTATGTGTGAAGTGTTTGGATTTGTTGGTTTGTATGTCTGAAGTGTCTTTCTTTATTGGTTTGTATGTCTGAAGTGTTTGTCTTTGTTGGTTTGTATGGCTGAAGTGTCTGTCTTTGTTTGTTTGTATGTCTAAAGTGCCTGTCTTTCTCTGTTTGTATGTGTGAAGTGTTTGTCTTTGTTGGTTTGCATATCTAAAGTGTTTGTTTTTCAACGTTTCTATGTCTAAAGTGTTTGTCTTTGTTGGTTTGTATGTCTGAAGTGTCTATCTTTGTTGGTTTGTATTTCTGAAGTGTCAGTGTTTGTTGGTTTGTATGTCTAAAGTGCCTGTATTTCTCTGTTTGTATATCTGAAGTGTTTGTATGTCTAAAGTGCCTGTGTTTCTGTGTTTGTATGTGTGAAGTGTTTGTCTTTGTTGGTTTGTATGTCTGATATTTCTGTTTTTATTGGTTTGTATGTCTGAAGAGTTTGTCTTTGTTGGTTTGTATGTCTGAAGTGTCTGTCTTTGTTGGTTTGTATGTCTAAAGTTCCTGTCTTTCTCTGTTTGTAAGTTCGAAGTGTTTGTCTTTGTTGGTTTGTATGTCTGAAGTGTCTGTCTTTGTTGCTTTGTATGTTTAAAGTGCTTGTATTTCTCTTTTGTATTTCTGAAGTGTTTATCTTTGTTGGTTTGTATGTCTAAAGTGCCTGTCTTTGTTGGTTTGTATGTCTAAAGTGCCTGTCTTTCTCTGTTTGTATGTCTGAAGTGTCTGTCTTTGTTGTTTGTATGTCTGAAGTACCACTCTTTCTATGTTTGTATGTCTGAAGTGTTTGTCTTTGTTGGTTTGTATGTCTGAAGTGTCTGTCTTTGTTGGTTTGTATGTCTGAAGTGTTTGTCTTTGTTAGTTTGCATGTCTAAAGTGTTTGTTTTTCTCTGTTTCTATGTCTGAAGTGTTTGTCTTTGTTGGTTTGTATGTCTGAAGTGTTTGTCTTTGTTGGTTTGTATGTCTGAAGTGTCTGTCTTTCTCTATTTGTATGTTTGAAGTGTTTGTCTTCGTTGGTTTGTATGTCTGAAGTGTTTGTCTTTGTTAGTTTGCATGTCTAAAGTGTTTGTTTTTCTCTGTTTCTATGTCTGAAGTGTTTGTCTTTGTTGGTTTGTATGTCTGAAGTGTTTGTCTTTGTTGGTTTGTATGTCTGAAGTGTCTGTCTTTCTCTATTTGTATGTTTGAAGTGTTTGTCTTCGTTGGTTTGTATGTCTGAAGTGTTTGTCTTTGTTGGTTTGTATGTCTAAAGTGCCTGTCTTTCTCTGTTTGTATGTTTGAAGTGTTTGTCTTCGTTGGTTTGTATGTCTGAAGTGTTTGTCTTTGTTGGTTTGTATGTCTGAAGTGTCTGTCTTTCTCTATTTGTATGTTTGAAGTGTTTGTCTTCGTTGGTTTGTATGTCTGAAGTGTTTGTCTTTGTTAGTTTGCATGTCTAAAGTGTTTGTTTTTCTCTGTTTCTATGTCTGAAGTGTTTGTCTTTGTTGGTTTGTATGTCTAAAGTGTTTGTCTTTGTTGGTTTGTATGTCTGAAGTGTCTGTCTTTCTCTATTTGTATGTTTGAAGTGTTTGTCTTCGTTGGTTTGTATGTCTGAAGTGTTTGTCTTTGTTGGTTTGTATGTCTAAAGTGCCTGTCTTTCTCTATTTGTATGTTTGAAGTGTTTGTCTTCGTTGGTTTGTATGTCTGAAGTGTCTGTCTTTGTTGGTTGGTATGTCTAAAGTGCCTGTCTTTCTCTGTTTGTATTTCTGAAGTGTCTGTCTTTGTTGTTTTGTATGTCTGAAGTACCTGTCTTTCTATGTTTGTATGTCTGAAGTGTTTGTCTTTGTTGGTTTGTATGTCTGAAGTGTCTGTCTTTGTTGGTTTGTATGGGTGAAGTGTTTGTCTTTGTTGGTTTGTATGTCTGAAGTGTCTGTCTTTGTTGGTTTGTATGTCTGAAATGTCTGTGTTTGTTGGTTTGTATTTCTAAAGTGCCTGTCTTTCTCTGTTTGTATGTCTGAAGTTTTTTGTCTTAGTTTGTTTGTATGTCTAAAGTGCCTGTCTTTCTATGTTTGAATGTCTAAAGTGCCTGTCTTTCTCTGTTTGTATGTGTGAAGTGTTTGGATTTGTTGGTTTGTATGTCTGAAGTGTCTTTCTTTATTGGTTTGTATGTCTGAAGTGTTTGTCTTTGTTGGTTTGTATGGGTGAAGTGTCTGTCTTTGTTTGTTTGTATGTCTAAAGTGCCTGTCTTTCTCTGTTTGTATGTGTGAAGTGTTTGTCTTTGTTGGTTTGCATATCTAAAGTGTTTGTTTTTCAACGTTTCTATGTCTAAAGTGTTTGTCTTTGTTGGTTTGTATGTCTGAAGTGTCTATCTTTGTTGGTTTGTATTTCTGAAGTGTCAGTGTTTGTTGGTTTGTATGTCTAAAGTGCCTGTATTTCTCTGTTTGTATATCTGAAGTGTTTGTATGTCTAAAGTGCCTGTGTTTCTGTGTTTGTATGTGTGAAGTGTTTGTCTTGTTGGTTTGTATGTCTGATATTTCTGTTTTTATTGGTTTGTATGTCTGAAGAGTTTGTCTTTGTTGGTTTGTATGTCTGAAGTGTCTGTCTTTGTTGGTTTGTATGTCTAAAGTTCCTGTCTTTCTCTGTTTGTAAGTTCGAAGTGTTTGTCTTTGTTGGTTTGTATGTCTGAAGTGTCTGTCTTTGTTGCTTTGTATGTTTAAAGTGCTTGTATTTCTCTTTTTGTATTTCTGAAGTGTTTATCTTTGTTGGTTTGTATGTCTAAAGTGCCTGTCTTTGTTGGTTTGTATGTCTAAAGTGCCTGTCTTTCTCTGTTTGTATGTCTGAAGTGTCTGTCTTTGTTGTTTTGTATGTCTGAAGTACCACTCTTTCTATGTTTGTATGTCTGAAGTGTTTGTCTTTGTTGGTTTGTATGTCTGAAGTGTCTGTCTTTGTTGGTTTGTATGTCTGAAGTGTTTGTCTTTGTTAGTTTGCATGTCTAAAGTGTTTGTTTTTCTCTGTTTCTATGTCTGAAGTGTTTGTCTTTGTTGGTTTGTATGTCTGAAGTGTTTGTCTTTGTTGGTTTGTATGTCTGAAGTGTCTGTCTTTCTCTATTTGTATGTTTGAAGTGTTTGTCTTCGTTGGTTTGTATGTCTGAAGTGTTTGTCTTTGTTAGTTTGCATGTCTAAAGTGTTTGTTTTTCTCTGTTTCTATGTCTGAAGTGTTTGTCTTTGTTGGTTTGTATGTCTGAAGTGTTTGTCTTTGTTGGTTTGTATGTCTGAAGTGTCTGTCTTTCTCTATTTGTATGTTTGAAGTGTTTGTCTTCGTTGGTTTGTATGTCTGAAGTGTTTGTCTTTGTTGGTTTGTATGTCTAAAGTGCCTGTCTTTCTCTATTTGTATGTTTGAAGTGTTTGTCTTCGTTGGTTTGTATGTCTGAAGTGTCTGTCTTTGTTGGTTGGTATGTCTAAAGTGCTTGTCTTTCTCTTTTTTGTATTTCTGAAGTGTTTATCTTTGTTAGTTTGTATGTCTAAAGTGTCTGTCTTTGTTGGTTTGTATGTCTAAAGTGCCTGTCTTTTTTGGTTTGTATGTCTAAAGTGCCTGTCTTTGTTGGTTTGTATGTCTAAAGTGCCTGTCTTTGTTGGTTTGTATGTCTAAAGTGCCTGTCTTTGTTGGTTTGTATGTCTAAAGTGCCTGTCTTTCTCTGTTTGTATGTCCGAAGTGTCTGTCTTTGTTGTTTTGTATGTCTGAAGTGTTTGTCTTTGTTGGTTTGTATGTCTGAAGTGTCTGTCTTTGTTGGTTTGTATGGGTGAAGTGTTTGTCTTTGTTGGTTTGTATGTCTGAAGTGTCTGTCTTTGTTGGCTTGTATGTCTGAAATGTCTGTGTTTGTTGGTTTGTATGTCTGAAGTGCCTGTCTTTCTATGTTTGAATGTCTAAAGTGCCTGTCTTTCTCTTTTTGTATGTGTGAAGTGTTTGTCTTTGTTGGTTTGTATGCCTAAAGTGCCTGTTTTTCTCTGTTTGTATGTCTGAAGTGTTTGTCTTTGTTGGTTTGTATGTCTAAAGGGCCTTTCTTTCTCTGTTTGTATGTCTGAAGTGTCTGTCTTTGTTGGTTTGTATGTCTGAAGTGTCTGTCTTTGTTGGTTTGTATGTCTAAAGTGCCTGTCTTTGTTGGTTTGTATGTCTAAAGTGCCTGTCTTTGTTGGTTTGTATGTCTAAAGTGCCTGTCTTTCTCTGTTTGTATGTCTGAAGTTTCTGTCTATGTTGGTTTGTATATCTAAAGTGTCTGTCTTTCTCTGTTTGTATGTCTAAAGAGTTATATTTTATTGGTCTGTATGTCTGATGTGTCTGTCTTGTTTGTTTGTATGTCTAAAGTGCATGTCTTTGTTGGTTTGTATGTCTAAAGTGCCTGTCTTTCTATGTTTGTATATCTGAAGTGTTTGTCTTTTTTGGTTTGTACGGGTGAAGTGTTTGTCTTTGTTGGTTTGTATGTTTGAAGTGTCTGTCTTTGTTGGTTTGTATGTCTAAAGTGCCTGTCTTTCTCTGTTTGTAAGTCTGAAGTGTTTGTCTTTGTTGGTTTGTATGTCTAAAGGGCTTGTCTTTCTCTTTTTGTATTTCTGAAGTGTATGTCTTTGTTGGTTTGTATGTCTAAAGCGCTTGTCTTTCTCTGTTTCTATGTCTGAAGTGTTTGTCTTTGTTGGTTTGTATGTCTGAAGTGTCTGTCTTTGTTGGTTTGTATGTCTGAAATGTCTGTGTTTGTTGGTTTGTATGTCCAATGTAACTGTCTTTCTCTTTTTGTATGTCTTAAATGTTTGTCTTTGTTTGTTTGTATGTCTAAAGTGCCTGCCTTTCTATGTTTGAATGTCTAAAGTGCCTGTCTTTCTCTGTTTGTAAGTGTGAATACAAACCAACAAAGGCAAACACATCAGACATACAAACCAACAAAGACAGACACTTCAGACAAACAAATCAACAAAGACAAACACTTCAGACATAGAAACAGAGAAAGACAAACAGTTTATACATGCAAACCAACAAAGACAAACACTTCAGACATTCAAACCAACAAAGACAAACACTTCAGACATACAAACCAATAAAGACAGACACTTCAGACATACAAACCAACAAAGACAAACACTTCACACATACAAACAGAGAAAGACAGGCACTTTAGACATTCAAACATAGAAAGACAGGCACTTTAGACATTCAAACAAACTAAGACAAACACTTCAGACATACAAACAGAGAAAGACAGACACTTCAGACATACAAACCAACAAACACAGACATTTCAGACATACAAACCAACAAAGACAGACACTTCAGACATACAAACCAACAAAGACAAACACTTCAGCCATACAAACCAACAAAGACAGACACTTCAGACATACAAACCAACAAAGACAAACACTTCAGACATACAAACATTGAAAGACAGGTACTTCAGACATACAAAACAACAAAGACAGACACTTCAGACATACAAACAGAGAAAGACAGGCACTTTAGACATACAAACCAACAAAGACAGGCACTTTAGACATACAAACCAACTAAGACAGGCACTTTAGACATACAAACCAACAAAGACAGACGCTTTAGACATACAAACTAACAAAGATAAACACTTCAGAAATACAAAAAGAGAGAAGACAAGCACTTTAGACATACCAACCAACAAAGACAGACACTTCAGACATACAAACCAACAAAGACAAACACTTCAGACATACAAACAGAGAAGGACAGGCACTTTAGACATTCAAACATAGAAATACAGGCACTTTAGACATACAAACCAACAAAGATAAACACTTCACAAATACAAAAAGAGAAAGACAAGCACTTGAGACATACAAACCAACAAAGACAGACACTTCAGAAATACAAACCAACAAAGACAAACACTTCAAACATACAAACAGAGAAAGACAGGCACTTTAGACATACAAACCAACAAAGACAGACACTTCACCCATACAAACCAACAAAGACAAACATTTCAGATATACAAACCAATAAAGACAGAAACTTCAGACATACAAGCCAACAAAGACAAACACTTCACACATACAAACAGAGAAAGACAGGCACTTTAGACATTCAAACATAGAAAGACAGGAACTTTAGACATACAAACAAACTAAGAAAAACACTTCACACATACAAACAGAGAAAGACAGGCACTTTAGACATACAAACCAACAAACACAGACATTTCAGACATACAAACCAACAAAGACAGACACTTCAGACATACAAACCAACAAAGACAAACACTACACCCATACAAACCAACAAAGACAAACACTTCACACATACAAACAGAGAAAGACAGGCACTTTAGACATTCAAACATAGAAAGACAGGCACTTTAGACATACAAACAAACAAAGACAAACACTTCAGACATACAAACAGAGAAATACAGGCACTTTAGACATACAAACCAACAAACACAGACATTTTAGAAATACAAACCAACAAAGACAAACACTTCAGACATACAAACCAATCAAAACAGACACATCAGAAATACGAACCAACAAAGACAAACACTTCAAACATAAAAACAGAGAAAGACAGGCACTTTAGACATACAAACCAATAAAAACAGACACATCAGACATACAAACCAACAAAGACAAACACTTCACACATACAAACAGAGAAAGACAGGCACTTTAGACATACAAACAAACAAAGACATACACTTCAGAAATACAAAAAGAGAAAGACAAGCATTTTAGACATACAAACCAACAAAGACAGGCACTTCAGAAATAAAAACCAACAAAGACAAACACTTCAAACATACAAACAGAGAAAGACAGGCACTTTAGACATACAAACCAACGAAGACAGACACTTCACCCATACAAACCAACAAAGACAAACACTTCAGACATACAAACCAATAAAGACAGACACATCTGACATACAAACCAACAAATCCAAACACTTCACACATACAAACAGAGAAAGAAAGGCACTCTAGACATTCAAACATAGAAAGACAGGCACTTTAGACATACAAACAAACTAAGACAAGAAACTTCAGACATACAAACAGAGAAAGACAGGCACTTTAGAAATACAAACCAACAAACACAGACATTTCAGACATACAAACCAACAAAGACAGACACTTCAGACATACAAACCAACAAAGACAAACACTTCAGACATACAAACAGAGAAATACAGGCACTTTAGACATACAAACCAACAAACACAGACATTTCAGACATACAAACCAACAAAGACAGACACTTCAGACATACAAACCAACAAAGACAAACACTTCAGACATAGAAACAGAGAAAAACAAACACTTAAGACAAGCAAACCAACAAAGACAAACACTTCAAACATACAAACAGAGAAAGACAGGCACTTTAGACATACAAACCAACAAAGACAGACACTTCAGACATACAAACCAACAAAGACAAACACTTCAGACATACAAACCAACAAAGACAGACACTTCAGACATACAAACCAACAAAGACAAACACTTCAGACATACAAACAGAGAAAGACAGGTACTTCAGACATAAAAAACAACAAAGATAAACACTTCAGAATTACAAAACGAGAAAGACAAGCACTTATGACATACAAACCAACAAAGACAGACACTTCAGACATACAAACCAACAAAGACAAACACTTTAAACATACAAACAGAGAAAGACAGGCACTTTAGACATACAAACCAACAAAGACAAACACTTCAGACATACAAACCAATCAAAACAGACACATCAGACATACAAACCAACAAAGACAAATACTTCACACATACAAACACAGAAAGACAGGCACTTTAGACATACAAATAAACAAAGACAAACACTTCAGACATACAAACAGAGAAAGACAGGCACTTTAGACATACAAACCACCAAACACTGACACTTCAGAAATACAAACCAACAAAGACAAACACTTCAAAAATAAAAACAGAGAAAGACAGGCACTTTAGACATACAAACCAATAAAAACAGACACATCAGACATACAAACCAACAAAGACAAACACTTCACACATACAAACAGAGAAAGACAGGCACTTTAGACATACAAACCAACAAAGACAGACACTTCAGATATACAAACCAACAAAGACAAACACTTCACCCATACAAACCAACAAAGACAGACACTTCAGACATACAAACCAACAAAGACAAACACTTCAGACATACAAACATAGAAAGACAGGTACTTCAGACATACAAAACAACAAAGATAAACACTTCAGAAATACAAAACGAGAAAGACAAGCACTTTAGACATACAAACCAACAAAGACAGACACTTCAGACATACAAACCAACAAAGACAAACACTTCGAACATACAAACAGAGAAAGACAGGCACTTTAGACATACAAACCAACAAAGACAGACACTTCAGACATACAAACCAACAAAGAAAAACACTAGAGACATACAAACCAATCAAAACAGACACATCAGACATACAAACCAACAAAGACAAACACTTCACACATACAAACACAGAAAGACAGGCACTTTAGACATACAAATAAACAAAGACAAACACTTCAGACATACAAACCAACAAAGACAGACACTTCAGACATACAAACCAACAAAGACAAACACTTCAAACATACAAACCAATAAAAACAGACACATCAGACATTCAAACCAACAAAGACAAACACTTCACACATACAAACAGAGAAAGACAGGCACTTTAGACATACAAACAAACAAAGACATACACTTCAGAAATACAAAAAGAGAAAGACAAGCATTTTAGACATACAAACCAACAAAGACAGGCACTTCAGAAATACAAACCAACAAAGACAAACACTTCAAACATACAAACAGAGAAAGACAGGCACTTTAGACATACAAACCAACGAAGACAGACACTTCACCCATACAAACCAACAAAGACAAACACTTCAGACATACAAACCAATAAAGACAGACACTTCTGACATACAAACCAACAAATCCAAACACTTCACACATACAAACAGAGAAAGAAAGGCACTCTAGACATTCAAACATAGAAAGACAGACACTTTAGACATACAAACAAACTAAGACAAGAAACTTCAGACATACAAACAGAGAAAGACAGGCACTTTAGAAATACAAACCAACAAACACAGACATTTCAGACATACAAACCAACAAAGACAGACACTTCAGACATACAAACCAACAAAGACAAACACTTCACCCATACAAACCAACAAAGACAGACACTTCAGACATACAAACCAACAAAGACAAACACTTCAGACACACAAACATAGAAAGACAGGTACTTCAGACATACAAAACAACAAAGACAGACACTTCAGACATACAAACAGAGAAAGACAGGCAATTTAGACAGACAAACCAACAAAGACAGGCACTTTAGACATACAAACCAACAAAGACAGGCACTTTAGACATACAAACCAACAAAGACAGACACTTTAGACATACAAACTTACAAAGATAAACACTTCAGAAATACAAAAAAGGGAAAGACAAGCACTTTAGACATACCAACCAACAAAGACAGACACTTCAGACATTCAGACCAACAAAGACAAACACTTCAAACATACAAACAGAGAAAGACAGGCACTTTAGACATACAAACCAACAAAGACAGGCACTTTAGACATACAAACCAACAAAGACAAACACTTCAGACATAGAAACAGAGAAAGACAGGCACTTTAGACATTCAAACATAGAAAGACAGGCACTTTAGACATACAAACAAACAAATACAAATACTTCAGACATACAAACAGAGAAAGACAGGCACTTTAGACATACAAACAAACTAAGACAGACACTTCAGACATACAAACCAACAAAGACAAACACTTCAGACATACAAACCAACAAAGACACACACTTCAAACATACAAAGAGAGAAAGACAGGCACTTTAGACATACAAACCAACAAAGACAGACACTTCAGACATACAAACCAACAAAGACAAACACTTCAGCCATACAAACCAACAAAAACAGACACTTCAGACATACAAATCAACAAAGACAAACACTTCCGACATACAAACATAGAAAGACAGGTACTTCAGACATACAAAACAACAAAGACAGACACTTCGGCATACAAACAGAGAAAGACAGGCACTTTAGAGATGCAAACCAACAAAGACAGGCACTTTAGACATACAAACCAACAAAGACAAACACTTCAGACATAGAAACAGAGAAAGACAGGCACTTTAGACATACAAACCAAAAAAGACAGACACTTAAGTGTCTGTCTTTGTTGTTTTGTATGTCTGAAGTACCTGTCTTTCTATGTTTGTATGTCTGAAGTGTTTGTCTTTGTTGGTTTGTATGTCTAAAGTGTCTGTCTTTGTTGGTTTGTATGGGTGAAGTGTTTGTCTTTGTTGGTTTGTATGTCTGAAGTTTCTGTCTTTGTTGGTTTGTATGTCTATAGTGCCTGTCTTTCTCTGTTTTTATGTTTGAAATGTGTGTCTTTGTTGGTTTGTATGTCTGAAGTGTTTGTCTTTGTTGGTTTGTATGTCTGAAGTGTCTGTCTTTGTTGGTTTGTATGTTTGTTGGTTTGAATGTCTGAAGTGTGTGTCTTTGTTGGTTTTTATGTCTAAAGTGCCTGTCTTTGTTGGTTTGTATGTCTAAAGTGCCTGTTTTTCTCTGTTTGTATGTCTGAAGTGTCTGTCTTTGTTAGTTTGTATGTCTCAAGTGCCTGTCTTTCTCTGTTTGTATGTCTGAAGTGTCTGTCTTTGTTGGTTTGTATGTCTAAAGTGTCTGTCTTTGTTGGTTTGTATGTCTAAAGTGCCTGTTTTTGTTTGTTTGTATCTCTAAAGTGTTTGTCTTTGTTGGTTTGAATGTCTGAAGTGTTTGTCTTTGTTGGTTTGCATGTCTAAAGTGTTTGTCTATCTCTGTTTCTATGTCTGAAGTGTTTGTCTTTGTTGATTTGTTTGTCTGAAGTGTCTGTCTTTGTTGGTTTGTATGTCTGAAGTGTTTGTCTTTGTTGGTTTGTATATCTAAAGTGCCTGTCTTTCTCTGTATGTATGTCTGAAGTGCTTGTCTATCTATGTTTGAATGTCTAAAGTGCCTGCTTTCTAAGTTTGTATGTCTGAAGTGTTTGTCTTTGTCGGTTTGTATGTCTGAAGTGTCTGTCTTTGTTGGTTTGTATGTCTAAAGTGCCTGTCTTTCTCTGTTTGTATGTCTGAAGTGTTTGTCTTTGTTGGTTTGTATGTCTAAAGTGCTTGTCCTTCTCTTTTTGTATTTCTAAATAAATATCTTTGTTGGTTTGTATGTCTAAAGCGCTTGTCTTTCTCTGTTTGTACGTCTGAAGTGTTTGTCTTTGTTGGTTTGCATGTCTAAAGAGTTTGTTTTTCTCTGTTTCTATGTCTGAAGTGTTTGTCTTTGTTGGTTTGTATGTCTGAAGTGTCTGTCTTTGTTGGTTTGTATGTCTGAAATGTCTGTGTTTGTTAGTTTGTATGTCTAAAGTGCCTGTCTTTCTCTTTTTGTATGTCTGAAGTGTTTGTCTTTGTTTGTTTGTATGTCTAAAGTGCCTGCCTTTCTATGTTTGAATGTCTAAAGTGCCTGTCTTTCTCTGTTTGTATGTGTGAATACAAACCAACAAAGACAAACACTTCACACATACAAACAGAGAAAGAGAGGCACTTTAGACATACAAATAAACAAGACAGACACATCAGACATACAGACAATAAAATATAACTCTTTAGACATACAAACAGAGAAAGACAGACATTTTAGACATACAAACCAACAAAGACAGACACTTCAGACAAACAAATCAACAAAGACAAACACTTCAGACATAAAAACAGAGAAAGACAAACACTTTAGACATGCAAACCAATAAAGACAAACACTTCACACATACAAACAGAGAAAGACAGGCACTTTAGACATTCAAACATAGAAAGACAGGCACTTTAGACATACAAACCAACAAAGACAAACACTTCAGACATACAAACAGAGAAAGACAGACACTTCAGACATACAAACAAACAAAGACCAACACTTCACCCATACAAACCAACAAAGACAGAAACTTCAGACATACAAACCAACAAAGACAAACACTTCAGACATACAAACCAACACTTCAGACATACAAACTTAGAAAGACAGGCACTTTAGACATTCAAACATAGAAAGACAGGCACTTTAGACATACAAACCAACAAAGACAGGCACTTCAGACATACAAACCAACAAAGACAGACACTTCAGACAAATAAACAGAGAAAGAAAGGCCCTTTAGACATACAAACCAATAAAGACAAACACTTAAGACATACAAACAGAGAAAAACAGGCACTTTAGACATACAAACCAACAAAGACAGGCACTTTAGACATACAAACCAACAAAGAAACACACTTCAGACATTCAAACCAACAAAAATACAAACCAACAAAGACAGACGCTTCAGATATACAAACCAACAAAGACAAACACTTCAGAAATAGAAACAGAGAAAAACAAACACTTTAGACATGCAGACCAACAAAGACAGACACTTCAGAAATACAAAAAGAGAAAGACAAGCACTTTAGACATACAAACCAACAAAGACAGACACTTCAGACATACAAACCAACAAAGACAAACACTTCAGACATACAAACCAACAAAGACACACACTTCAAACATACAAACAGAGAAAGACAGGCACTTTAGACATACAAACCAACAAAGACAGACACTTCAGACATACAAACCAACAAAGGCAAACACTTCACCCATACAAACCAACAAAGACAGACGCTTCAGACATACAAATCAACAAAGACAAACACTTCAGACATACAAACATAGAAAGACAGGTACTTCAGACATACAAAACAACAAAGACAGACACTTCAGACATACAAACAGAGAAAGACAGGCACTTTAGACATACAAACCAACAAAGACAGGCACTTTAGACATACAAACCAACAAAGATAAACTCTTCAGAAATAAAAAAGAGAAAGACAAGCACTTTAGACATACCAACCAACAAAGACAGACACTTCAGACATACAAACCAACAAAGACAAACACTTCAAACATACAAACAGAGAAAGACAGGCACTTTAGACATACAAACCAACAAAGACAGACATTTCAGACATACAAACCAAAAAAGACAAACACTTCAGACATACAAACCAATAAAGACAGACACTTCAGACATACAAACCAACAAAGACAAACACTTCACACATACAAACAAAGAAAGACAGGCACCTTAGACATTCAAACATAGAAAGACAGGCACTTTAGACATACAAACAAACAAAGACAAACACTTCAGACATACAAACAGACAAATACAGGCACTTTAGACATACAAACCAACACACACAGACATTTCAGACATACAAACCAACAAAGACAGACACTTCAGACATACAAACCAACAAAGACAAACACTTCACCCATACAAACCAACAAAGACAGACACTTCAGACATACAAACCAACAAAGACAAACACTTCAGACATACAAACATAGAAAGACAGGTACTTCAGACATACAAAACAACAAAGACAGACACTTCAGACATACAAACAGAGAAAGACAGGCACTTTAGACATACAAACCAACAAAGACAGACACTTCAGACATACAAACCAACAAAAACAAACACTTCAGACATACAAACATAGAAAGACAGGTACTTCAGACATACAAAACAACAAAGACAGACACTTCAGACATACAAACAGAGAAAGACAGGCACTTTAGACATACAAACCAACAAAGACAGACACTTTAGACATACAAACTTACAAAGATAAACACTTCAGAAATACAAAAAAGAGAAAGACAAGCACTTTAGACATACCAACCAACAAAGACAGACACTTCAGACATACAAACCAACAAAGACAAACACTTCAAACATACAAACAGAGAAAGACAGGCACTTTAGACATACAAACCAACAAAGACAGACACTTCAGACATACAAACCAACAAAGACAAACACTTCAGACATACGAACCAATAAAGACACACACTTCAGACATGCAAACCAACAAAGACAAACACTTCACACATACAAACAGAGAAAGACAGGCACTTTAGACATTCAAACATAGAAAGACAGGCACTTTAGACATACAAACAAACAAATACAAATACTTCAGACATACAAACAGAGAAAGACAGGCACTTTAGACATACAAACAAACTAAGACAGACACTTCAGACATACAAACCAACAAAGACAAACACTTCAAACATACAAACCAACAAAGACACACACTTCAAACATACAAAGAGAGAAAGACAGGCACTTTAGACACACAAACCAACAAAGACAGACACTTCAGACATACAAACCAACAAAGACAAACACTTCACCCATACAAACCAACAAAAACAGACACTTCAGACATACAAACCAACAAAGACAAACACTTCCGACATACAAACATAGAAAGACAGGTACTTCAGACATACAAAACAACAAAGACAGACACTTCAGACATACAAACAGAGAAAGACAGGCACTTTAGACACACAAACCAACAAAGACAGGCACTTTAGACATACAAACCAACAAAGACAAACACTTCAGACACAGAAACAGAGAAAGACAGGCACTTTAGACATACAAACCAACAAAGACAGACACTTAAGTGTCTGTCTTTGTTGTTTTGTATGTCTGAAGTACCTGTCTTTCTATGTTTGTGTGTCTGAAGTGTTTGTCTTTGTTGGTTTGTATGTCTGAAGTGTCTGTCTTTGTTGGTTTGTATGTTTGTTGGTTTGAATGTCTGAAGTGTGTGTCTTTGTTGGTTTTTATGTCTAAAGTGCCTGTCTTTGTTGGTTTGTATGTCTAAAGTGCCTTTTTTTCTCTGTTTGTATGTCTGAAGTGTCTGTCTTTGTTAGTTTGTATGTCTCAAGTGCCTGTCTTTCTCTGTTTGTATGTCTGAAGTGTTTGTCTTTGTTGGTTTGTATGTCTAAAGTGTCTGTCTTTGTTGGTTTGTATGTCTAAAGTGCCTGTTTTTGTTTGTTTGTATGTCTGAAGTGTTTGTCTTTGTTGGTTTGTATGTCTGAAGTGTCTGTCTTTGTTGGTTTGCATGTCTAAAGTGTTTGTCTATCTCTGTTTCTATGTCTGAAGTGTTTGTCTTTGTTGATTTGTTTGTCTGAAGTGTCTGTCTTTGTTGGTTTGTATGTCTGAAGTGTTTGTCTTTGTTGGTTTGTATGTCTAAAGTGCCTGTCTTTCTCTGTTTGTATGTCTGAAGTGCTTGTCTATCTATGTTTGAATGTCTAAAGTGCCTGCTTTCTAAGTTTGTATGGGTGAAGTGTTTGTCTTTGTCGGTTTGTATGTTTGAAGTGTCTGTCTTTGTTGGTTTGTATGTCTAAAGTGCCTGTCTTTCTCTGTTTGTATGTCTGAAGTGTTTGTCTTTGTTGGTTTGTATATCTAAAGTGCTTGTCCTTCTCTTTTTGTATTTCTAAAGTGTATATCTTTGTTGGTTTGTATGTCTAAAGCGCTTGTCTTTCTCTGTTTGTACGTCTGAAGTGTTTGTCTTTGTTGGTTTGCATGTCTAAAGAGTTTGTTTTTCTCTGTTTCTATGTCTGAAGTGTTTGTCTTTGTTGGTTTGTATGGGTGAAGTGTCTGTCTTTGTTGGTTTGTATGTCTGAAATGTCTGTGTTTGTTAGTTTGTATGTCTAAAGTGCCTGTCTTTCTCTTTTTGTATGTCTGAAGTGTTTGTCTTTGTTTGTTTGTATGTCTAAAGTGCCTGCCTTTCTATGTTTGAATGTCTAAAGTGCCTGTCTTTCTCTGTTTGTACGTTTGAATACAAACCAACAAAGACAAACACTTCACACATACAAACAGAGAAAGAAAAGGCACTTTAGACATACAAATAAACAAGACAGACACATCAGACATACAGACCAATAAAATATAACTCTTTAGACATACAAACAGAGAAAGACAGACATTTTAGACATACAAACCAACAAAGACAGACACTTCAGACAAACAAATCAACAAAGACAAACACTTCAGACATAAAAACAGAGAAAGACAAACACTTTAGACATGCAAACCAATAAAGACAGACACTTCACACATACAAACAGAGAAAGACAGGCACTTTAGACATTCAAACATAGAAAGACAGTTACTTTAGACATACAAACAAACAAAGACAAACACTTCAGACATACAAACAGAGAAAGACAGACACTTCAGACATACAAACAAACAAAGACCAACACTTCACCCATACAAACCAACAAAGACAGAAACTTCAGACATACAAACCAACAAAGACAAACACTTCAGACATACAAACCAACACTTCAGACATACAAACTTAGAAAGACAGGCACTTTAGACATTCAAACATAGAAAGACAGGCACTTTAGACATACAAACCAACAAAGACAGGCACTTCAGACATACAAACCAACAAAGACAAACACTTCAGACATATAAACAGAGAAAGAAAGGCCCTTTAGACATACAGACCAATAAAGACAAACACTTAAGACATACAAACAGAGAAAAACAGGCACTTTAGACATACAAACCAACAAAGACAGGCACTTTAGACATACAAACCAACAAAGAAACACACTTCAGACATTCAAACCAACAAACATACAAACCAACAAAGACAGACGCTTCAGATATACAAACCAACAAAGACAAACACTTCAGACATAGAAACAGAGAAAAACAAACACTTTAGACATGCAGACCAACAAAGACAGACACTTCAGAAATACAAAAAGAGAAAGACAATCACTTTAGACATACAAACCAACAAAGACAGACACTTCAGACATACAAACCAACAAAGACAAACACTTCAGACATACAAACCAACAAAGACAAACACTTCAAACATACAAACAGAGAAAGACAGGCACTTTAGACATACAAACCAACAAAGACAGACACTTCAGACCTACAAACCAACAAAGACAAACACTTCACCCATACAAACCAACAAAGACAGACGCTTCAGACATACAGATCAACAAAGACAAACACTTCAGACATAGAAACATAGAAAGACAGGTACTTCAGACATACAAAACAACAAAGACAGACACTTCAGACATACAAACAGAGAAAGACAGGCACTTTAGACATACAAACCAACAAAGACAGGCACTTTAGACATACAAACCAACAAAGATAAACACTTCAGAAATACAAAAAGAGAAAGACAAGCACTTTAGACATACCAACCAACAAAGACAGACACTTCAGACATACAAACCAACAAAGACAAACACTTCAAACATACAAACAGAGAAAGACAGGCACTTTAGACATAAAAACCAACAAAGACAGACATTTCAGACATTCAAGCCAAGAAAGACAAACACTTCAGACATACAAACCAATAAAGACAGACACTTCAGACATACAAACCAACAAAGACAAACACTTCACACATACAAACAAAGAAAGACAGGCACCTTAGACATTCAAACATAGAAAGACAGGCACTTTAGACATACAAACAAACAAAGACAAACACTTCAGACATACAAACAGACAAATACAGGCACTTTAGACATACAAACCAACACACACAGACATCTCAGACATACAAACCAACAAAGACAGACACTTCAGACATACAAACCAACAAAGAAAAACACTTCAGACATAGAAACAGAGAAAAAACAAACACTTTAGACATGAAAACCAACAAAGACAAACACTTCAGACATACAAACAGAGAAACCCAAGCGCTTTAGACATACAAACCAACAAAGACAGACACTTCAGAAATACTAACCAACAAAGACAAACACTTCAGACATACAAAGTGTCTGTCTTTGTTGGTTTGTATGTCTAAAGTGCTTGTCTTTCTCTGTTTATATGTCTGAAGTGCTTGTCTTTGTTGGTTTGCATGTCTAAAGTGTTTGTTTTTCTCTGTTTCTAAGTCTGAAGTGTTTGTCTTTGTTGGTTTGTATGTCTGACATGTCTGTGTTTGTTGGTTTGTATGTCTAAAGTGCCTGTCTTTCTCCGTTTGTATGTCTGAATTGTTTGTCTTTGTTTGTTTGTATGTCTAATGTGCCTGTCTTTCTATGTTTGACTGTCTAAAGTGCCTGTCTTTCTCTGTTTGTACGTATGAAGTATTTGTCTTTGTTGGTTTGTATGTCTGAAGTGTCTGTCTTTATAGGTTTGTATGTCTGAAGTGTTTGTCTTTGTTGGTTTGTATGTCTGAAGTGTCTGTCTTTTTTGGTTTGTATGTCTAAAGTGCCTGTCTTTCTGTGTTTGTATGTTTGAAGTGTTTGTCTTTTTGGTTTGTATGTCTGAAGTGTCTGTCTTTGTTTGTTGGTATGTCTAAAGTGCTTGACTTTCTCTTTTTGTATTTCTGAAGTGTTTATCTTTGTTGGTTTGTATGTCTAAAGTTTAAGTCTTTGTTGGTTTGTATGTCTAAAGTGCCTGTCTTTGTTGGTTTGTTTGTCTAAAGTGCCTGTCTTTGTTGATTTGTATGTCTAAAGTCTCTGTCTTTGAAGTGTCTGTCTTTGTTGTTTTGTATCTCTGAAGTACCTGTCTTTCTATGTTTGTATGTCTGAAGTGTTTGTCTTTTTGGTTTGTATGTCTGAAGTGTTTGTCTTTCTCTTTTTGTATGTCTGAAGTGTTTGTCTTTGTTTGTTTGTTTGTCTAAAGTGCTGCCTTTCTATGTTTGAATGTCTAAAGTGCCTGTCTTTCTCTGTTTGTATGTGTGAATACAAGCCAACAAAGACAGACACTTCACACATACAAACAGAGAAAGACAGGCACTTTAGACATTCAAACATAGAAAGACAGGCACTTTTGACAAACAAACAAACAAAGACAAACACTTCAGACATACAAACAGAAAAAGACAGACACTTCAGACATACAATCCAACAAAGACCAACACTTCACCCATACAAACCAACAATGACAGAAACTTCAGACATACTAACCAACAAAGACAAACACTTCAGACATACAAACTTAGAAAGACAGGCACTATAGACATTCAAACATAGAAAGACAGGCACTTTAGACATGCTAACCAACAAAGACAAGCACTTCAGACATACAAACAGAGAAAGACAGGCAATTTAGGCATACAAACAAACAAGACAGACACATCAGACATACAGACCAATGAAATATAACTCTTTAGACATACAAACAGAGAAAGACAGACATTTTAGACATACAAATCAACAAAGACAGACACTTCAGACAAACAAATCAACAAAGACAAACACTTCAGACATAAAAACAGAGAAAGACAAACATTTTAGACATGCAAACCATCAAAGACAAACACTTCAGACATTCAAACCAACAAAGACAAACCAATAAAGACAGACACTTCAGACATACAAACCAACAAAGACAAACACTTCACACATACAAACAGAGAAAGACAGGCACCTTAGACATTCAAACATAGAAAGACAGGCACTTTAGACATACAAACAAACAAAGACAAACACTTCACACATACAAACAGAGAAAGACAGGCACCTTAGACATTCAAACATAGAAAGACAGGCACTTAAGACATACAAACCAACAAACACAGACACTTCAGACATACAAACCAACAAAGACAGACACTTCAGACTTACAAACCAACAAAGACAAACACTTCAGACATAGAAACAGAGAAATACAAACACTTTAAACATGAAAACCAACAAAGACAAACACTTCACACATACAAACAGAGAAACCCAAGCGCTTTGGACATACAAACCAACAAAGACAGACACTTCAGACATACAAACCAACAAAGACAAACACTTTGGACCGACAAAGTGTCTGTCTTTGTTGGTTTGTATGTCTAAAGTGCTTGTCTTTCTCTGTTTATATGTCTGAAGTGTTTGTGTTTGTTGGTTTGCATGTCTAAAGTGTTTGTTTTTCTCTGTTTCTATGTCTGAAGTGTTTGTCTTTGTTGGTTTGTATGTCTGAAGTGTCTGTCTTTGTTGGTCAGTATGTCTGAAATACAAAGTGTCTGTGTTTGTTGGTTTGTATGTCTAAAGTGCTTGTCTTTCTCTGTTTATATGTCTGAAGTGTTTGTGTTTGTTGGTTTGCATGTCTAAAGTGTTTGTTTTTCTCTGTTTCTATGTCTGAAGTGTTTGTCTTTGTTGGTTTGTATGTCTGAAGTGTCTGTCTTTGTTGGTTTGTATGTCTGAAATGTCTGTGTTTGTTGGTTTGTATGTCTAAAGTGCCTGTCTTTCTCTGTTTGTATGTCTGAAGTGTTTGTCTTTGTTTGTTTGTATGTCTAAAGTGCCTGTCTTTCTATGTTTGAATGTCTAAAGTGCCTGTCTTTCTCTGTTTGTATGTATGAAATGTTTTTCTTTGTTTGTTTGTATGTCTGAAGTGTCTGTCTTTGTTGGTTGGTATGTCTAAAGTGCTTGTCTTTCTCTTTTTGTATTTCTGAAGTGTTTATCTTTGTTGGTTTGTATGTCTAAATTGTCTGTCTTGTTGTTTTTTATGTCTAAAGTGCCTGTCTTGGTTGGTTTGTACGTCTAAAGTGCCTCTCTTTGTTGGTTTGTATGTCTAAAGTGTCTGTCTTTCTCTATTGTATGTCTGAAGTGTCTTTCTTTGTTGTTTTGTATGTCTGAAGTACCTGTCTTTCTATGTTTGTATGTCTGAAGTGTTTGTCTTTTTGGTTTGTATGTCTGAAGTGTCTGTCTTTGTTGGTTTGTATGGGTGAAGTGTTTGTCTTTGTTGGTTGGTATGTCTGAAGTGTCTGTCTTTGTTGGTTCGTATGTCTAAAGTGCCTGTCTTTCTCTGTTTGTATGTTTGAAGTGTGTGTCTTTGTTGGTTTGTATGTCTGAAGTACCTGTCTTTCTATGTTTATATGTCTGAAGTGTTTGTCTTTGTTGGTTTGTATGTCTGAAGTGTCTGTCTTTGTTGGTTTTGTATGGGTGAAGTGTTTGTCTTCGTTGGTTTGTATGTCTGAAGTGTCTGTCTTTGATGGTTTGTATGTCTGAAATGTCTGTGTTTGTTGGTTTGTATGTCTAAAGTGCCTGTCTTTCTCTGTTTGTAGGTCTGAAGTGTTTGTCTTAGTTTGTTTGTATGTCTAAAGTGCCTGTCTTTCTCTGTTTGTATGTGTGAAGTGTTTGTCTTTGTTGGTTTGTATGTCTGAAGTGTTTGTCTTGATTGGTTTGTATGTCTGAAGTGTTTGTCTTTGTTGGTTTGTATGGATGAAGTGTCTGTCTTTGTTGGTTTGTATGTCTAAAGTGCCTGTCATTCTCTGTTTGTACGTTTGAAGTGTTTGTCTTTGTTGGTTTGTATTTCTGAAGTGTCTGTCTTTGTTGGTTTGTATGTCTAAAGTGCTTGTCTTTCTCTTTTTGTATTTCTGAAGTGTTTATCTTTGTTGGTTTGTATGTCTAAAGTGTCTGTCTTTGTTGGTTTGCATGTCTAAAGTGCCTGTCTTTGTTGGTTTGTATGTCTAAAGTGCTTGTCTTTCTCTTTTTGTATTTCTGAAGTGTTTATCTTTGTTGGTTTGTATGTCTAAAGTGTCTGTCTTTGTTGGTTTGCATGTCTAAAGTGCCTGTCTTTGTTTATTTGTATGTCTAAAGCTCCTGTCTTTGTTGGTTTGTATGTCTAAAGTGCCTGTCTTTCTCTGTTTGTATGTCTGAAGTGTCTGTTTTTGTTGTTTTGTATGTCTGAAGTACCTGTCTTTCTATGTTTGTATGTTTGAAGTGTTTGTCTTTGTTGGTTTGTATGTCTGAAGTGTCTGTCTTTGTTGGTTTGTATGGGTGAAGTGTTTGTCTTTGTTGGTTTGTATGTCAGAAAAGTCTGTCTTTGTTGGTTTGTATGTCTAAAATGCCTGTCTTTCTCTGTTTGTATGTTTGAAGTGTTTGTCTTTGTTGGTTTGTATGTCTGAAGTGTTTGTCTTTATTGGTTTGTATGTCTGAAGTGTTTGTCTTTGTTGGTTTGTATGGCTGAAGTGTCTGTCTTTGTTGGTTTGTATGTCTAAAGTGCCTGTCTTTCTCTGTTTGTATGTTTGAAGTGTTTGTTTTTGTTGGTTTGTATTTCTGAAGTGTCTGTCTTTGTTGGTTTGTATGTCTAAAGTGCTTGTCTTTCTCTTTTTGTATTTCTGAAGTGTTTATCTTTGTTGGTTTGTATGTCTAAAGTGTCTGTCTTTGTTGGTTTGCATGTCTAAAGTGCCTGTCTTTGTTGGTTTGTATGTCTAAAGTGCTTGTCTTTCTCTTTTTGTATTTCTGAAGTGTTTATCTTTGTTGGTATGTATGTCTAAAGTGTCTGTCTTTGTTGGTTTGCATGTCTAAAGTGCCTGTCTTTGTTTATTTGTATGTCTAAAGTGCCTGTCTTTGTTGGTTTGTATGTCTAAAGTGCCTGTCTTTCTCTGTTTGTATGTCTGAAGTGTCTGTTTTTGTTGTTTTGTATGTCTGAAGTACCTGTCTTTCTATGTTTGTATGTTTGAAGTGTTTGTCTTTGTTGGTTTGTATGTCTAAAGTGCCTGTCTTTGTTGGTTTGTATGTCTAAAGTCTTTTGGCCTGGCCTGGCCTTTGTTGGTTTGGCCTGTCTTTGTTGGTTTGTATTTCTAAAGTGCCTGTCTTTATCTGTTTGTATATCTGAAGTGTTTGTCTTTATTGGTTTGTATGGGTGAAGTGTCTGTCTTTGTTGGTTTGTATGTCTAAAGTGCCTGTTTTTCTCTGTTTATATGTTTGAAGTGTTTGTCTTTGTTGGTTTGTTTTTCTGAAGTGTTTTTCTTTGTTGGTTTGTATGTCTGAAGTGTCTGTTTTTGTTGGTTTTTATGTCTAAAGTGCCTGTCTTTCTCTGTTTGTATGTTTGAAGTGTTTGTCTTTGTTGGTTTGTATGTCTGAAGTGTCTGTCTTTGTTGGTTAGTGTGTCTAAAGTGCCTGTCTTTGTTGGTTTGTATGTCTAAAGTGCCTGTCTTTGTTGGTTTGTATGTCTAAAGTGCCTGTCTTTCTCTGTTTGTATGTCTGAAGTGTCTGTTTTTGTTGGTTTGCATGTCTGAAGTGCCTGTCTTTCTATGTTTGCATGTCTGAAGTGTTTGTCTTTGTTGGTTTGTATGTCTGAAGTGTTTGTCTTTGTTTGTTTGTATGTCTAAAGAGTTTTTCCTTCTCTGTTTTTATGTCTGAAGTGCTTGTCTTTGTTGGTTTGTGTGTCTAAAGGGCCTGTCTTTCTCTGTTTGTATGTCTGAAGTTTGATCTGTGTGTATGTTTTTGTTGGTTTGTATGTGTAAAGTGTCTGTCTTTGATGGTTTGTATGTCTAAAGTGCCTGTCTTTGTTGGTTTGTATGTCTAAAGTACCTGTCTTTGTTGGTTTGTATGTCTAAAGTGCCTGTCTTTCTCTGTTTGTATGTCTGAAGTGTCTGTCTTTGTTGGTTTGTTTGTCTGAAGTGCCTGTCTTTCTATGTTTGTATGTCTGAAGTGTTTGTCTTTGTTTCTTTGTATGTCTAAAGTGTTTGTCTTTGTTGGTTTGTATGTCTGAAGTGTTTGTCTTTGTTGGTTTGAATTTTTAAAGTGTTTGTCTTTCAATGTTTCTATGTCTGAAGTGTTTGTCTTTGTTGGTCTGTATGTCTGAAGTGTCTGTCTTTGTTGGTTTGTATGTCTAAAGTGCCTGACTTTGATGGTTTGTATGTCTAAAGTGCCTGTCTTTCTCTGTTTGTATGTCTGAAGTGTTTTTCTTTGTTGGTTTGTATGTCTGAAGTGTCTGTCTTTGTTTGTTTGTATGTCTGAAGTGTTTGTCTTTGTTTGTTTGTATGTCTAAAGTGCTTCTCTTTTTCTGTTTGTATGTTTGAAGTGTTTGTCTTTGTTGCTTTGTATGTCTGAAGTGTCTGTCTTTGTTGGTTTGTATGTCAAAAGTGCTTTAATATGCTTTTTGTATTTCTAAAGTGTTTGTCTTTGTTTATTTGTATGTGTAAAGTGTCTGTCTTTGTTGGTTTGTATGTCTAAAGTGGCTGTCTTTGTTGGTTTGTATGTCTAAAGTACCTGTCTTTGTTGGTTTGTATGTCTAAAGTGCCTGTCTTTCTCTGTTTGTATGTCTGAAGTGTCTGTCTTTGTTGGTTTGTTTGTCTGAAGTGCCTGTCTTTCTATGTTTTATGTCTGAAGTGTTTGTCTTTGTTTGTTTGTATGTCTAAAGTGCTTGTCTTTGTTGGTTTGTATGTCTGAAGTGTTTGTCTTTGTTGGTTTGAATGTCTAAAGTGTTTGTCTTTCTCTGTTTCTATATCTGAAGTGTTTGTCTTTTTTGGTCTGTATGTCTGAAGTGTCTGTCTTTGTTGGTTTGTATGTCTAAAGTGCCTGTCTTTCTCTGTTTGTATGTCTGAAGTGTTTGTCTATGTTGGTTTGTATGTTTTAAGTGCCTATCTTTCTCTGTTTGTATGTCTGAAGTGTTTTTCTTTGTGGGTTTGTATGTCTGAAGGGTCTGTTTTTCTTGGTTTGTATGTCTGAAGTGTTTGTCTTTGTTGGTTTGTTTGTCTGAAGTGTCGGTTTTTGTTGGTTTGTATGTCTGAAGTGCCTGTCTTTCTATGTTTGCATGTCTGAAGTGTTTTTCTTTGTTTGTTTGTATGTCTGAAGTGTCTGTCTTTGTTGGTTTGTATGTCTAAAGTGCTTGTCTTTCTCTTTTTGTATTTCTGAAGTGTTTATCTTTGTTGGTTTGTATGTCTAAATTGTCTGTCTTTGTTGTTTTTATGTCTAAAGTGCCTGTCTTTGTTGGTTTGTATGTCTAAAGTGCCTCTCTTTGTTGGTTTGTATGTCTAAAGTGTCTGTCTTTCTCTGTTGTATGTCTGAAGTGTCTGTCTTTGTTGGTTTGTATGTCTGAAGTACCTGTCTTTCTATGTTTGTATGTCTGAAGTGTTTGTATTTTTGTTTTGTATGTCTGAAGTGTCTGTCTTTGTTGGTTTGTATGGGTGAAGTGTTTGTCTTTGTTGGTTTGTATGTCTGAAGTGTCTGTCTTTGTTGGTTTGTATGTCTAAAGTGCCTGTCTTTCTCTGTTTGTATGTTTGAAGTGTGTGTCTTTGTTGGTTTGTATGTCTGAAGTACCTGTCTTTCTATGTTTGTATGTCTGAAGTGTTTGTCTTTGTTGGTTTGTATGTCTGAAGTGTCTGTCTTTGTTGGTTTGTATGGGTGAAGTGTTTGTCTTCGTTGGTTTGCATGTCTGAAGTGTCTGTCTTTGTTGGTTTGTATGTCTGAAATGTCTGTGTTTGTTGGTTTGTATGTCTAAAGTGCCTGTCTTTCTCTGTTTGTAGGTCTGAAGTGTTTGTCTTAGTTTGTTTGTATGTCTAAAGTGCCTGTCTTTCTCTGTTTGTATGTGTGAAGTGTTTGTCTTTGTTGGTTTGTATGTCTGAAGTGTTTGTCTTTATTGGTTTGTATGTCTTAAGTGTTTGTCTTTGTTGGTTTGTATGGGTGAAGTGTCTGTCTTTGTTGGTTTGTATGTCTAAAGTGCCTGTCTTTCTCTGTTTGTATGTTTGAAGTGTTTGTCTTTGTTGGTTTGTATTTCTGAAGTGTCTGTCTTTGTTGGTTTGGATGTCTAAAGTGCTTGTCTTTCTCTTTTAGTATTTCTGAAGTGTTTATTTTTGTTGGTTTGTATGTCTAAAGTGTCTGTCTTTGTTGGTTTGCATGTCTAAAGTGCCTGTCTTTGTTGGTTTGTATGTCTAAAGTGCCTGTCTTTGTTGGTTTGTATGTCTAAAGTGCCTGTCTTTCTCTGTTTGTATGTTTGAAGTGTGTGTCTTTGTTGTTTTGTATGTCTGAAGTACCTGTCTTTCTATGTTTGTATGTTTGAAGTGTTTGTCTTTGTTGGTTTGTATGTCTGAAGTGTCTGTCTTTGTTGGTTTGTATGGGTGAAGTGTTTGTCTTTGTTGGTTTGTATGTCTGAAGAGTCTGTCTTTGTTGGTTTGTATGTCTAAAGTGCCTGTCTTTCTCTGTTTGTATGTCTGAAGTGTCTGTTTTTGTTGTTTTGTATGTCTGAAGTACCTGTCTTTCTATGTTTGTATGTTTGAAGTGTCTGTCTTTGTTGGTTTGTATGTCTGAAGTGTCTGTCTTTGTTGGTTTGTATGTCTAAAGTCTTTTGGCCTGGCCTGGCCTTTGTTGGTTTGGCCTGTCTTTGTTGGTTTGTATTTCTAAAGTGCCTGTCTTTATCTGTTTGTATATCTGAAGTGTTTGTCTTTATTGGTTTGTATGGGTGAAGTGTCTGTCTTTGTTGGTTTGTATGTCTAAAGTGCCTGTTTTTCTCTGTTTATATGTTTGAAGTGTTTGTCTTTGTTGGTTTGTTTTTCTGAAGTGTTTGTCTATGTTGGTTTGTATGTCTAAAGTGCCTATCTTTCTCAGTTTGTATGTCTGAAGTGTTTGTCTTGGTTGCTTTGTATGTCTGAAGTGTCTGTCTTTGTTGGTTTGTATGTCGAAAGTGCTTGTCTTTCTCTTTTTGTATTTCTGAATTGTTTGTTTTTGTTGGTTTGTATGTGTAAAGTGCCTGTCTTTGTTGGTTTGTATGTCTAAAATACCTGTCTTTGTTGGTTTGTATGTCTAAAGTGCCTGCCTTTCTCTGTTTGTATTTCTGAAGTTTCTGTCTTTGTTGGTTTGTTTGTCTGAAGTGCCTGTCTTTCTATGTTTGCATGTCTGAAGTGTTTGTCTTTATTTGTTTGTATGTCTAAAGTGTTTGTCTTTGTTGGTTTGTATGTCTGAAGTGTTTGTCTTTGTTCGTTTGCATGTCTAAAGTGTTTGTCTTTCTCTGTTTCTTTGTCTGAAGTGTTTGTCTTTTTTATTCTGTATGTCTGAAGTTTCTGTCTTTGTTGGTTTGTATGTCTAAAGTGACTGTCTTTGTTGGTTTGTATGTCTAAAGTGCCTGTCTTTCTCTGTTTGTATGTCTGAAGTCTCTGTTTTTGTTGGTTTGCATGTCTGAAGTACCTGTCTTTCTATGTTTGCATGTCTGAAGTGTTTGTATTTGTTGGTTTGTATGTCATAAGTGTTTGTCTTTGTTTGTTAGTATGTCTAAAGAGTTTTTCCTTCTCTGTTTTTATGTCTGAAGTGTTTGTCTTTGTTGGTTTATGTGTCTAAAAGGCCTGTCTTTCTCTGTTTGTATGTCTGAAGTTTGATCTGTTTGTATGTTTTTGTTGGTTTATATGTGTAAAGTGTCTGTCTTTCTTGGTTTGTATGTCTAAAGTGCCTGTCTTTGTTGGTTTGTATGTCTAAAGTACCTGTCTTTGTTGGTTTGTATGTCTAAAGGGCCTGTCTTTCTCTGTTTGTATGTCTGAAGTGTCTGTCTTTGTTGGTTTGCTTGTCTGAAGTGCCTGTCTTTCTATGTTTGTATGTCTGAAGTGTTTGTCTTTGTTGGTTTGCATGTCTAAAGTGTTTGTCTTTCTCTGTTTCTATGTCTGAAGTGTTTGTCTTTGTTGGTCTGTATGTCTGAAGTACCTGTCTTTGTTGGTTTGTATGTCTGAAGTACCTTTCTTTGTTGGTTTGTATGTCTGAAGTGCCTGTCTTTCTATGTTTGTGTGTCTGAAGTGTTTGTCTTTGTTTGTTTGTATGTCTAAAGTGTTTGTCTTTGTTGGTTTGTATGTCTAAAGGGCCTGTCTTTCTCTGTTTGTATGTCTGAAGTGTCTGTCTTTGTTGGTTTGTATGTTCAAAGTGCCTGTCTTTCTATGTTTGTATGTCTGAAGTGTTTGTCTTTGTTTGTTTGTATGTCTAAAGTGTTTGTCTTTGTTGGTTTGTATGTCTGAAGTGTTTGTCTTTGTTGGTTTGCATGTCTAAAGTGTTTGTCTTTCTCTGTTTCTATGTCTGAAGTGTTTGTCTTTGTTGGTCTGTATGTCTGAAGTACCTGTCTTTGTTGGTTCGTATGTCTGAAGTACCTTTATTTGTTGGTTTGTATGTCTGAAGTGCCTGTCTTTCTATGTTTGTATGTCTGAAGTGTTTGTCTTTGTTTGTTTGTATGTCTAAAGTGTTTGTCTTTGTTGGTTTGTATGTCTGAAGTGTTTGTCTTTGTTGATTTGCATGTCTAAAGTGTTTGTCTTTCTCTGTTTCTATGTCTGAAGTGTTTGTCTTTTTCGGTCTGTATGTCTGAAGTGTCTGTCTATGTTGGTTTGTATGTCTAAAGTGCCTGTCTTTGTTGGTTTGTATTTCTAAAGTGCCTGTCTTTCTCTGTTTGTTTGTCTGAAGTGTCTGTTTTTGTTGGTTTGCATGTCTGAAGTGCCTGTCTTTCTATGTTTGCATGTCTGACGTGCTTGTCCTTGTTGGTTTGTGTGTCTGAAGTGTTTGTCTTTCTCTGTTTGTATGTCTGAAGTGTTTTTCTTTGTTGGTTTGTATGTCTGAAGTGTTTGTCTTTGTTGGTTTGTATGTCTGAAGTGTTTGTCTTTGTTGGTTTGTTTGTCTGAAGTGTCTGTTTTTGTTGGTTTGCATGTCTGAAGTGCCTGTCTTTCTATGTTTGCATGTCTGAAGGTTGTCTTTGTTGGTTTGTATGTCTGAAGTGTATGTCTTTGTTTGTTTGTATGTCTAAAGTGCCTGTCTTTCTCTTTTTTTTATGTCTGAAGTGATTTGCTATGTTGGTTTGCATGTCGAAAGTGCCTATCTTTCTCTGTTTGTATGTCTGAAGTGATTGTCTTTGTTGCTTTTTATGTCTGAAGTGTCTGTCTTTGTTGGTTTGTATGTCGAAAGTGCTTGTCTTTCTCTTTTTGTATTTCTGAAGTGTTTGTCTTTGTTGGTTTGTATGTGTAAAGTGTCTGTCTTTGTGGGTTTGTATGTCTAAAGTGCCTGTCTTTGTTGGTTTGTTTGTCTAAAGTACCTGTCTTTGTTGGTTTGTATGTCTAAAGTGCCTGTCTTTCTTTGTTTGTATGTCTGAAGTGTCTGTCTTTGTTGGTTTGTTTGTCTGAAGTGCCTGTCTTTCTATGTTTGTATGTCTGAAGTGTTTGTCTTTATTTGTTTATATGTCTAAAGTGTTTGTCTTTGTTGGTTTGTATGTCTGAAGTGTCTGTCTTTGCTGGTTTGTATGTCTAAAGTGCCTGTCTTTGTTGGTTTGTATGTCTAAAGTGCCTGTCTTTCTCTGTTTGTTTGTCTGAAGTGTCTGTTTTTTTTGGTTTGCATGTCTGAAGTGCCTGTCTTTCTATGTTTGCATGTCTGAAGTGTTTGTCTTTGTCGGTTTGTATGTCTGAAGTGTTTGTCTTTGTTTTTTTGTATGTCTAAAGTGTTTTTCCTTCTCTGTTTTTATGTCTGAAGTGTTTGTCTTTGTTGGTTTGTTTGTCTAAAGGGCCTGTCTTTCTCTGTTTTTATGTCTGAAGTTTGATCTGTTTGTTTGTTTTTGTTGGTTTGTATGTGTAAAGTGTCTGTCTTTGTTGGTTTGTATGTCTAAAGTGCATGTCTCTGTTGGTTTGTATGTCTAAAGTACCTGTCTTTGTTGGTTTGTATGTCTAAAGTGCCTGTCTGTCTCAGTTTGTATGTCTGAAGTGTTTGTCTTTGTTGCTTTGTATGTCTGAAGTGTCTGTCTTTGTTGGTTTGTATGTCGAAAGTGCTTGTCTTTCTCTTTTTGTATTTCTGAAGTCTTTGTCTTTGTTGGTTTGTATGCGTGAAGTGCCTGTCTTTGTTGGTTTGTATGTCTAAAGTACCTGTCTTTGTTGGTTTGTATGTCTAAAGTGCCTGTCTTTCTCTGTTTGTATGTCTGAAGTGTCTGTCTTTGTTGGTTTGTTTGTCTGAAGTGCCTGTCTTTCTATGTTTGTATGTCTGAAGTGTTTGTCTTTGTTTGTTTGTATGTCTAAAGTGATTGTCTTTGTTGGTTTGTATGGGTGAAGTGTTTGTATTTGTTGGTTTGCATGTCTAAAGTGTTTGTCTTTCTCTGTTTCTATTTCTGAAGTCTTTGTCTTTGTTGGTTTGTATGCGTGAAGTGCCTGTCTTTGTTGGTTTGTATGTCTAAAATACCTGTCTTTGTTGGTTTGTATGTCTAAAGTGCCTGTCTTTCTCTGTTTGTATGTTTGAAGTGTCTGTTCTTGTTGGTTTGCATGTCTGAAGTGCCTGTCTTTCTATTTTTGCATGTCTGAAGTGTTTGTCTTTGTTGGTTTGTATGTCTGAAGTATTTGTCTTTGTTTGTTTGTATGTCTAAAGTGTTTTTCTTTCTCTGTTTTTATGTCTGAAGTGTTTGTCTTTGTTGGTTTGCAGGTCGAAAGGGCTTGTCCTTCTCTTTTAGTATATCTGAAGTGTTTGTCTTTGTTGGTTTGTATGTATAAAGTGTTTGTCTTTGTTGGTTTGTATGTCTAAAGTGGCTGTCTTTGTTGGTTTGTATGTCTAAAGTATCTGTCTTTGTTGGTTTGTATGTCTGAAGTGCCTTTCTTTCTATGTTTGTATGTCTGAAGTGTTTGTCTTTGTTTGTTTGTATGTCTAAAGTGTTTGTCTTTGTTGGTTTGTATGTCTGAAGTGTTTGTCTTTGTTGATTTGCATGTCTAAAGTGTTTGTTTTTCTCTGTTTCTATGTCTGAAGTGTTTGTCTTTTTTGGTCTGTATGTCTGAAGTGTCTGTCTTTGTTGGTTTGTATGTCTAAAGTGCCTGTCTTTGTTGGTTTGTATGTCTAAAGTGCCTGTCTTTCTCTGTTTCTTTGTCTGAAGTGTCTGTTTTTGTTGGTTTGCATGTCTGAAGTGCCTGTCTTTCTATGTTCTCATGTCTGAAGTGTTTGTCTTTGTTTGTTTGTATGTCTAAAGTGCCTGTCTTTCTCTGTTTGTATGTCTGAAGTGTTTGTCTATGTTGGTTTGTATGTCTAAAGTGCCTATCTTTCTCTGTTTGTATGTCTGAAGTGTTTTTCTTTGTTGGTTTGTGTGTCTGAAGTGTCTGTCTTTGTTGGTTTGTATGTCTGAAGTGTTTGTCTTTGTTGGTTTGTATGTCTGAAGTGTCTGTCTTTGTTGGTTTGTATGTCTAAAGTGCCTGTCTTTCTCTGTTTGTATGTCTGAAGTGTTTGTCTTTGTTTTTTTGTATGTCTAAAGTGCCTGTCTTTCTCTGTTTGTATGTCTGAAGTGTCTGTCATAAAAAGTGCCTGTCTTTCTCTGTTTGTACGTCTGAAGTGTCTGTCTTTGTTGGTTTGTATGTCTGAAATGCCTGTCTTTCTATGTTTGTATGTCTGAAGTGTTTATCTTTGTAGGTTTGTATGTCTGAAGTGTTTGTCTTTGTTTGTTTGTATGTCTGAAGTGTCTGTCTTTGTTGGTTTGTATGTCTAAAGTGCTTGTCTTTCTCTTTTTGTATGTCTGAAGTGTTTGTCTTTGTTGGTTTGTATGTCTAAATTGTCTGTCTTTGTTGGTTTGTATGTCTAGAGTGCCCTTTTTTTGTTGGTTTGCATGTCTAAAGTGACTGTCTTTGTTGGTTTGTATGTCTAAAGTGCCTGTCTTTTTCTGTTTGTATTTCTGCAGTGTCGGTCTTTGTTGGTTTGTGTCTGAAGTGCCTGTCTTTCTATGTGTGTATGTCTGAAGTGTTTGTCTTTGTTTTTTGTATGTCTAAAGTGTTTTTCTTTGTTTGTTTGTATGTCTGAAGGGTTTGTCTTTGTTGGTTTGTATGTCTAAAGTGTTTTTCTTTCTCTGTTGCTATGTCTGAAGTGTTTGTCTTTGTTGGTTTGTATGTCTGAATTGTCTGTCTTTGTTGGTTTGTATGTCTGAAGTGCCTGTCTCTGTTGGTTTGTATGTCTAAAGTGCCTGTCTTTCTCTGTTTGTATGTCTGAAGTGTCTGTCTTGTATGTTTGTATGTCTGAAGTGTTTGTCTTTGTTCGTTTGCATGTCTAAAGTGTTTGTCTTTCTCTGTTTCTTTGCCTGAAGTGTTTGTCTTTTTTATTCTGTATGTCTGAAGTTTCTGTCTTTGTTGGTTTGTATGTCTAAAGTGACTGTCTTTGTTGGTTTGTATGTCTGAAGTGCCTGTCTTTCTCTGTTTGTATGTCTGAAGTCTCTGTTTTTGTTGGTTTGCATGTCTAAAGTGTACCTGTCTTTCTATGTTTGCATGTCTGAAGTGTTTGTCTTTGTTGGTTTGTATGTCTGAAGTGTTTGTCTTTGTTTGTTTGTATGTCTAAAGAGTTTTTCTTTCTCTGTTTTTATGTCTGAAGTGTTTGTCTTTGTTGGTTTGTGTGTCTAAAAGGCCTTGTCTTTCTCTGTTTGTATGTCTGAAGTTTGATCTTTGTTTTTATGTTTTTGTGGTTTGTTTGATATGTGTAAAGTGCCTGTCTTTCTTGGTTTGTATGTCTAAAGTGCCTGTCTTTGTTGGTTTGTATGTCTAAAGTACCTGTGTCTTTGTTGGTTTGTATGTCTAAAGTGCCTGTCTTTCTCTGTTTGTATGCTGAAGTGTCTGTCTTTGTTGGTTTGTTTGTCTGAAGTGCCTGTCTTTCTTCTGTTTGTATGTCTGAAGTGTTTGTCTTTATTTGTTTGTTTGTTATAAAGTGTTTGTCTTTGTTGGTTTGTATGTCTGAAGTGTTTGTCTTTGTTGGTTTGCATGTCTAAAGTGTTTGTCTTTCTCTTGTTTCTATGTGTCTGAAGTGTTTGTCTTTGTTGGTTGTATGTCTGAAGTACCTGTCTTTGTTGGTTTGTATGTCTGAAGTACCTTTTTGTTGGTTTGTATGTCTGAAGTGCCTGTCTTTCTATGTTTGTATGTCTGAAGTGTTTGTCTTTGTTTGTTTGTATGTCTAAAGTGTTTGTCTTTGTTGGTTTGTATGTCTAAAGGGCCTGTTTTGTCTTTCTCTGTTTGTATGTCTGAAGTGTCTGTCTTTGTTGGTTTGTATGTCTGAAGTGCCTGTCTTTCTATGTTTGTATGTCTGAAGTGTTTGTCTTTGTTGTTTGTATGTCTAAAGTGTTTGTCTTTGTTGGTTTGTATGTCTGAAGTGTTTGTCTTTGTTGGTTTGTATGTCTAAAGTGTTGTTTTCTCTGTTTGTATGTCTGAAGTGTTTGTCTTTGTTGGTCTGTATGTCTGAAGTGCCTGTCTTTGTTGGTTTGTATGTCTGAAGTACCTTTCTTTGTTGGTTTGTATGTCTGAAGTGCCTGTGTCTTTCTTGTTTGTATGTCTGAAGTGTTTGTCTTTGTTGTTTGTATGTCTAAAGTGTTTGTCTTTGTTGGTTTGTATGTCTGAAGTGTTTGTCTTTGTTGATTTGCATGTCTAAAGTGTTTGTCTTTCTCTGTTTTGTATGTCTGAAGTGTTTGTCTTTGTTCGGTCTGTATGTCTGAAGTGTCTGTCTATGTTGGTTTGTATGTCTAAAGTGCCTGTCTTTGTTGGTTTGTATGTCTAAAGTGCCTGTCTTTCTCTGTTTGTTTGTCTGTCTGAAGTGTCTGTTTTTGTTGGTTTGCATGTCTGAAGTGCCTGTCTTTCTATGTTTGCATGTCTGAAGTGTTTGTCCTTGTTGGTTTGTATGTCTGAAAGTTTTGTCTTTCTCTGTTTGTATGTCTGAAGTGTTTTTCTTTGTTGGTTTGTATGTCCGAAGTGTTTGTCTTTGTTGGTTTGTATGTCTGAAGTGTTTGTCTTTGTTGGTTTGTTTGTATGAAGTGTCTGTTTTGTTGGTTTGCATGTCTGAAGTGCCTGTCTTTCTATGTTTGCATGTCTGAAGTGTTGTCTTGTTGGGTTTGTATGTCTGAAGTGTATGTCTTTGTTTGTTTGTATGTCTAAAGTGCCTGTCTTTCTCTTTTTTATGTCTGAAGTGTTTTGTCTATGTTGGTTTGTATGTCTAAAGTGCCTATCTTTCTCTGTTTGTATGTCTGAAGTGTTTGTCTTTGTTGCTTTGTATGTCTGAAGTGTCTGTCTTTGTTGGTTTGTATGTCTGAAAGTGCTTTGTCTTTGTTGGTTTGTATGTCTGAAGTTTGTCTTTGTTGGTTTGTATGTCTAAAGTGTCTTGTGTCTTTGTGGGTTGTATGTCTAAAGTGCCTGTCTTTGTCTTTGTTGTCTTTGTGGTTTTGTCTAAAGTAAATGTCTTTGTTGGTTTGTATGTCTAAAGTGCCTGTCTTTCTCTGTTTGTATGTCTGAAGTGTCTGTCTTTGTTGGTTTGTTGTCTGAAGTGCCTGTCTTTCTTGTTTGTATGTCTGAAGTGTTTGTCTTTATTTGTTTATATGTCTTTTGTGTTTGTCTTTGTTGGTTTGTATGTCTGAAGTGTTTGTCTTTGTTGGTTTGCATGTCGAAAGTGTTTGTTTTTCTCTGTTTCTATGTCTGAAGTGTTTGTCTTTTTGGTTTGCATATGTCTAAAGTGCCTGTCTTTGTTGGTTTTGTATGTCTAAAGTGCCTGTCTTTCTTGGTTTTGTATGTCTGAAGTGTCTGTTTTTGTTGGTTTGCATGTCTGAAGTGCCTGTCTTTTTATGTTTGTATGTCTGAAGTGTTTGTCTTTGTTTGGTTTGTATGTCTAAAGTGCTTGTCTTTGTTGGTTTGTATGTCTGAAGTGTTTGTCTTTGTTGGTTTGTAATGTCTAAAGTGTTTGTCTTTCTCTGTTTCTATATCTGAAGTGTTTGTCTTTTTGGTCTGTATGTTCTGAAGTGTCTGTCTTTGTTGGTTTGTATGTCTAAAGTGCCTGTCTTTGTTGGTTTGTATGTCCAAAGTGCCTGTCTTTCTCTGTTTGTTTGTCTGAAGTGTCTGTTTTTGTTGGTTTGCATGTCTGAAGTGCCTGTCTTTCTATGTTTGCATGTCTGAAGTGTTGTCTTTGTTGGTTTGTATGTCTGAAGTGTTTGTCTTTGTTTGTTTGTATGTCTAAAGTGCCTGTCTTTCTCTGTTTTTGTATGTCTGAAGTGTTTGTCTATGTTGGTTTGTATGTCTGAAAGTGCCTATCTTTCTCTGTTTGTATGTCTGAAGTGTTTTTCTTTGTTGGTTTGTATGTCTGAAGTGTCTGTCTTTGTTGGTTTGTATGTCTGAAGTGTTTGTCTTTGTTGGTTTGTATGTCTGAAGTGTCTGTCTTTGTTGGTTTGTATGTCTGAAAGTGCCTGTCTTTCTATGTTTGCATGTCTGAAGTGCTTTGTCTTTGTTGGTTTGTATGTCTGAAGTGTATGTCTTTGTTGTTTGTATGTCTAAAGTGCCTGTCTTTCTCTGTTTGTATGTCTGAAGTGTTTGTCTTTGTTGTTTGTATGTCTGAAGTGTCCTGTCTTTGTTGGTTGTATGTCTAAAGTGCCTGTCTTTCTCTGTTTGTATGTCTGAAGTGTTTGTCTTTTTTGGTTTTGTATGTCTAAAGTGCCTGTCTTTGTTGGTTTGTATGTCTAAAGTGCCTCTCTTTGTTGGTTTGTATGTCTAAAGTGTCTGTCTTTCTCTGTTGTATGTCTGAAGTGTCTGTCTTTGTTGGTTTTGTATGTCTGAAGTGCCTGTCTTTCTATGTTTTTGTATGTCTGAAGTGTTTGTCTTTTTGGTTTGTATGTCTGAAGTGTATGTCTTTGTTGTTTTTTGTATGTCTAAAGTGCCTGTCTTTCTCTGTTTTTATGTCTGAAGTGTTTGTCTTTGTTGTTTGTATGTCTGAAGTGTGCTGTCTTTCTCTGTTTGTATGTCTGAAGTGATTGTCTTTGTTGTTTTTATGTCTGAAGTGTCTGTCTTTGTTGGTTTGTATGTCGAAAGTGCCTGTCTTTTTCTTTTGTATGTCTGAAGTGTTTGTCTTTGTTGGTTTGTATGTCTAAAGTGTCTGTCTTTGTTGGTTTGTATGTCTAAAGTGCCTGTCTTTGTTGGTTTGTATGTCTAAAGTAAATGTCTTTGTTGGTTTGTATGTCTAAAGTGCCTGTCTTTCTGTTTTTGTATGTCTGAAGTGTCTGTCTTTGTTGGTTTGTTTGTCTGAAGTGCCTGTCTTTCTATGTTTGTATGTCTGAAGTGTTGTGTCTTTATTTGTTTATATGTCTAAAGTGTTTGTCTTTGTTGGTTTTTATGTCTGAAGTGTTTGTCTTTGTTGGTTTGCATGTCGAAAGTGTTTGTCTTTCTCTGTTTTCTATGTCTGAAGTGTTTGTCTTTGTTGGTTGTATGTCTAAAGTGCCTGTCTTTGTTGGTTTGTATGTCTAAAGTGCCTGTCTTTCTCTGTTTGTATGTCTGAAGTGTCTGTTCTTTGTTTTTGCCTGTCTGAAGTGCCTGTCTTTCTTGTTTGTATGTCTGAAAGTGTTTGTCTTTGTTGGTTTGTATGTCTAAAGTGTTGTCTTTGTTGGTTTGTATGTCTGAAGTGTCTGTCTTTGTTGGTTTGTATGTCTTGCCTGTCTTTCTTGTTTGTATGTCTGAAGTGTTGTCTTTGTTGGTTTGTATGTCTGAAGTGTTGTCTTTGTTTGTTTGTAATGTCTAAAGTTTCCTGTCTTTGTTGTAGTTTGTATGTCTTTTTTGTCTTTGTTGTTTGTATGTCTGAAGTGTTTGTCTTTGTTTTGTATGTCTGAAGTGTCTGTCTTTGTGGTTTGAATGTCTAAAGTGCCTGTCTTTGTTGGTTTGTATGTCTGAAGTGCCTTCTTTCTTTGTATTTGTTGTCTTTGTTGGTTTGTAGTGTCTAAAGTGCCTGTCTTTGTTGGTTTGTATGTCTGAAGTGCCTGTCTTTGTTGGTTTGTATGTTGAAGTGTCTGTCTTTGTTGGTTTGTATGTCTGAAGTGTTGTCTTTGTTGTTTGTATGTCTGAAGTGTTTGTCTTTGTTGGTTTGTATGTCTGAAGTGTTTGTCTTTGTTTGGTTTGTATGTCTAAAGTGCCTGTCTTTCTCTGTTTGTATGTCTGAAGTGTTTGTCTATTTTGGTTTGTATGTCTTAAAGTGCCTGTCTTTCTCTGTTTGTATGTCTGAAGTGTTTTCTTTGTGGGGTTTGTATGTCTGAAGTGTCTGTCTTTGTTGTTTTTGTCTTGTTGTTGGTTTGTATGTCTGAAGTGTTTGTCTTTGTTGGTTTGTATGTCTGAAGTGTCTGTCTTTGTTGGTTTGTATGTCTGAAGTGCCTGTTTTTCTATGTTTGCATGTCTGAAGTGCCTTTCTTTGTTGGTTTGTATGTCTGAAGTGTATGTCTTTGTTGGTTTGTATGTCTAAAGTGCCTGTCTTTCTCTGTTTGTATGTCTGAAGTGTTTTCTTTGTTGTTTGTATGTCTGAAGTGTTGTCTTTGTTGGTTTGTATGTCTAAAGTGCTTGTCTTTCTCTGTTTGTATGTCTGAAGTGTTTGTCTTTTTTGGTTTGTATGTCTGAAAGTGTCTGTCTTTGTTGGTTTGTATGTCTAAAGTGCCTGTGTCTTTGTTGGTTTGTATGTCTAAAGTGCCTGTCTTTCTCTGTTTGTATGTCTGAAGTGTCTGTTTTTGTTGGTTGCATGTCTGAAGTGCCTGTCTTTCTATGTTTGCATGTCTGAAGTGTCTGTTTTTGTTGGTGCATGTCTGAAGTGCCTGTCTTTCTATGTTTGCATGTCTGAAGTGTTTGTCTTTGTTGGTTTGTATGTCTGAAGTGTTTGTCTTTGTTGGTTTGTATGTCTAAAGTGCCTGTCTTTGTTGGTTTGTATGTCTAAAGTGTTTGTCTTTGTTGGTTTGTATGTCTAAAGTGTCTGTCTTTCTCTGTTGTATGTCTGAAGTGTCTGTCTTTGTTGGTTTGTATGTCTGAAGTGCCTGTCTTTCTATGGTTTGTATGTCTGAAAGTGTTTGTCTTTTTGGTTGTATGTCTGAAGTGTCTGTCTTTGTTGGTTTGTATGTCTGAAGTGTTTGTCTTTGTTGGTTTGTATGTCTGAAGTGTCTGTCTTTGTTGGTTTGTATGTCTAAAGTGCCTGTCTTTCTTGTTTGTATGTCTAAGTGTTTGTCTTTGTTGGTTTGTATGTCTGAAAGTGTTTGTCTTTGTTGGTTTGTATGTCTGAAAGTGCTTGTCTTTTTTCTGTTGGTTTGTATGTCTGAAGTGTCTGTCTTTCTTGTTGGTTTGTATGTCTGAAGTGTCTGTGTTTTGTTGGTTTGTATGTCTAAAGTGCCTGTCTTTCTTGGTTTGTATGTCTGAAGTGTTTGTCTTTGTTGGTTTGTATGTCTAAAGTGCCTGTCTTTCTCTGTTTGTATGTCTGAAGTGTTTGTCTTTGTTGGTTTGTATGTCTGAAGTGTTTGTCTTTGTTGGTTTGTATGTCTAAAGTGTTTGTCTTTGTTGGTTTGTATGTCTAAAGTGTCTGTCTTTGTTGGTTTGTATGTCTAAAGTGCCTGTCTTTCTCTGTTGGTTTGTATGTCTTGAAGTGTTGTCTTTGTTGGTTTGTATGTCTAAAGTGTCCTGTCTTTGTTGTTTGTATGTCTAAAGTGCTTGTCTTTCTCTTTTTGTATGTCTGAAGTGTTTGTCTTTGTTGGTTTGTATGTCTGAAGTGTCTGTCTTTGTTGGTTTGCATGTCTAAAGTGCCTTGTCTTTGTTGGTTTGTATGTCTAAAGTGCCTGTTTTGTTTTTGTGTTTGTATGTCTAAAGTGCCTGTCTTTCTCTGTTTGTATGTCTGAAGTGTGTCTGTTTTTTGTTGTTTTGTATGTCTGAAGTGCCTGTCTTTGTTGTTTGTATGTCTGAAGTGTTTGTCTTTGTTGGTTTGTATGTCTGAAGTGTCTGTCTTTGTTGTTTGTATGTCTGAAGTGTTTGTCTTTGTTGGTTTGTATGTCTGAAGTGTCTGTCTTTGTTGGTTTGTATGTCTGAAAGTGCCTGTCTTTCTCTGTTTGTATGTCTGAAGTGTTTGTCTTTGTTGGTTTGTATGTCTGAAGTGTCTGTCTTTGTTGGTTTGTATGTCTAAAGTGTTTGTCTTTGTTGGTTTGTATGTCTAAAGTGTCTTTTGGCCTGTTGGCCTTTGTATGTCTAAAGTGGCCTGTCTTTGTTGGTTTGTATGTCTAAAGTGCCTGTCTTTCTCTGTTTGTATGTCTGAAGTGTTTGTCTTTGTTGGTTTGTATGGGTCTGAAGTGTCTGTCTTTGTTGTTTGTATGTCTAAAGTGCCTGTTTTTTTGTCTCTGTTTGTATGTCTGAAGTGTTTGTCTTTGTTGGTTTGTATGTCTGAAGTGTTTGTCTTTGTTGGTTTGCATGTCTAAAGTGCCTGTCTTTCTCCGTTTGTATGTCTGAAGTGTTTGTCTTTGTTGTTTGTATGTCTGAAGTGTCTGTCTTTGTTGTTTGTATGTCTGAAAGTGCTTGTCTTTCTTTTTTGTATTTCTGAAGTGTTTGTCTTTGTTGGTTTGTATGTCTGAAGTGCCTGTCTTTGTTGGTTTGTATGTCTGAAATGTTGTCTTTGTTGGTTTGTATGTCTAAAGTGCCTGTCTTTCTCTGTTTGTATGTCTGAAGTGTTTGTCTTTGTTGGTTTGTATGTCTGAAGTGCCTGTCTTTCTATTTTTTTGTATGTCTGAAGTGTTTGTCTTTGTTGTTTGTATGTCTGAAGTGTTTGTCTTTGTTGGTTTGTATGTCTGAAGTGTTTGTCTTTGTTGGTTTGTATGTCTAAAGTGTTTGTCTTTCTCTGTTTGTATTTGTCTGAAGTGTTTGTCTTTTTCTGTTTGTATGTCTGAAGTTTTGTCTTTGTTGTTTTGTATGTCTAAAGTGACTGTCTTTCTTGTTTGTATGTCTAAAGTGTCTGTCTTTCTCTGTTTGTATGTCTGAAGTGTTGTTTTGTTGTTTGTATGTCTGAAATGTACCTGTCTTTGTTGATTTGTATGTCTGAAGTGTTTGTCTTTGTTGGTTTGTATGTCTGAAGTGTTTGTCTTTGTTTGTTTGTATGTCTAAAGTGTTTTCTTTCTCTTTTTTTATGTCTGAAGTGTTTGTCTTTGTTGGTTTGTGTGTCTAAAGTGGCCTGTCTTTCTCTGTTTGTATGTCTGAAGTTTGATCTGTTTTATGTTTTTTTGTTGGTTTGTATGTGTAAAGTGTCTGTCTTCTTTGAAGTTTGTATGTCTAAAGTGCCTGTCTTTGTTGGTTTGTATGTCTAAAGTACCTGTCTTTGTTGGTTTGTATGTCTCTAAAGTGCGTTTGTCTTTCTCTGTTTGTATGTCTGAAGTGTCTTGTCTTTGTTGGTTTGTTTGTCTGAAGTGCCTGTCTTTCTATGTTTGTATGTCTGAAGTGTTTGTCTTTATTTGTTTGTTTGTATGTCTAAAGTGTTGTCTTTGTTGTTTGTATGTCTGAAGTGTTTGTCTTGTGTTGGTTTGCATGTCTAAAGTGTTTGTCTTTCTCTGTTTCTATGTCTGAAGTGTTTGTCTTTGTTGGTCTGTATGTCTGAAGTGTACCTGTCTTTGTTGGTTTGTATGTCTAAAGTGCCTGTCTTTGTTGTTTGTATGTCTGAAGTGCTGTCTTTGTTGTTTGTATGTCTGAAGTGTTTGTCTTTGTTGTTTGTATGTCTAAAGTGTTTGTCTTTGTTGGTTTGTATGTCTAAAGTGTTTGTCTTTCTCTGTTTGTATGTCTGAAGTGTTTGTCTTTGTTGGTTTGTTGTCTAAAGTGCCTGTCTTTCTCTGTTTGTATGTCTGAAGTGTTGTTCTTTGTTGTTTGTATGTCTAAAGTGTTTGTCTTTGTTGGTTTGTATGTCTAAAGTGTTTGTCTTTGTTGGTTTGTATGTCTAAAGTGCCTGTCTTTGTCTCTGTTTGTATGTCTGAAGTGTTGTCTTTGTTGGTTTGTATGTCTGAAGTGTTCTGTCTTTGTTGGTTTGTATGTCTGAAGTGCCTTCTTTGTTGGTTTGTATGTCTGAAGTGCCTGTCTTTCTATGTTTGTATGTCTGAAGTGTTTGTCTTTGTTTGTTTGTATGTCTAAAGTGTTGTCTTTGTTGGTTTGTATGTCTGAAGTGTTTGTCTTTGTTGGTTTGCATGTCTAAAGTGTTTTGTCTTTCTCTGTTTCTATGTCTGAAATGTTTGTCTTTTTGGTCTGTATGTCTGAAGTGTCTGTCTTGTTGGTTTGTATGTCTAAAGTGCCTGTCTTTGTTGGTTTGTATGTCTAAAGTGCCTGTCTTTCTCTGTTTGTATGTCTGAAGTGTCTGTTTTTGTTGGTTTGCATGTCTGAAGTGCCTGTCTTTCTATGTTTGCATGTCTGAAGTGTTTGTCTTTGTTGGTTTGTATGTCTGAAGTTTTGTCTTTGTTGTTTGTATGTCTAAAGTGCCTTGTCTTTGTTGTTTGTATGTCTGAAGTGTTTGTCTTTTGTTGGTTTGTATGTCTGAAGTGTTGTCTTCTTTGTTGTTTGTATGTCTAAAGTGTCTGTCTTTGTTGGTTTGTATGTCTAAAGTGCCTGTCTTTCTATGTTTGTATGTCTAAAAGTGCCTGTCTTTGTCTGTTTGTATGTCTGAAGTGTTTGTCTTTGTTGGTTTGTATGTCTAAAGTGCCTGTCTTTCTCTTTTTTTTATGTCTGAAGTGTTTTGTCTTTGTTGGTTTTGTATGTCTAAAGTGCCTGTCTTTGTTGTTTGTATGTCTAAAGTGTTGTCTTTTTGTTTTTGTATGTCTGAAGTGTCTGTCTTTGTTGGTTTGTATGTCGAAAGTGCTTGTCTTTCTCTTTTTATTTCTGAAGTGTTTGTCTTTGTTGGTTTGTATGTGTAAAGTGTCTGTCTTTGTTGGTTTGTATGTCTAAAGTGTCTGTCTTTGTTGGTTTGTATGTCTAAAGTACCTGTCTTTGTTGGTTTGTATGTCTAAAGTGCCTGTCTTTCTCTGTTTGTATGTCTGAAGTGTCTGTCTTTGTTGGTTTGTATGTCTGAAGTGCCTGTCTTTCTATGTTTGTATGTCTGAAGTGTTTGTCTTTGCTGTTTGTATGTCTAAAGTGTTTGTCTTTGTCTTTGTGTTTTTGTCTTTGTGTTTGCTAAAAGTGTTTGTCTTTCTCTGTTTCTATGTCTGAAGTGTCTTTTTTTTTGGTTTGTATGTCTGAAGTGTCTGTCTTAGGTGGTTTGTATGTCTAAAGTGCCTGTCTTTGTTGGTTTGTATGTCTAAAGTGCCTGTCTTTCTCTGTTTGTATGTTTGAAGTGTCCTTTTTTGTTGGTTTGCATGTCTGAAGTGCCTGTCTTTCTATGTTTGCATGTCTGAAGTGTTTGTCTTTGTTGGTTTGTATGTCTGAAGTATTTGTTTTTGTTTTTTTTATGTCTAAAGTGTTTGTCTTTCTCTGTTTTTCTATGTGAAGTGTTTGTCTTTGTTGGTTTGCATGTCGAAAGTGCTTGTCTTTCTCTTTTTGTATTTCTGAAGTGTTTGTCTTTGTTGGTTTGTATGTATAAATTGTCTGTCTTTGTTGGTTTGTATGTCTAAAGTGGCTGTCTTTGTTTGTTTTGTATGTCTAAAGTACCTGTCTTTGTTGGTTTGTATGTCTAAAGTGCCTGTCTTTCTCTGTTTGTATGTCTGAAGTGTCTGTCTTTGTTGGTTTGTATGTCTGAAGTGCCTGTCTTTCTATGTTTGTATGTCTGAAGTGTTTGTCTTTGTTTTTGTATGTCTAAAGTGTTTGTCTTTGTTGGTTTGTATGTCTGAAGTGTTTGTCTTTGTTGTTTGTATGTCTAAAGTGTTTGTCTTTTTTGGTTTGTATGTCTGAAGTGTCTGTCTTTGTTGGTTTGTATGTCTAAAGTGCCTGTCTTTGTTGTTTGTATGTCTAAAGTGCCTTCTTTTGTTGGTTTGTATGTCTGAAGTGTGTCTTTCTCTGTTTTGTTGGTTTGTTTGTCTGAAGCATGTGCTTGTGCTTTCTTTTATGTTTGCATGTCTGAAGTGTTTGTCTTTGCTGGTTTGTATGTCTGAAGTGTTTGTCTTTGTTTGTTTGTATGTCTTAAGTGCCTGTCCTTCTCTGTTTGTTTGTCTGAAGTGTTTGTCTATGTTGGTTTGTATGTCTAAAGTGCCTATCTTTCTCTGTTTGTATGTCTGAAGTGTTTTTCTTTGTTGGTTTGTATGTCTGAAGTGTCTTTCTTTGTTGGTTTGTATGTCTGTAGTGTTCGTCTTTGTTGGTTTGTATGTCTGAAGTGTCTGTCTTTGTTGTATATGTCTAAAGTGCCTCTATTTCTCTGTTTGTATGTCTGAAGTGTTTGTCTTTGTTGTTTTGTATGTCTAAAGTGCCTGTCTTTCTCTGTTTGTATGTCTGAAGTGTCTGTCTTTGTTGGTTTGTATGTCTGAAATGCCTGTCTTTCTATGTTTGTATGTCTGAAGTGTTTATCTTTGTAGGTTTGTATGTCTGAAGTGTTTGTCTTTGTTTGTTTTTATGTCTGAAATGTCTGTATTTGTTGATTTATATGTCTGATGCGTTTGTCTTTCTCGGTTTGTATGTCTGAAGTGTTTGTCTTTGTTGGTTTGTATGTCTAAAGTGTTTATCTTTCTCTGTTTCTATGTCTGAAGTGTTTGTCTTTGTTGGTTTGTATTCTGAAGTGTCTGTCTTTGTTGGTTTTTATAACTGAAATGTCTGTCTTTGTTGGTTTGTATGTCTAAAGTGCCTGTTTTTCTCTCTGTTTGTATGTCTGAAGTGTTTGTATTTGTTGCTTTGTATGTCTAAAGTGCCTGTCTTTCTATGTTTGAATGTCTAAAGTGCTTGTCTTTCTCTGTTTGTATGTCTGAAGTGTTTGTCTTTGTTGGTTTGTATGTCTGAAGTGTCTGTCTTTGTTGGTTTGTATGTCTGAAGTGTTTGTCTTTGTTGGTTTGTATGTCTGAAGTGTCTGTCTTTGTTGGTTTGTATGTCTGAAGTGCTTGTCTTTCTCTTTTTGTATTTCTGAAGTGTTTGTGTTTGTTGGTTTGTATGACTAAAGTGTCTGTCTTTGTTGGTTTGTATGTCTAAAGTGCCTGTCTTTGTTGGTTTGTATGTCTAAAGTGCATGTCTTTGTTGGTTTGTATGTATAAAGTGCCTGTTTTTCTCTGTTTGTAAGTCTGGAGTGTCTGTCTTTGTTGGTTTGTATGTCCGAAGTGCCTGTCTTTCTATGTTTGTATATGTGAAGCGTTTGTCTTTCTCTGTTTGTATGTGTGAAGTTTCTCTTGTATGTCCTGTCTGTATGTTTCTTTATTTTTGCTCATTTTTTCTTTAATGGAATTCTTTACTTTTCTTTGAAAAACTTTTCTTGTGGAAAAGTTTTTTTAATTAATTTCTGTTCGTTTTATATTGACACCGTCTTTTCAGAGAAAAAGAAAATAATACTTTAAAAATCTTTTCGTTTTTTTAAAGATTTATGGTTTGGCCTGCTATTTGTATGCTGGAGAAAAATTTTCAGCAATTTTTAACAACATAAACCCTCTTAAAAATCTGGACACAAATAGAAGTGTTTAATTTAGTTTCATACCTCGTCTAGTTGACCTGAATCCCCGTGTAACTGAACCCCTGTGCAACTGAATCACCGTGCGACTGAACCAACTTGCAACTGAACCACCGTGCACATGAACCACCGTGCAACTGAACCCTCGTGTAACTGAACCTGCAGGCAACTCAACCACCGTACTTACATTGGGAAAAACACAAGTTAGAATCTTTACATGCTCAATCTTGTTCGAATTTTTTGCTTTTAAAGTCTTTATGTAAATGACTGTTAAGATGATTAATAAAAAAGCTCTGTTTTGTTTTCAAAAAAAACAAAAAATTGGACGTTATAAAATCTTAAAGCCAGATTTATTTCTCCTTTTTTGTCTTTACTGGAGGATCCCTTCGCCCTGTCACTTTCTACATGTCTAGGCGTTTAAACCCCCTCCCCCACGGAAAATACCACTCCCCCCACCCACAGAAACCCCTTACCTGGAAAATACCCTCCTCGCGAAAATTAAGGTTTCAAAATTTGAAAATCTATTTTAGTTGTCTTATTTTTTAGCATCTAATTGGTCTAGAAATAAAACTTTTACCAAGGACATTAAATTTTGTCCCAATTTTTTACCAAGGATATTAAATCTCGTCCAGGCTTTTACCAAGGACATTAAGTCTATTCAATGCCCATATATGGACTTCCGTTAGAATGTAATAGATGGGTTCCTACTAGTATTACAGTAAAAGTATTAAAAATGTTGCAAAATTTTGTCAAACATTAAAGGGTTGCTTCCTGAGTGCTCACCCCCGGAGTGTCCCGTGTCACTGCGTCCACGACGAAGCGCCCACCGCACGGAGCAACCACCGCTCGGAGCACCCACCGCACTGAGTGCCCACTATACGGAGTATCCACTCATCACAGGCTGTCACGGATTGTGCAATTGTTTTAGCAGCGGCATCTTTGTCGGGAGTGGCAAAAAGGAAATTAGGGAAATTATGAAATACCGTGCTCAATTTCGATTCTGGTTGACTATAAACAGCTAATTTGTGGATATAAAGATTAATTTAAATGAATAAGTTTGTTTAAAGCCGTAAGGCCATCCATAATAACCCATGTATTATTCGCCCATTTTGCCAGTTTATTGCAATCACATCTAACCAGTCCTAAAATATTGTGAAAGGTGTCATTTGAACGGAAATTAAAAGTTCTAGTGACCTTTTTAAGTGACCAAAAAATTGGAGGGCAATTTGGTCCCCTCATTTTTTCTACGCTCCCCGCGAATTTGCAGCGCAATTTCCATTGGATCGGATGCGGAAATCTGAGCATATTTTCTTGCGGATTTTTCCGCTTTCTCTGGGAAACATGTTTTATGTTTGTAATGTAACATGTCAAGTATCTGTGGATTCCCCTTCTCGTAAACCTAGTTCTCTTTTTGAAGTCAAAGCTGGGCTAATAAATACTACCGCATGTGGTTTTCTACTCTTTTGTGGGACGCTCCGTAGCGCGGACGCTCCGTTTGTGGACGCTCCGTATAGTGGACACTCCGTGTGGTAGACGCTCCATGAATGGACACTCTGAGCGGTGGTCACTCCCTGCAGAAGTCGTTCCATGCGGTGGGTGTTCCGTGCGGTGGGCGCTCCGTCGTCGACGCAGTGACACGGGACCCAGTGCAGAGTGGGCACTCAGGAACTAAGCCCATTCAAATAGTAAGGCAAAATCTGGATTTATATTGGGAAAAGCCAAAATGATTTGAGACAATCTTTTCTTAACCAATCAAAAAGACTGTCAATTAAAAACGAACAAAAATTAGTTTGAAACAAATTTTTTTCGAAAAAAAAGTTTTTCAAAGAAAAGAGAACAGCGACATTAACCTAAAGATGAGTAGAAATAAGGTCAAATAGTTTGTCCCGGGTAAACCACTATAAATGACTATCAATATGAAAATCAAATCGAAAACAAACAGAAATTACAATGAAAAACAAAGTCAAACTCAAAACAAGCAGAAAATACCACTAAGAAGAGTAGGGCTAAAGTTCCCCTTCCCCAAGCCCTCATGCCATGCCATGCTATCAAAAGACCAGAACCTGATATGAACTTTGTTCACATTTTGAGGGAATGGCAACTCTACTTGGGTAAACCACGCCCCCTTTTGTCGCACCATTTTACAGAGATGCATTATTTGGTCAATTGTCTTTTACTTGCTTTTATATTGCCCTGTATTAAATGAGTAACCATACTGCTAGCTTAGCATATAGCTAGCTGTATACAAATAAATGGACATAATTCTCATTAGAATCTAATTGGCATTGCCTAAACCTAGAAATTTTGTTTTCTAGAGCTTCAACCTTCAGAATTGGCAAATTTGAATTTTACAACAGACACAGTCTTCTGAAAGATATTGATTGTTCTCAAATTAAAGTATGTTCTTATTTTGATCGTAGCTGCTAAAGATCCCAGTAAAAGGCTTTTTAAGAACGGTCTGAAATTACACCATGTCCAACAGTGAACTGAGGAGTGTATCGCACTATCCTTGTCAGTATTATGATAGGACACCTTCAAACGGAATTTTGTCTCAAATACCTTCTTCCTAAAGATATCGATTTCTTTTTTCAATCAAATTACTCAGATCTAATTCTGTCTCGAATTATTAAACATAAAAAAAAGAACTGCCTCAAATTAAAAAAATAACTCTGTCTCGAATTATTAAATATACAACTACTACTACTAATAACAACTCACCGCAGCACAAAGCCATCAAAGGGCACCACAGCTACGTACGCTCCTTCTCCTCCTTCCAAATCTATTCAAAGCCTCCCTCTTTACACACCCTCCCAGGAAGTTCCGATTTCCCTTTAATCTTTACTTGTGATATCCTCCTACCTCCACCGAGGACGACCAGGTTTCTGTTTAGCCCTAGATGGTTGACCGAAGGGTTTATTTTTGGCAGTTTGTCATTCTTCATCCGCAGAACTTACTTTAGCCGTCATAAACTTTCTCTCATTATAACCCTAGACAGCCTGATTGAACCACAATTTTCGTACAGCCTACTGTTTGAGATACGGTCAGCTAGTCAAGCACCCAAAACAATCCGTAGCTTTGGAAAACATCAAGGAAATCTCCTTCGTTTTTTGGAATACCCATGCTTCAGATCTATATTTGATCACTGTCATCATTGTAGTTTCAAATATTCTAATCTTGGTTCACAGACTTATATTTCTATTCTTCCAAAAATTTTCCAACTGTGAAAAAACAGCCTGGCCTTGGTTATTCTACTTTTAATATCCTCACTCTACTCACCGTCTTTAATAGTAATACTACCAAGGTAAGTGAAGCTATCCACTTGGTGGATTTTCGTTACTCAACGTCACGTTTTATCTTCTCTAATTCCTAGCCTTAGCAACTTAGTCTTCTTGACGTTAATTTTGAAACCTATTCTAGCACCCTAGCACCATAATTAAATATGTAAAAAAAATAAATATCATATGATTCATATATTCATAGGTTAAAATCGAGAAACAAATTTAACAAGCTCTTCAATTGCGAACGATACAAACGATTATAACATAAATTTTTTTAAATACAGATAAAAAATAGAAGTATTTTTGGTGTACAAAATTTTGATTTAGATGAACGGATAAGATAAAGACTACCTTGAATTCACAACACATTATATATTTTACAATGCACAAGATGCTAGTTGAACATCATTCAAATCTGTATCATCTGCAAATTTCCTCTATGTGGCTCAGCTATTGTCAGGATGGCACAAGCTGCATACCCGATTGGACAGGTACCACTGAAAGCTGTGTTTGTACTATGTCTGTTACCATTACCTTCGATTGTGGTAATGCCGCTGGCCCAATAAAAGGTTCTACATACTCGTTTCATACTATTAACAGCTGTTTCATCTCCCAGTAGGCTTGTTAGTTCATTTTGAAGCGCCGAGCCAACAATGTTAGCACGATTGCTTCCTACCATGGGACAAGTGTAAAGCCCTCCCATGTCAACCCAAAAGTCACCTTACGGGCCTTCAGAGGAATAGGGACGGTTTGCCTGCAGACCAATGTTGGCATAAACACATTCTAAGCAAATTGTATATACTGAGGTTTCGTCAGCTATATTTTCAAGGTCAACTTGCAAACATGAAGCCAGAATTAGTTGTGCATTAAAGGAAGAATAATAAAAAATAATGTTCTAAACGGATTTTTTTTAGCATTTTTCAACTACATTACGTATAAATTAGTGCGTTATTAAGGTAGACAAAGTAGTTCTATTGGTATTGCAGATAGATGATAGCCATTGCGCCGGGTGTAGCGAAGTGTCTTAAAAAATACTTAACTGGGTTAATGCATCACATGAATCAGTTCGTTTTTTTCACTTTAAATTCGTTTGTTAGCAGCACAACTCATTGTACTTAATGTTACTATTTCAGTTACAAAATGGCTTTATCCACAATTAAATGATCAATCGTAGACAGCGCAATAGCGCTGTCTTCTCTCCATACCCGGGCACTTCGGATCGAAGGAGTTGTCGTAGAAACTTCAAAAAGGGCTCATTCTATTGTAAATTGGAGTAGCTAGTGCCCTTTTTAATAGTCAAAAGTGATTAGATGGCAACTATCCCCCCTCCCCCCACGCCCATCATTCCCTGAAACACATCCAATCAAAAATATTGAGATAGCCATTTTGTTCAGCGTAGTAGATTTCCGTTTTGATTAATTTCTTTTCGTTTTATATTGACATAGTCTTTTCAGGGAAGAAGAAAATAATACATTATATCTTTTCGTTTTTTCAAGACTTTATAGTTTTGTCTGCTATTTGTATGCTGGAGAACAATTTTCAGCAATTTTTAACAACATACACCCTTTTAAAATCTGGACACAAATAGTAGTCTTTAATTTCGTTTCATACCTCCTCTAGTTGACCTGAAATGAAAAACTTGATACCATTCGCAAAAAATTCTCCTTACTTTCTTTGATAGGTTGGATACACTTACGCTATTTTGACTTGGTTAAATTTTAAGAGCAGAAGTATAACCAAAGGTTTGAACATAATACCCTCAGTAGTTCCTGGGATACAGCTGAGATACCTAATCGGGAATTAGCATTGTCACAGTACATTTTGATTTAATCTTAAGGCAACATTTAGTTTTTAAAACATAAAGGCAAATGGGAAGGTGTGCGTGGGAGGGGGATTATTTGCCCTCCAATCACTTTCAACTATTAAAACAGGCATCAGCCCTTTCTCTTTCAATCAAATGAGCCCTTTTTGAAGTTCCTAACACAATTCCTTCTATACGAAGTGACCTGGTCTAAACAACAACAACAACAAAATTATACATTATATCAACATCGATCTTTACTATAAAAATTTCAAGCCTTCCAATCACTTTCGTCTATTAAAAAAGGGCACTAGACCTTTCGATTTCCAATCGAATGGGCCCTTTCTGAGTTCTATGACAACACTTTCTATAAACACCTTATATGCCCCCAGGGCATAAATTACAACCCTTACCCTAAGGGCTTTGAGGGTGATTGTCATCCTGTAAGACATAATTTCCAGAATTTTCAACTACATATGCCCCAAGGGCGTAACTTGTAACCCTTGCCCTGAGGGCTGGGTGGGAGGGGAGGGGGGAGGTTGTCAACCTCAAAGAACTGATTTCCAGAACTTTCTACTACGTTGAACACAATGGCTATCTAAAAATTTTCATTGGATGTTTTTAGGGGAATGGTGCACGTGAGAGGGTGGTTAGTTAACCTCCAATCACTTTAGACTATTAAAAAGGGCACTAGCCCTCTCAATTCCCATTTGAATGAGCCCCTTTTGAAATTTTTTACGACAATCCTAACTATAAAAACCGTATATGCCCCCAGGGTATATCTTACAACCTTGGCTTTGAGGGATCTGGGGGTTTGTCATCCTTAAATAGATAATTTCCAGAACTTCCAACTACGTTGAACAAAATGGCTATCTTTATCCTTTGATTAAATGTGTTTGGGGAAATGGTGGGTGTGGGAGGGGGGTCCATTACTCTCCACTCACTTTCGACTATTAAAAAGGCAATTTCAAAAGGGACCTTTTTAAAATTTCTACAGCAACTTTCTATATAAACCTTATATGCCCCCAGGGCATAACTTGCAACCCTTGCACTGAGGGCTCTGAGGGGGTTATCATCCTAATAGACCTAATTTCCAGAACTTTCGACAATGTTGAACAAATTGGATATCTCAAAATTTTGATTGGATTTGATTGGGGAAATGGTGGGCGTGAGAACGGGATTTGTTGCACTTCAATCACTTTCGACTATTAAAAGGGCACTAGCCCCTTCAATTTCCAATTGAATGAGCCCTTTTTGGGTGTTTTTACAACATCGCTTTCCATAAAAACCTTACATGTTCCCAGGGCTTAACTTGCGACCGTTGCCCTGAGGGTTGTGGGGGGAAGGGTTGTCATCCTTAAGGACCTAATTTCCAAAATTTTCAACTACGTTGAATAAAATGGCTATCTAAAGATTTTGACTGGATGTGTTTGGAGAAAAGGTGGGCGTGAGAGGGGGTTTAGTTGCCCTCAAATCACTTTCGACTATTAAAAGGGCATTAGCCCTTTGAATTTCCAGTCGAAAGATCTCTTTTTTCAAGTTTCTACGACAAAGATTTCAATAAAAACTTATATTCTTTCAGGGCATGACCCTTGCCCTGAAGAGTATGGGGAGAATGTCCTGCTCAAAGGTATAATTTCCTGAACTTTAAACTGCGCGAAACAAAATGACTGTCTAAAAATTTTGATTGGATGTGTTTGGGGAAATGTTTGCTGAGGGCTGTGGGGGAAATCTATCCTCAAAACATAATTTCTATCTGGAAATCAACTACGCTGAACAAAATGGCAATCTAAAAATTTTGATTGGATGTGTTTTAAGTTATGCACCCAGGGCATAACTTACAACCGTTGCCCTGAGGGCTGTTGGGGGTTGTCATCCTCAAAGACCAAATTTCCATAACTTAAAACTACGTTGAATGAAACGGCTATCTCAAAATTTTGATTGGATGTGTTTGGGAAAAAGGTGGGCGTGAGAGGGGGGTTAGTTGCCACTGGGTCACTTTTGACTATTAAAAAGGGCACAAATCCCTTTAATTTCCAATCGAATGAGCCTTTTTTGAAGTTTCTACGACAACGCCTTCTATTAAAACCTTATATGACCCCAGGGCATAACTTAACACCTTTGCCCTGAAGGTTCTGGGAGAGTGGTCTCCTCAAAAACATAATTTCTACCAGGGAATCAACTACGCTGAACAAAAAAGGTTATCTCAAAATTTTGATTGGATGTGTTTTCGGGAAAGGTGGGCGTGGAAGGAGTGTTAGTTGCCTTCCAAATACTTTAGACTATGAAAAAGGGCATGGGCAACTCCAATTTCCAATTGAATGAGCCCTTTTAGAAATTTCTAAGACAACTTCTTTGATACAAAGTGCCCAGCTCTAAAGGAAAAAAAATAAATGTGCCAGTATCGTTATTATATGCCCTCAGGCATAACTTGAAACCCTTGCCCTGAGGGTTTTGGGGGAGTATCATCCTCAAAAACATATTTTCTATCTGGAAATCAACTACGCTGAACAAAATTTTGATTGGGAGTGATGGACGTGAGGGGGGGGGCTAGTTGCCCCCAATCACTTTCGACTATTAAAAAGGGCACTAGCCACTCCAATTTCCAATCGAATGATTTCTTTTTCAAGTTTCTACGATAAAGATTTCATTAAAAATCAAATATGCCCCCAGGGCATAACTTATAACCCTTGCCCTGAAAATTGTGGGTTGAATGTCCTGCCCAGAGGTATAATTTCCTGAGCTTTGAACTGCGTGGAACAAAATGGCTATCTCAAAATTTTTATTGAATGTGTTTGGGTAAATGGTGGGCGTGGGATGGGTGTTAGTTGCCTTCCAATCACTTTCGACTATTAAAAAGGGCACTAGCCATTTCAATTTCCAATCAAATGAGCCCTTTTTGAATTTTCTACGACAACGCGTTCTATAAAAACCTTATTTGCCCCCATAGCATAACTTACAACCCTTGCCCTGAGGGTTGTGGGGGGGGGGAAGTCATCCTCAAAGACCTAATTTCCAGAACTTAAAACTACGTTGAATAAAATTGATATCTCAAAACTTTGACTGGATGTGTTTGGGGAAAGGTGGGCATGAAAGAAGAGTTAGTTGCTCTCCAATCACTTTTAACTATTAAAAAGGGCACTAGCCCTTTGAATTTGCAATCGAATGAGCATTTTTTGACGTTTCTAGGACATTGCCTTCTATAAAAACCTTATATGCCCCCCGGACACAACTTACAACCCTTGCCCGAGGGCTGTGGGGGAGTGTCCTCCTCAAAAACATAATTTCTATCTGGAAATCAACTACGCTGAACAAAATGGCTAACTCAAAATTTTGTTTGGATGCGTTTCGGGAAATTCTGGGCGTGGAAGGGGTGTTAGTCACCTTCCAATCGCTTTCGACTATTAAAAAGGGCACAAGCCACTCCAATTTCCAATTGAATGAGCCCTTTTCGAAGTTTCTACAACAACTTCTTCGATACGAAGTGCCCTGCTCTAAAGGGAAAAAATAAATAAATAATACATTGTGCCAACACCGTTCTTATATGCCCCCAGGGTATAACTTAAAACCCTTTCCTTGAGGGTTGTGGTGGAGTGTCCTCCGCAAAAACGTATTTTCTATCTAATAAACTTTTGTTTTAAGTTGTTTTAGTTTAGTTTTTACTACTGATGACGGTCACTATATATGTGACCGAAATATCTAGTATTTTTGGTGAATTTATATACACTGTCTATTAAAAAGGATTTTATCCCTATTTTGAACTTTGATTTTATCGAACTGAAACCACATGGACGGCTGCCATTGTTGACACATTTGCACCAACGACCATGGTGGCTTCCCTCAGTTTAGTACGTGGTTCTATTGGTATTTGGTCATGCTTTAACCAATAAAATCAAATTTCTGAAAATTAATCAATTAGAAGATTTTCAAGCACAAATAAATAATAAAATACTGGGTATTGCAGGTTATGTATATACTGTACCGGGAGTAAAACACGATGTATTTGAAATACCAAAAATAAAGTTCCTTCTTTCTAAAGATAATTCTGACTCCTATAATTAAGCTAAATCTAGTTTCAAAAATGAAAAAGTCCTTAATCAGGAAAGAAAAGAAACTGCAGTCTTTGGATTTCGCTAAGACAGTGAGCAATAAGAAAGGTGCTACGCACAATATTTCTAAGGAAGTTTAAACGATAAGAACCGTGTGAACGCCTAAATAATCAAAAATATTTAAGACGTATTATTGGACGAGGGTTTCGTCCTTGGGCCACGTAAGCCAATGGCAGGCAGTCCCTACAGTGCAGGACGAAAGAACTGCGTTTGGGAGTGGGGTAAATGTGTTTTTTTAATCTTAATCTTAAGTCAGGTCTGATACGATTAGTACCGCAAATAATCTCGGTCACCATAATTGTCATTGAAGTGACCCGTTGCTGTACAACTAAGCATGTAAGTTCAATAAATCTATTGTCTTTTTATCTGTGTTTATTTCATTTATATGTCTGCGTCTAGTCTGATAATAGGTAACTAGTTCGCCAGTCTCCAAGGAAAATGCTCCCAAAGGAATCTGATCTCCAGATGGCTCAAGAAAGAAGAAGCCACATTTGTATGTCTACATATTCAATTTTCTCTCATTAATTGAGAGCGGCGCTAGCCTAGTTGACACAATCTCCAGCGCTATAAGTGGCGCTATAGGAGAAATTTCTATCACCACAGTAGCGAATCTTCCCATTACCACAATATAAAATTCTTTTATCGCTACAAAGGGCGCGTGTCGGAAATTGGAGGAAAACTGCGAACTAGTTGGGCTGTTTAAACTTTGTAATTTGGATTTGATTGTTGGAGGGATACAGACATATAAATAAGTGATTAGGCCTATTGCCGCTAAGCTACTACAGGGAAACCCTTTAGAATATCTCATAGGAGATAATAGCCTCCCCCAAAATAGGTTAAGTAAAATAATAAATTTATTTTAAGTTGATATAAACGCAAAAAAAAAAAAAGATGTCTGAAGATTTAGAAGAAAAATTAATAGTGCAGAAATTGGTCGCGAAAAATATAGAAATAGCGAAATCTATCCCGGAGTACAATGGTCAATCAGATATTGACGAATTTAATATCCAATTGACCCAGTTTGTACAATTAACAAAAACAGACGTTGGAGCGTTAAAAGACATGCTGCTTCTACGATTAAGAGGCCAGGCCTTAACCTTTCTAAAACAGGTCGAACATACCATAGGAAATAACGCCAACTTGCCAATAAATACGGTTGATGACTTGTTAAAAGCATTCAAAGAGAGATTTATAGAAACCAGTTCAATAATAAATTAAAACATGGAGTAGTGAACTTTGATTTTTCACAAAATATAAGGGAATATCTGGATAATATACGCATTTCTGTAGAAGCAAAATACGGAAGTGGTTCTGGGCAACTGTATGAAAAAGTCATACTAAATACCTTTTGCAAGGGCTACCCCCAAAACTATATAGAGTAGTAATATCCAAGAATATTCAGACGTTGGATCTTGCAGTCCAAGAGGTAGAACGATTAATCGAAGTTGATAAAATGGTTGCTAATCATTGTAATGCAAAAAAATAAATAGCTTAGGCGACTCAAACGCGAACCCAATCTTCAAGGGCGATCAAGCATCCCCCAATTTCTTTTCAAGGGATAACTCCCCAGTAGCACAAAGAAACAAAACGCCAGAACCCTCTAGGCAGAAAACAGTACGTTTTCAGCCCATTAACCCTACAATAATAAGGTGCTATAACTGCAATCGTGTTGGCCACATAGCAAGAGAGTGCCACTACGTCACCAATCCCATACCAAGAAATGCTGTCGGTAATACGCAAAATTACGGTAACCATTTGTTCAGAAGAACAAATTTTAGCACCGGTCTTGCAATAGGCTATAGCCAGGGGGGATTGCGCCAATCAGTACCTTATAATGCGTACCAACCAAATTTGTATAGCCCTTTCCCCAACAGGCAAATTAATTTACCGGTTTGAAAACCCAAATACTCGCCAAGGCCAATATAATGCGAGAATGCAATATAAAAATCATGAAAATTTGCCGATGAGAAATGAAAATTTTACAAGCCAACGGCACTGGCAGTCAGCGCCAGCAATGGCACTGACACGAGACATCCACGTTACCATAATAATACATGGCAAAGACAGGCAGACGTAAAATCATTTAAATATGCCTACGGAACCTAATACGTCTGAATATCTATTACAGGCACCGACAAATGAAATAAATTCTCAGGGAAACGCTTCAGGCCCCTCAGAAACATAAGTTGGACCCAGAGGGTGCCAGGGATATTTAATAGGTCCAAAACAATACTAGTGCCTTCCTGTAGTGATATTATTAACAAGTTACCTATATTTAATGATTTTTGTGTAGAAAACGTTTACTTTACGGCCTTAGTTGACAGTGGAGCTACTGTAAATATCATAAACTCTTGCGTATTTAATATGTTGCCTCTGCACATTAGGCGACAAAAGAAACCCTAATAATCCCAATTTAACAAGTGTTACAGGTAATAAATTAAATGCAAAAGGGTCAATTTGCCTAAACGTAAAAAGAGACAACAGAACCTTCATGACAAATTTTATTACATGTGATAATCTCCCATATGAAGCTATCATAGGGGCAAATTTTCTAAGGTCTAATAGAATACTATTAGACGTAGCCAACCAGAAGCTTGTATACCCAGCTAAGGTAGGGGAAGAAATTTCTACCTTAAGAAATCGTAACAGAGGTTACGAAGATAACATAACAGTAAACAAAAGTCCTAGTGGTATAATGGCGAAGTATTTTGATCCTCATGTCTCGCAAAGACATGGCATAATTGGAAATTTATTCAATTACCCTAAGAGATATTGTAGAAATGAAGTATATTTAAATAATAACAGTATTGAAGCCGCGAAAATAAAAAAAGGAGATATGCGACAGTACAGATCAAATGAAATTAAGAAAATAGTGGAATTGTGGAAAAAACATAATAAAACCCAACGTGACGCCGCAAGATGCCGCAATGGTGCAGCATAGCGCCACTATGAATCTAATAAACAATGAAAATGAAGAGAAATATTACGGATTTGCGATAAGGAAAACAAAAAATCCCTCCCAAAACGATGCAAAAAAATCCAAATATCACAAATGATCGAGCCAATAATTAGCAAATCAGAAATATGGTTTGCGACACCGTCTGAAATACCTGAAAATCTGTTATGCGAGGAACAGATTATATCTTATGACAAAGGGGAAGGTTTTATTTGGGTAACCAATAACCATGAAAATGATACAATTACAATTAAAAAGGGGACGTGTTTAGTCCAAATCGAGGTTTTAACGGAAAATGATTTAAATAAATGGGAAAATTCTAAAAGAAACCTAGTTAACGGTATTAAAACTTCAAATAACGAATATCCTTTAACTAAATCGCAATTTTTAAACAAATTTAAAATGGATCATATTACGGATATGGAACTTAAGAAAAAATTATGCGAATTATTATGGAAATTTAAGGATGTATTTTCTGCATCTGAAAATGATATCGGGCTGATTCCATTTTATGAGCATTCAATTTTAACGACTGGTAATCCCGTAGCAAAACAGCCATATCGTGTGCCATATAAGCACAAAGAGTGGTTAAAAAATAAAATCCACGAATTAGAAAGAAACGAAATTATACGCCCAAGTATAAGTCCGTATAGTGCACCAGTGATCTTAGTAGTACCAAAAAAGAATGGAGATCTTAGACTCGTAGTAGATTATAGGGCTCTCAACAAAACAAGTAGTTAGCGATAAATTTCCTCTACCAAGAATAGACGAAATTCTTGACTCAATTCAAGCAAAAACAAAATTTTTACTTCTTTGGACCTTACCCAAGGCTACCACCAAGTGAAAATAGCCGAAAAGGATGTCCATAAAACTGCATTTTCAGCATCCGAATATGGATCTTATGAACACTTAAGGGTACCATTTGGGCTTAAAACTAGTTCAAGCGCGTTATGTAGACCCCTATTGCACCTGTTAAGAGGATTAAAGAATATAATTCATTTTGTTGATGATATTATATGCGTGGGGGAAAACACTGAGCAACACTTAGCAACTTTAGCTAAGGTGTTCGAGAAGTTCAGGCAAGGCAATTTAAAATGCCGGCCTGAGAAAGTAAATTTATTTCAATCCAAAATTAAATTTTTAGGAGTAGTAGTTACCCAGGGAGAGATATCCCCAGACCCTGATAAAATAAAATGTGTTGAAAACCTTAAGCCCCCAGAAACTATGAAAGAATTAAGGGGAATTTTAGGACTTACTGGCTACTTTAGAAAATTTGTACGCAATTATGCCCAAATGCGAAACCCCTCACGGAATTAACCAAAGGAAACTCCCATAATGTTACCTGGTCCCAGGAAGCTCAAACTTCCCTAGACCAACTCAAAAAGGCGCTCACTTCTGAACCAATTTTATCACTCCCTGATTTCGAAAACGGAAAATTCATCGTTACCACTGATGCTAGTTCAAAAGGCATAGGCGCAATTCTTTCCCAAATAATCCCGGTAGAAAAACCTAACCCTCTACAGGGAACGCCTAAACAAATAGAAAAAGTTATATGCTATTCAAGTAAAACCTTATCAAAAGGCGAAAGTAGTTATTCCGCCACAAACTTAGAATTACTATCTATTATCTACCACTTGGACAAATTTAGGCATTATTTAATTGGTAGAAAATTTATATTACGATCAGACCATAAAAGCTTGCAGTACCTGCGCACATTTAAAAATCCCACGGGTATTCTAGCTAGATGGATTATGAAAATCCAAGACCTAGATTATGAATTTGAACATTTAAAGGGAAAACAAAACGCAGCTTGCGACTTTTTGAGTAGATATCCAGAAAATAGTCCGTCGGAAACTGAAGAAAATGAAGTTAATGCTATTAATGCTAAAAGCAAACATGGATGTAAGAAAAACAAAGTCAAAGACGCAGTAAAAGAAAATAAGATTAACTATTGTCCCTTATCTTTGGAAAAATATAAAAAGAAAGCAAAAAAAGGACGAAATGTGTGTAGCACTAATTAATTATTTTTGTGAATGATGAGGCGTTACCGGATAAATTCAAAACTCTTAGAATAGAGATAGATAATTTTTACTACGACCTTGATGAAGAAATACTGTGTAGGATTGTGACTGCTGAGACAAATAGAAACCAAACCTCGATAATACCTGTGTTACCACAAAACTTGATAGGGCCTGCATTTGAATATTTTCATTCGGACACAGGTGGACATTTAGGAGTTATGAAAACGTTCCATAAGTTAAAACAATACTTTTACGTACAATCGGCACTGACAAAACTTAAAGAATTTGTAAGTACATGCGAAGCATGTAATTTGAGAAAAAATCCCCCAGCTTATCCAAATCCTCCAATAGGAAGGGTCCCGGTAGCAAAGTACCCCTTCGACATTATCTCATTTGACCTATACGGGACAAGTGGAGGCTTACCTGTTTCTAGCAGAGGCCATACGTGTATTCTTTCGGTTGTAGATCATTTTTTCCGGATTTACTTTTGCAAAAGCATTAAAAAATCAAGGTGCTTATGCCACAAGTAAGGCATTAGCAAAATTATTTTTACAATTTGGCATTCCTAATAAAATTTTGAGCGACAACGGGAGCAATTTTGTTGCAAAAGTAACAAAAGATTTAATGAGTTTCCTTAATATAGAGAAAATGGTGACAGCGCCGTACCATCCACAAGTAATGGCAAAATAGAAAACAGACATAAAATATTTTCGAATGTTCTAAGTATTTATACGAAAGACAATAGGAGCGACTGGGATAAATTCTTACCTTATTTAACCAACGTAATCAACACTGCTTATTCCGAAACAACCAGAGACAATCCATTTTATTTACTTTTTGGTCGAGATTTTAGAATCCCGTATGACGAGATTATTGAATCTCGGCAATATTATAACGACTCAGAAGATTATAAAAGAATTTATAAATAGGATGAGGAAAACTTATAAAATAGTTAGGCAAGAGTTGGAAAAATGTAAAATAAACCAAGAACTAAGAAACCAACCCAAAGTTAAGGGGAATATTGATTTCAAAGTAGGAGACTTCGTTTACCTAAAGAACGAGGCGAAAACGGAAGGAAAAAAAACTTTCCAACAAATATTCGGACCGTACAGAATAGTCAAAAAGTACGATAACGAATATACTTTTAAAATGGAAAACCCGATAGTGGAAAAACTTACAAGGCGCATGTTAGCCGAATAAAAACAGCCAAATTTCCAGAGAGATGGGTATCCCATCCCTCTTCTACTGATTCGTCAGATTCGGAAAATGAGCCCCCTAGGTCAAGATTGGCAGAGCTAAAACCTTTCAATTTTAAACAAGATTATTTTGAAAATGACAGTGATGAACAAAACTTTGAAGAATTTTTAGCAATGGAAAATCTAGTTGTTCCTAAGAAAAAATCCCTAATACCAGGATTTTTTCCTGAAATAAAAACGCCAAAAAGTCCAAAAAGTTATTCATCGGCAAACGCAGGAGATTTAGATTATACAATATCTCCAAAAACCCAATTCTTCCCCGATAGAATCTCGACCCCATGTCCCCCCAAAAGATTTCCAGACGATATGGTTTCCCCTACAACACCAATAGAAAGGCCCCTGTCTTTACAGGAAGAATTAAACAGAGCTGTAGAAACCCCCGGTATTACTGTAAAGAAAACTCCTCCAAAGATTTAACTAAAACAAACCTGCGAGAAGCTATGGATTTAATAAATTTTCCCATAAAAAACGAGTCAAAGTACATTGCCCGGGAATAAAACTCCAAAGGATGACCAGCAAGGTCAATATCATGATATAACTGTGTCCAAGGTCAAACCTAAACACGACTGGACGTGGACTTCACGGAGGGAATCCCTATTGCAAAGAGCGCCCCATCCCCTGAAGACATGGCCTTCAAAACAATGGAGGAACCCCGCAAAAACTATTGATTCCTCCCAAAGCTCTCAAGAATCTTTCAAATCCCCCGAGTTGAGAACTCAAGGCGAGGACTTAGAGAATAAACCTTCTACTTCCAGAGGAGTAGAAATTTACGAAGGAATGGCAGGTGATACCACAAAAAGTGCCACCTCTAAAAGTTCCAATCCGGATTCGTCAGAAAATAGTTCCCGAAGAGTCTGATGGTGAATCAGGCCAAATAGTAGCTAAAGAAATAGGGAAATCAAGGCCGACCTCAGCAGCCGCACACGGGAAACAAACGAAATTAAAAGGGCAAGAATTTTTGAAAAAACAATACAAAAAGTTTGACCTTATTTCGCTAGACAAACCGAAAGGAAAAAAACCGCAAGAAACAGAGGAGAAAGTAACGACACAATCAGGCAGAACGGTTAAAAAACCTGACAGATGGAAATATCCCTAACTAATGTAAAGACAAATTTCAAAGATAACAAATTTAACACCATAACAAATGTAACAGTGTGCAATAAAGTTAACCAAGTAAATAAAAAAAAAAATATATATATATATAATACAAGTGATGTCAAAACGTCGGCGATCAGAGAAAATAACCAAAAGTAGGAAGCTCGTGGTCTACTGAGAACGACAAGTGGTGTTGGACCACGTCTTGTGGGAAGCCTGGGGAGGAACTCAAGGCCCATGATTGTTTTTTGTAATTTTTTTTGTGTAAACGATCGTAGGAAGGAATATTTCTCAGTCCTTCAAGTGTAAGAAATTAGTATTCTTATGCCAATCAGGGCCAGTCAAAGCAATACTTAAAGGTTGAATAGAAACTTCAGTGAGCTAAGTTTTCGTTTTTTGATCTGAATACTTTGAAAGAGAAACAGAGAGTTTACTTTCTTATAGCTCCGAGGCGAAAAAAAAAAGAAAAAAAAAGAAAAGCTTTTTAATTTCATTATATTATATCAATGACGTATGCTGTCCTACGGCTCTGTGTTAACATTACTTCCAAAGAGAAACAGAGACATTAATGTCTTTAGCTCCTTGGCGAAAAATTTAATTCCACTAGTTTATATCTATGACATATACAATAACAGAGAGATCACTGTTCTATAGTTCTGTGACAAAATGTCCTTTAATTTCATTGGTTTATCTATGACATATATTGTGCTCTAATTTTTGTGAAATATTTTCGCAAGTCAGTCACGTTATATCTTACCTATACTGACTCAGGTCCCCTCAGATTTTCTATGAAAAATCGACCCATGTCCTAACCAAGATGGATATTATAAAAAAAAACAAGAAATTATCAGTACAGAAGCGTCTAATTATATGAAATATTTTATCTTAGTGCAGATTATAATTATTTTAGCACCAGTGTAATTATGCGCCGCAAGTTCGCTTATTCATGTGTTTCTTACTCGAGAAATATAATGTTTCTTACTCGAGTAATATATGTACCAATAGTCAACTATTGGTAACTATAGCCAAACAACCTATGGTACGTTTATATGTAGAATTTCACGGCGGATGTGAAATTATATCTCAATAATAATATATAAAATTTTAAAACCATTAATCAGTTAAGATATATGGATTGAAACCCTGTGAATGTCCAATGGCGACTAAGTAAAACCCACAAGGAATTCCCTATTAATGTGAAGGTGTTTCTCTCGCTTAACGTATTCTAATAAGACTTTAATATAATATTTATTTATTTAGTGCTGAAGGATTTGCTCAAACAATAGCCGTTCTAAAAAGATATTGATGTCAGTTCTTCATTATGCTTATATTCTTTGCCAAGCATTAACTGGAATCTACGGAGGCAAGCTTGGAAAATCCTGCATCTAATGACCTTATTCGAAAAAGCAAATATGAGGCACCAATGTTGACTTGTAATTACGGAAAATCCAAGAGAAGAACACGGGGAAAACAAAGAAGAACACCTCTGCATTTCAGCTGAGGTTAAACCCGACAACCCCATAAGAACGTCTAAGCCAAGAAATAGGGAAGACATCAGAAAACTAGTGGGTATAGAGGTCTCCACTAGTCCTTGTTTATGTCTTGTTCCCTCATTGTAGTATCGTTTGCGTAAAACCGTGTGGTTATGACGCTGCAACATGCGTTTCTTAAACAGCACGGACTTGCGTGAACAATGAAGGCATGAAATAAGTCGTAAAATTAGACCTCAAACTTAATAATGTAGGGTAAATAACGTTTATTTAATAAGTATTGAAGAAGTATATAAGCCCTTTATCGATGTTTCCGTTCTCAAAACAAATTTGAAAACATCTCTATTTTAAATTTTAAATTTTCATTTGTGAGTACTAATATTAGTGTATTTATTTAATTCTGTCTCATAGCTAGGAAATTATAACCCAATTAATGCGTGAATTATTGTATGTGTATTTACTTCAAAGAACATGTGATTCTGCCGCGTTGTTTTTATTACAGGAAAGTAAATGGACACTTTGGTCATTGAGTATTACAATAAGCTGCCCAGTACAGATACGACCCAGTAGCATCTATTTTCATCATATCTCAACCAACGAAGAGTACTCACCATAACTCCAGGCAAGTTTCATCCCAACTTCGTCTACGAAAACAACAGTTACCTTCGATCGTCGTTTCTTCGACTATGAACCATATTACGTATCAGGTAACACTATATTTGAACCTCAGTATCAAGTGCTTTAACGAACTATATAATCACATAAATGCTGATAACCCCATCGATCAGAACAAGATAAACAATATTTAACGATATTCGAAGTTAAATGATATGTAAAGACATTTGAAGATATTTGAAGCTGAAATTAAAGACAATTTGAAGTTTAATTCTGAGAACCCCATCGATCAGAACAAGATAACAATATTTAACGATATTTGAAGTTAAATAATATTTAAATTTGAAGATATTCGAAGACGAAATTAAAGACAATTTGAAGTTTAATTCTGAGAACTCCATCGATCAGCACACGATAAACGATATTTGAAGTTAAATGACACTTAAAGACATTTGAAGATATTTGAAGCAGAAATTAAAGACAATTTGAACTTTAACTCTGAGAACACCATCGAGCAGTACAAGATAAACGATATTTAACGATATTTGAAGTTAATGATAGTTGAAGATATTCGAAGTTGAATTTAAAGACAATATATTAAGAGAGTCACTATAGTATGACGACAACCCGTTTCAAAAGGCACAAATGAACAATTTTATGCGAGAATACATTCTCTATGTGCCTCTAAAGTCCTAAAAAAATGATATGCTGAGAAGAAAAACACCAACACCTGCAGTGGGAAGAATCATTCCCAGTTGACTATTAGAACGATATTTCACGGTCATTTCCCAGTTGACTATTAGGGAAAACTTACCGTGTGAAGACAACTAGACTCAAACTGTTCCATGAAGAAACCATAACGTAAGTGCTTCGAAATTTTTGCCAGGACAAAAGGAGTGAAGGACAGTAATTTACAACAGAAGGGTGTAGTACACTAAGGACACGAAAGGTGATGAATAGATGTGAAGCTACATGTGTTACTTCCTAATAACGTTGACAATTCAAAAATCCCAATAGTGAAAGTGTTTTAATATCATCAGTGAATATGATGAACCAAATATTGTATGTTATAAATCATTCATGTATGTACCACAAGTAGAATTAGGTGTAATATTATTATGTTATTCATTTAACGTTGTGTAGATAGTATGTAGTACGTCATATAGACAGCAAAATCAAAAAAAAAACTAATGTAAAAGTAGAATAGTCCCCAACCTTATTGGAAATGTAAAAATTAATCAGTGTTAGATAAAAAAAAAAAAAAAAATCTTTAATATAGTAGCTAACCTAGAACCAAAAATAATCTTGGTCCGGTAGAAGAATTTTAGATAGGGATGTAGAATAAAATAACAAAAGTAATAGAGAAAATTTTTAGCACTCCTGATTAAGCCATAACATATATATAAAATAATTATGTAAAAAAAAAAATAGTTAATAAATGGCGAACATTTAAAAAGCCCAAAGGAGAGCAGTTACTAATGACGGGACGTCATTAATTGATGGGAAGGGTGATATGTACCGGGAGTAAAACACGATGTATTTGAAATACCAAAATAGAGTTCCTTCTTTCTAAAGATAATTCTGACTCCTATAATTAAGCTAAATCTAGTTTCAAAAATGAAAAAGTCCTTAATCAGCAAAGAAAAGAAACTGCAGTCTTTGGATTTCGCTAAGACAGTGAGCAATAAGAAAGGTGCTACGCACAATATTTCTAAGGAAGTTTAAACGATAAGAACCGTTGTGAACGCCTAAATCATCAAAAATATTTAAGACGTTTTATTGGACGAGGGTTTCGTCCTTGGGCCACGTAAGCCAATGGCAGGCATTCCCTACAGCGCAGGACGAAAGAACTGCGTTTGGGAGTGGGGTAAATGTGCTTTTTAATCTTAATCTTAAGTCAGACCTGATACGATTAGTACCGCAAATAATCTCGGTCACCATAATTGCCATTGAAGTAACCCGTTGCTGTACAACTAAGCATGTAAGTTCAATAAATCTATTGTCTTTTTGTATGTATTTGTTTCGTTTATATGTCTGCGTCTAGTCCGATAGTGGGTAATTAGTTCGCAAGTCTCCAAAGTAAATGCTCCCAGAGGAATCTGATCTCCAGATAGCTCAAGAAAGAAGAAGCCACATTTGTATGTCTACATATTCAATTTTCTCTCATTAATTGAGAGCGGCGCTAGCCTAGTTGACACAATCTCCAGCGCTATAAGTGGCGCTATAGGAGAAATTCTATCACCACAGTAGCGAATCTTCCCATTACCACAAAATAAATTCTTTTATCGCTACATATTCATGTTCGTCTTCTGCACGCATTGTATTGGGGTAGTGAAGGTTATGGACTGCTGTTTCTGGCGTAACTGGCCTTGGTGTCGGTGGTATATCGTGTTCAGTTGGAAGGTATGCTTTCACTGATTCTGGAATATTATCTCTTGGCTGAAAATTTAAGTGAGAAGAGCTTTGCTCAGTGTAAGGGCCACAATTTATACTTTTGATTTGGCAAGAACTACGATCAATAAATTTTCTCTCAACAGGATTTGTTCTTAATTCTTTCTGGTCTTCTAAAGGGGCTGGAGACGTCCATTCATAACTTCTTTTTTCATTAATTGATACACTTTCGTTCTGACTTGGATATCACTGTTGATTCCAGGTTCAACTGTTGTTGGGGCTAATTGATGAGCTGAAAGCCAATCTTCAGTGTCAGGATTTTCAAAATCTTTCTTTCTTCTCAGCCAGAACATGATCATTTTCGGGCTGGGTATGATCTTCCATTTAGTCTTATGTGTAAATGACACAAGAAATCAAGAAGTGTATCTAAAATAGAAAAAAAATATCAAATTTTGATTTCCTGTCATTTCGGTACGTTTATTTTATAAATCATTCGGGAATATTTTTAGATCGATCAAATTTCAAATAATACACACTATTTCTGTAAATACTACCATCGAAAGGAAGCAATCCGAATTCAAAACCCTAAAAAACCCCACTTCAAAATTTATGACGCTTTAAGGCTCTTTTACAAGGGCAGTCTGTTTAGACGACTGGCTACCAACCATCACTCTAACTTTCACTACTACCCTTAAAGTTTTAATTCCCTAAATTTTGGTATGTTATTTTTTTGGTATGTATGATAATTTTGGTATGTTATTTAAATTTTGGTATGTTATTTTGATTTTGGTATGAATAATAAGTTTTGCATGTATGATAATTTTGGTATGTTATTTAAATTTGTGTATGTATGATAATTTTAGTATGTTTATTTAAATTTTTGTATGTATGACAATTTTGGTATGTTATTTTGATTTTGGTATATATAATAATTTTTATATGTATGATAATTTTGGTATGCTATTTAAATTTTGGTATCTGTGATAACTTTGGTATGATATTTTTTGCTCTCCTTTGGTTTCGATTTATCAACGAGAGACAAAAGCTTGCCAATCACCTTATAGCTGATATTCAGTTATATCCGTCAACGGAATTAAATTCTTGGCATTTTTAATGCAGAGTTTTTAGATTAAAAATATTTTTTTTTCAAATCGCTAAAAAACGAATGAATCTGTTGGTTTAAGCATCTTGCTCTTTTTGTGCAAGTTACAACTACAGACTTGTCGCAAAATCATTTGTTTCAAAGGTATTACATACTTTAATATGCTCAAATGAGCACCAAGTTTTAGTCAATCATGGTATCGTGAAATCAAGCAACGTATACTCACATATACTCATAGTATATACATAACCTGCAATACCCAGTATTTTATTATTTATTTTTGCTTGAAAATCTTTTTGCCCGACCGCGCCATTTGTAGCGATAATAGAATTTTATATTGTGGTAATGGGAAGATTCGCTACTGTGGTGATAGAAATTTCTCCTATAGTGCCACTTATAGCGCTGGAGATTGTGTCAACTAGGCTAGCGCCGCTCTCAATTAATGAGAGAAAATTGAATATGTAGACATACAAATGTGGCTTCTTCTTTCTTGAGCCATCTGGAGATCAGATTCCTTTGGGAGCATTTACCTTGGAGACTGGCGAACTAGTTACCTATTATCGGACTAGACGCAGACATATAAATGAAATAAACACAGATAAAAAGACAATAGATTTATTGAACTTACATGCTTAGTTGTACAGCAACGGGTCACTTCAATGACAATTATGGTGACCGAGATTATTTGCAGTACTAATCGTATCAGACCTGACTTAAGATTAAGATTAAAAAACATTACCCCACTCCCAAACGCAGTTCTTTCGTCCTGCGCTGTAGGGACTGCTTTTCGTCCTGCGCTGTAGCCGGTAACACTATATTTGAACCTCAGTATCAAGTGCTTTAACGAACTATATAATCACATAAATGCTGAGAACCCCATCGATCAGAACAAGATAAACAATATTTAACGATATTCGAAGTTAAATGATATGTAAAGACATTTGAAGATATTTGAAGCTGAAATTAAAGACAACTTGAAGTTTAATTCTGAGAACCCCATCGATCAGAACAAGATAACAATATTTAACGATATTTGAAGTTAAATAATATTTAAATTTGAAGATATTCGAAGACGAAATTAAAGACAATTTGAAGTTTAATTCTGAGAACTCCATCGATCAGCACACGATAAACGATATTTGAAGTTAAATGACACTTAAAGACATTTGAAGATATTTGAAGCAGAAATTAAAGACAATTTGAACTTTAACTCTGAGAACACCATCGAGCAGTACAAGATAAACGATATTTAACGATATTTGAAGTTAAATGGTAGTTGAAGATATTCGAAGTTGAATTTTAAAGACAATATATTAAGAGAGTCACTATAGTATGACGACAACCCGTTTCAAAAGGCACAAATGAACAATTTTATGCGAGAATACATTCTCTATGTGCCTCTAAAGTCCTAAAAAATGATATGCTGAGAAGAAAAACACCAACACCTGCAGTGGGAAGAATCATTCCCCAGTTGACTATTAGAACGATATTTAACGGTCATTTCCCAGTTGACTATTAGGGAAAACTTACCGTGTGAAGACAACTAGACTCAAACTGTTCCATGAAGAAACCATAACGTAAGTGCTTCGAAATTTTTGCCAGGACAAAAGGAGTGAAGGACAGTAATTTACAACAGAAGGGTGTAGTACACTAAGGACACGAAAGGTGATGAATAGATGTGAAGCTACATGTGTTACTTCCTAATAACGTTGACAATTCAAAAATCCCAATAGTGAAAGTGTTTTAATGTCATCAGTGAAAATGATGAACCAAATATTGTATGTTATAAATCATTCATGTATGTACCACAAGTAGAATTAGGTGTAATATTATTATGTTATTCATTTAAACGTTGTGTAGATAGTATGTAGTACGTCATATAGACAGCAAAATAAAAAAAAAACTAATATAAAAGTAGAATAGTCCCAACCTTATTGGAAATGTAAAAGTAATCAGAGTTAGATATAGAAAAAAAAAAATCTTTAGTATAGTAGCTAGCCTAGAACCATGAATAATCTTAGTCCGGTAGATGAATTTTAGATAGGGATGTAGAATAAAATAAGAAAAGTAATAGAGAAAATTTTTAGCACTCCTGATTAAGCCATAACATATATATAAAATAATTATATAAAAAAAAAAGTTAATAAATGGCGAACATTTAAAAAAGCCCAAGGCGAGCAGTTACTAATGACGGGACGTCATTAATTGATGGGAAGGGTGATATGTACCGGGAGTAAAACACGATGTATTTGAAATACCAAAATAAAGTTCCTTCTTTCTAAAGATTATTCTGACTCCTATAATTAAGCTAAATCTAGTTTCAAAAATGAAAAAGTCCTTAATCAGCAAAGAAAAGAAACTGTAGTCTTTGGATTTCGCTAAGACAATGAGCAATAAGAAAGGTGCTACGCACAATATTTCTAAGGAAGTTTAAACGATAAGAACCGTGTGAACGCCTAAATCATCAAAAATATTTAAGACGTATATTGGACGAGGGTTTCGTCCTTGGGCCACGTAAGCCAATGGCAGGCAGTCCCTACAGCGCAGGACGAAAGAACTGCGTTTTGGGAGTGGGGTAAATGTGTTTTTTAATCTTAATCTTAAGTCAGGTCTGATACGATTAGTACCGCAAATAATCTCGGTCACCATAATTGTCATTGAAGTGACCCGTTGCTGTACAACTAAGCATGTAAGTTCAATAAATCTATTGTCTTTTTATCTGTGTTTATTTCATTTATATGTCTGCGTCTAGTCCGATAATAGGTAACTAGTTCGCCAGTCTCCAAGGTAAATGCTCCAAAGGAATCTGATCTCCAGATGGCTCAAGAAAGAAGAAGCCACATTTGTATGTCTACATATTCAATTTTCTCCCATTAATTGAGAGCGGCGCTAGCCTAGTTGACACAATCTCCAGCGCTATAAGTGGCGCTATAGGAGAAATTTCTATCACCACAGTAGCGAATCTGCCCATTACCACAATATAAAATTCTTTTATCGCTACAAATATATAGAAAGATTTAGCAATAGTGATGTAAGGGGTAGGGTGCACGAGAGTAAAGATGAAAGTGATTACTATGAAGGCTCTTTTGTTGTAATAGTGGAGGACAACTTGAAAACTTTAAACTCCCACTAGCTCAACATCTCGACCCAAATACTTATGGACGAACAGTACAAACCACAATTTTCTGATAATTCTTATACCAACCAAGGGGAGGATGATATGCGATCATTACGTCATCCCTAAAATTTTCAACATGATAATCTGGACAATATGCACACAATGCCATATTATGATCAGAATTCGTCCTTGTCAGTATTACCGGAGATATCATATTTGACAGATGAAAATTTTATGCAATCACAATTTTCGGCATCACAATACTATAAGGATAATCCAAAAAACGATATATACCCATTTAAGCATCAGACAGCTCATGTATATAGTGCACCATCCCCTCCAAGAACGACTGATTGTCAGGTAAGTTGGCCCGTAAATTTGAAGTTTTTCTGAAGACATTAATTATGATATATTTTCATATTCTTACTAGACAAAGAAGGAAGCCACTTCACAAGCTCTCTGTTTATTAAAATTTCTAGAGCAAAATCAGTGGTGTCAATTAAAAGGCAGGGGGAAGGGGATGGGTGACATGTAACTCCCTATATCGTCCCCTCCCCCTGGGACGTGTCATTCCGAACTTGCAAAGATTCTAATGCGCGAAAAGTTAATAAGGTCTGTCCGCTAGAAGTTAGAAACGTTTAAATTCAGCAGAATTTATTATCCATGTCTTGAAGTAGGTGGGGGAGTTCAATGTTTGTGAACTGATGTCTGCAAGTATACAGAAATGAAAAAAACCAATGGGATTAGTCTGCCCAAGAATTTCTTAAGGACCCTCTCCCGCATTTTAAAAATATAAAAATAATACAAGAGTATCGTCGAGCAAAGAAAAATTATCTTAGACATTGGAGTCCTGCTCGCTCTACCCACAAATCTCAACATCTGTCTCGGTAAAGTTTAAAACTAGCCGAAATATTTAAGTACCTCTGGCTTATACTTGTCTCACAATGCAAATGCTTAGCTCAAAATTGAGGATCAAGATCTGTTACGGCATATTTAGCTCTTGAAGATTCTTCCCACAGTTGTCAATTTTGTGATAAACAGGCTTTCTCGAGCCCATCTCCTTCCATGTTGTCTGATACATCTACGAAGACTCATTTAGGACTTGATAGTTGGTAACCGTTTTTTTTTTTTTTGTTTTTTTTAATACCACCAACATTTTTCTGGTACAACGATAATGAGAGTTCAAATCAAACAGTTCGTGGCAATAAACTGTAAGAAAGTAGCGACCCGGCTCTATAGTAACCGAGATTCTAAAAAACAGGTATTTTGATACCAATAGATACATCAAAAGAATCGTATTTTTATGCTGATGAGCCTCAGAATATTTGCTGTAATCTCAAGAAAGGGGGAAATATCCCCTAAAAGTCATAGAATCTTAATGAAAATCAAACCGTCAGATTCAGCGTATCAGAGAACACTACTGCAGAAGTTTCAAGCTCCTATCAGCAAAAATGTCGGTTTTTTTTTTTTGAAGAAGTATCACGGATGCGTGTTTATTTGTTTGTTTTTTGTTTTCCCCAGGGGTGATCGTACCGACCCAGTGGTCCTAGAATATCGCAAGAGGGCTCATTCAGACGGAAATGAAAAGTTCTAGTATCCTTTTTAAGTGACCAAAAAACTGGAGGGGAATTAGGCCCCCTCCAACGCTCATGTTTTTTGCAAAGTCACCCGATCAAAACTTTGAGATAGCCACTTTGTTCAGTATAGTCGAAAAATCTAGTAACTATGTATTTGAGGATGGCTTAGTCCCCCCATAGTCCCCGGCAAAGGAAAGCAAGTTGTGAACTTCGTCCATTGTTTACATATAGTATTGGTTATTGGGAAGTATACAGACGTTTTCAGGTTTTTTTTTCAGGTGGGGGGAGGTCGAGTGGAGAAGGTTACGTGGGAGGATCCTTCCATGGAGGAATTTTTCATGGGGAAGGGCATTTTTCATGAAGGGGGCACCGGACTTTCCAGCATTATTTAAAAAAAACTATCAGAAATTAAATAGAAAACAAGCTTTTTCAACTGAAAGTAAGAAGTAACATTAAAACTTCAAAGAGAAAATTTATGTATATGAGGAGGTTGCCTCTCCTCAATAGCTCGCTTTTACGCTAAAGTGTTTTTTTTTTTAACTTTAAAAGAGGTTATTGTTCTAATTAAACAGCCTTTATAGTTCAGGAGTCATTCTTAAATAATCAGAACAGAAAATCAAACTTAGGTTATTATAAAGTTATTATTAGTTAAAAAAAAGGAAAATTTATGTGCAAATTTCGGTTTAATTATTCATCTAGGGGGATAATATTCAAAACTTGCATTAATTCAAAAACGTTCAGAAATTAAATTAAAAAAAAAACAAGTTTTTTTTCACTGAAAGTAAGGAGGGACAAAAATACATACACAAAATAATGGTTAACTATTATACACAAAAATAATACACCCTAACAAAAATGATGGTTTTATTCAAGTTCCTATACTCAGCTTTATGATTATACTGGATTGATCTACATGGAATTAGTTGTTGATTTTTTCGGGGGAATCGAAAATTTTCCTTTTTATCAGTTTCATCTACCCTTTGAAATATACAGCAACTCACAGTAACATACCTATTTTGCAGGGGTTACCTACCCCATCTGGAAGTTTTGATTCAGCATCGAACTATACCACGCTTTCTTCAGCTGCGGGTTCTAAAATAGTCGAAGAAGCAGGGTCCTCCGCAGCTCTGGACACTCACTTACCAGCATTCGGTACTTATGGAAGAAATCCTATTGGACATCATTATTAGGATGTTGACGTAAAAGGTAAACACAGTAAATAGGAATACAAAAGACTGCAAAATTTGATGTTTGCTCTTTTTTGATCCGTTGATTTTTGAATTAAAATAAAGTTGCTAAAATCCACCCAAGACTAATTGGAGAAAAATCCAAGACAGATAGTCTGAGTAGAGAGGGACAGCTGGCATAAGCCTTTTTCAGGAAAGTATTAAATGATGTCATTTTCCCTTGTTGATAGATAGTGTATCATCCATCCATCCATCTTGGGGCAGAACTAAGGCAGATAGTCATAGAACTTTAGGGATGTTTAACATTTCTGGGTTGACTCATAACAGACAATGTTGACTGGACTTGTTTTACTGAATTTGCTTAGACTCAAAGGCGAACAAGTGACCTAAGCCTAATAAGCTTGCCTGCCTAGAGTCTCAGGCAGACTACCATGTCCCTTGGGGTCATAAAAGTACCGTGGACTCACAGGCAAACGGATAACTAAATAATCGTAAGTAGGCTTCAGATTGTATATAATTTACAGGATTCCTGCTTATTCCTTAGGAATAAACCTAATATTTTATTTAAAGGGTATGCTTTATTTTTCCTTTTTTTTTTACTTAACATCAGTGACAAAATGACTTAAAGCCCCTTATAGTAAATATTGACTTTATTCTCATAATTTCCAAAAGCTGAAAACTATTTTACTTAACATCAGCGACAAAATAACTTAAAGCCCCTTATAGTAAATATTGACTTTATTCTCATAATTTCCAAAAGCTGAAAACTATTTTACCAATAATAATTGACATCTTTTTCGAAAAAAGCGTCTTTTCTAAAAGTGATACAACACTGTCGCTCTCAAAAAAAAAGGAAGTGATCCTTGGAGTTGTATACAATTTATGCATCATAATGGTAAATAAGATGGTGCAAAGACAACTGCATAGAGGCAAAAGGGGCAAAGCCACTCAAAATACTCGAGCTCAATGAAAAATTATGTGAAAGATCAAAAGAATCTGATTCAAATCCTTATTTGTATTTGAGCTTGAGAATGCCATTCAAGGAGAAACAGAAAGTTGTGGCATCTATTTGCAAGGAATATTCCTAAATTATATTATATTAAATTATATATATATATATATATATATATATATATATATATATATATATATATATATTATATATATATATATATATATATATATATATATATATATATATATATATATATATATATATATATATATATATATATATATATATAATATATATATATATATATTTCAATGTAAATAAAACGAAAAAATTGTTATAGAAGAATGTTTGGCGAAACACTAAACATCTAGTTTAGCGAAACACTAACAAACAAAAGTACATATAGACAGTTATACATACTACAAAACTGTATATACACCACACTACCTTTCCGTCATCAAATCTGGAAGCTTTTAATAACGGGAAAAAAATAGAGACAAGAGAAATTACTTAACTTAAACAAAAAATAAAAAAAGAAAAACACAGAAACGCTTTTAAAATATAAAAACGAAACTAAAAATAAAATAACGTAAGGTTTTTGTGTTTTCAAAAAGAAAACGAAAGGATTATGCCATCATAAGGTAGTGTTTCCTTATCCTGAAATAAAACTCCTAAAATAAGAGCAATCTTACATATATAACTAATTTACTCGATTTTAATTTAATTTCACTTGAGTTTTGATTCAAGGTTATTTCATTCTTCCTGAAAGCACCAACTAAAGGGAAATTTTAAGAATTAACTATTAAGAATTAAGTTATTAAGTATTAAGTTAATTTTAAGAATTAACTATTCAATCTTTCATACTGTTCTAGACTATAGCGTTAAGCAAGCAAGACCTGGTGATTCATCTCAAGACTCTAAGATAATATCTGGCACAAGCAGCCCCGTCACAGCTGGTGTAGGAGCATCAAGCAACAAATCAAAAACTAGTTCTTTCACTAGTAAGTTTTAAGGTCTACTTAACTAGCTCTTGTCCAGTTTTGTTTATATTAGATGAATTATTTGTGTTGGGGCCATCCTTTACTTAATCTGTCACGATTCAATTTCATTCTTATCATCCTTGAATAGCCACTTCTTCGTACAAAAATTCAATCTCGTAATTATGGAGAAGTTTATTGGCACACAAATTAATATTATCTGGATCCTGTTTTTCCAGGATCCTATAAATACAGGATATATTTACAGGATTACACAGTATTTATTTTTTAAGCTTTTGTGTATACCTGTATCCTCTATATATAATATAGATAATTTTATATACTCACAGGGGACTGGGGGTGGGGGGTCATCGAATAAATTTAACTTGTATTTGACTTAATGCTACTATTATTTTGTAATAATGATCATTTAGGCAAGTACCTCCCAACCTTGCATGTGCATGCATGCCTGGAATAATGATTGAAACTTAAGAATTCCCTAGCAGTCAATCATGGTTTGAAAACAAAACCTTCTTATCCCTGGAATTTAATCGGAAATATGAAAAATAATAAAATTAAAAGGTTATAAATTTTTGTTGGAAGAAGAACGATCTTTTCCTACAGACGCTGCATCATACTCGTCGACACGGGCGAATGTTTCATTGAAGTCAACAAGATGCCTAAGAAATATGGCTTCTTTGTTCCCCGGCATCTTGGGTAACAGAATCACTTTTTGCAAGTCAACTGCGAATACACATATTCCAGTTTCTCCACATTCGGCTGCGTCACGTTGGTAGGCATGTGTAGCCTTCCCTGCCTTTTCTGTGTGTTCTTGCCAGTTTTGCCTGGAAACATCAGGATCGTGAGTCTTTTTTGCAGCAGCAGTTGAAGGTCAAATTCTCCATTAAAACCTTCATCACTGCTGTTTTCTGTGCTGCTATCATCATTTTTCATAAGATTGTACTTTTCACATTCAGGGCAAACATTGCATGCTGGCGTCCTTAACAAAATGTCCATTTCTTTCAACTGACAGCTGTAAGTGTCGTGCAACACAACTGGTACTGGATTCTTAGTAACAAAGTCCTGATGTATCAGATCAACCGTCAAAGAAGATGGCAGATATCTGATGTTTGATGCATATTTGCGATGATAATGTGGCGTAGAGGGTCCAAAAGAAATGATATGGTTTATCACATTCTCAACTACCTCTGGTGGTAGCTTGTTGTAAGGACTCTGCCTACCCCTGAAATCCATTACGTGCTCGTCAACTAGCCTAGTTTTCATCTTCTTGCTCAATTCAGTTAGGCAAGAATCCGATTTAAACCCAAAAGTATTCATGAACAGTTTTTTGCAAACTTGCATCTTCACTAACACGTTGTTATCTTTCATCGGAAGGTAGTAGTATCTACTTTCATTTTTTCGGTAGCATTTAACCGATTTTGCCGTCCGTCTTTGTATGCACTCCAGCCTGACACAGCCGACCAGGAATTTGGTTCTTGATGCATGGCCTTCTTTCCAAAAACCCAGATTTATTTTCTGGTCCCAGTGTCTTCTTTTGCCTCTTTACTTCTGCTTCTTTTTTTTTCTGGGGTGCCCTGTATTCATATTTCCTTATTGTTCAGTATCATTTATTTCATGATTTGCGTTACTATTTGCTGAAACAATTCTTGCTTCCGTATTTCTTTGTTATCGTGTATCTTGACTGTTTTCTTGCAGCTGATCTCTACCAGTACAATAATCGGCTCTGTTTTCCTCATAACTACTGGTATTCCTCAAATCTTCACTATCATTGATCTGTTCATTGGCTACAAGAGTTTCACTCACTGTACTGCATGGCATGTCAAATGGCACAAATGGCTCTAGTTCAGAGACATCATCAGTGAATAATGGTTGCAATTCATGAAACACTAGAAGTTTAGATTCATTAACAGAAGGGTCTTTGTCAATCTGGGTATCTTCGTAAGCTGTCGTCTGCTCCACTGAGCTTCTTATAGCAGTAGGTTGCCCGACGACTGCATCACTGCCTGCAGCTGCTTGACCAAACCTGAAACAGGAAATATATAATTTGTCTTTTTACATTGTCCAATGCAGATATTTTTTTTTTTGTACTGGATTCATAAACTTTTACGAAAATTCTTACAGGCTGTAGTGAGCCAGCACCTCCAATTGTAAAAACTCAGCATCAGTGTTTTCTTGAGTTCTTAGCCTTTTCGAAACTACCAAAAAAAATTTTGCCGATAGGATTCAAACTATTGCGGCAAGTCGTAGAAACTTCAAAAAGGGCTCATTCGATTGGAAATTGAAAGGGCTAGTGCCCTTTTTAACAGTCGAAAGCGCTTGGAGGGCAACTAACACCCCTTTCCACGCTCACCATTTCCCCAAACACATCCAGTCAAAATTTTGAGATAGCCATTTTGTTCAACGCCGTTGAAAGGTCCAGAAAATATATCTTTGAGGTAGACAATCCCCCCACAGTCTTCAGGGCAAGAGTTGTAAGTTATGCCCTGGGGGCATATAAGATTTTATACAAAGCTCTGTCATAAAAACTTGAAAAGGGGCTCATTCGATTGGAAATTCAAAGGGCTAGTCCCCTTTTTAATAGTTGAAAGTAATTGGAAGGCAACTAACTCCCCTCTCACGTCCACCATTCTTTCAAACACATGCAATTAAAATTTTGAAATATTCATTTTGTTTAACGTTGTTGAAAGTTTTGTAAATTAGGTCTTTGAGGATAAAAACCCCCTCAGAGCCCTCAGGGCAAGGGTTGTAAGTTATGCCCTGGGGGCATATAAGGTTTTATAGAAAGCATTGTCTTAGAAACTCCAACAAAAGCTCATTTGACTGGAAATTGAAAGGGCTTGTGCCCGTTTTAATAGTCGAAAGTGATTGGAGAACATTTAACCCCCCTCTCACGCCCACCATTTCCCCATGCACATCCAATCAAAATATTTAGATAGGTATTTTGTTCAATGTAAATGAAAATTCTAGAAATTATGTCCTTGAGGATGACAAACCCCTCAGGACCAGGGTTGTAAGCTATACCCTGGGGCATATAAGATTTTTATAGAAAGTGTTTTCGTAGAAAATTCAAAAAGGCTCATTCGATTGGAAATTCAAAGGGCTAGTGGCCTTTTTAATAGTTGAAAGTGATTGGAGGGTAACTACCCCCCCCCCCTTAGACCCACCATTTCCCCAAACATATGCAATCAAAATTTTGAGATATCTATTTTGTTCAACGTAGTTAAAAGTTCTGGAAATTAGGTCTTTGAGGATGATAATCCCCCTCTAAGCCCTCAGGGCAAGGGTTTTAAGTTATGCCCTTGGGGTATATATGGTTCTTATAGAAAGCGTTGTCGTAGAAACTTCAAAAACAAGTTCATTTGATTGGAAATTGAAAGGGCCAGTACCCTTTTTAATAGTCTAAAGTGATTGGAGAGCAACTAATCCTCCTCTCACGCCCACCATTTCCCCAAACACAACCAATTAAAATTTTGTGATAGGTATTTTCTTCAACGTAGTTGAAAGTTCTCGAAAATATGTCTTTGAGGATGACAAACTCCCAAACCCCTCAGGACAAGGGTTGTCAGTTATGCCCTGGGGGCATATAAGATTTTTTATAGAAAAATTTTTCTTAGAAACTTCAAAAAGGATTGAACAATTTCTAATTAATATACTCAGTTATTCCTGTGTTACACCCTTTTGACAATCCCCGACTTCCAATCAAATGAGCTTCATCTGATCCTAGGCTTTTACGACCACCCGTGCCATAAGAACATATATACCCCGGGGCATAACTTATAACCCTTGCCCATGGGCTCTTGGGGATTGTGTTCACCCTAAAGACATTGTTACATGACTCTTGGACTATTGGTAACAAAATGGCCATATCAAAATTTGAATTGGATGCGTTTCAGGAAAAAAAGATGTCAGGGAGGAGGGGTGCTACAACCCTTGCAGTGAGAGATTGGGGGGTGTCATCCTCAAGGACATAATCTCCAGATCTTTCAACTACGTTGGACAAAATGGGTATCTCTAGTGCCCTTGTCCAAAAAAAAACAACGATGGCACTTACGATGTCACATTCAACTAATATTGTTTTGCTTTTTCAATTAGTTTTTTCTCTTTCAGAAGATCGTCAGACCGAATCAATCCATAAGATCAGCTGCAATATTTGTGACATGGTCTTTAAAACGGAAAGAAGTTAAAAAACTCATTTGCGCACAGTTCTGCATGGAAGAAATTTAAAAGCGAATGGTGAGTTATATTTATATAGCAATGAGAATAATATATAGAACAATTAGAACCTTATATAGAAGTTTGCCGTGTGCCAGGGCCCAGTAGGCCGGTACTGGAAGCCCAATTACCGGAAGAACAATGACCCTTAACATCTTCACGCGTGAAATTGAGTCACCAAAGAGAAAGCAAGACATAAGAAGAATTTTGGCAAATTTATCCTGAAAAATTAACTCCCAGGAAACTTCCCTCACAATGGAAAATCCCTCTAGCATAAAACTCGGACGCCCCCCCCCCCTCTGAAAAGTGTATGCATACTTATCAATAGCAAATACCATATAAAAATACTTCCCAAAAACAAATAAACAAGCATCCGTGATCTTTCTTCTGGCAAAAGAAAATACAAAATTTCCCCTTTTTTGCTGATAGGAGCTAGAAACTTCTAAACTGTAGATATGAAATATAAAGCCAACTTTTTTTTAATAGAATCGGTAATTGGTTTCTTTGGTAATTAGGTCATTGAATATTATCTCCTTGCCTAATAACAGTTAGCGGTTAACCAACCGCCACCCAAGACGCAACTAGTAGGAAGACCCCAACTAGTGTTGCTCAGTTATGTTGATTATGAGGTACATGAACTGTTTTGCACCCTATTTTATTACAAATTTTAGCAAGCCAAGTTTTTGCTTCATATTACGAGGGGTGTTCCTAGGATTGGTGATGCCCAAGAAGGAATTAATTACAGCGCCCTCCCTCCTCCGGAAATGTAAGCGAAAGAGAAGCCAAAACAAAATTATTATTATCATTATTATTTTATTACCCATTATTAAACACACAAAAATGTTGTAAATAGAGTACAAGAAAAGAAAAAAAAGTTTTCTCAGAAGAATAAGACCTTTCCTGAACGTTGAGTAATAAAAATCTGTGTTGAAAATATTGGAACTTTGAGAATTTAGGTAACAAAAAGTCGCTTTTTGTTGCGCTTTCTTAAATTAATTAAAAAGATCCTTTCGAAAAAAAAAAAAAAAAATCAAAGAAAGTAAAGACCCATATTAAACCAAAGACTAGCATAAATAATTGCATATAATAATTCAAACCCAAAATGACCAGTATTAATAGCAGTAGTAGCAGGTACATGCTCCAGAAGTTTCATCTTGATACGCTAAGCCATTCCAAGAAAATTGCTGATACACTTGTATCAGCAATCTGTATGTTATTGCAAGTTACCAATTGTTAAAATTTCAGGTTTTTATAGAAGGGATGGTCGTAAAAACGTTGAAGGGGCCTCATTAATTTGGAAATTGAAAGTTCAAGTTAATTTTGAAAAATCAAAGGTAATCAGAGGACAATCAGCCTCTCCCTCTTAACCGACATTTTCCCCCCAAATGCATCTGATCAAAATTAAAAAAAATATCTTGTTCAAAATAGTTTAAAGGTCAAATAACCATGCCTTTGGGGTTGACAACCCAACCAGCAGCTCCTGGGGCAGGGGCTGTAAGTTAAGCTAGTTGCTCATTGCTAACACATAAGGTTCTTAGGGAAAAGATTTGTGGTTGGTCTCCAATCACTTTCGACCCATTAAAATAAGTACTGGAAGTGTCGATTCTTGATCTAATGAGCATCGTCGGAAGTTTCTGTGACCATGAAGATGAGGCGTGGATGAAAAAGGGACAGTCCCCTTCCTAAACGGAATAAATTCTGCTCATTTGGGGTTTAATGTTACCCGTCACTTCCACAATAGCAGTTTAGATCAGAAATATTACTAGAAATCATAAGGGAGTAGATATAAATTTTGTATTTTTGATGCGCTTTAAAAGTTTCTTTTATTCCCCGCTACTCTAACAAAAATGCTGGTTGCAACCCTGGTTATTATACATAAAATTTCCTCCTCCTTCTCGTCTCTCCCTTAGACCTAATTCCTTATTTATCTGATGGCTCAATGCGAGCTGGGATGTTTTGACATTAAAGTGCACCCTTTGATGTATCTTCCTCCCTCCTAAACTACAAAACAGTCATAAAACCCCATTGTAGAAGTTTAAGTTCCTTTTTAAGTTTTGTAATTTGTCCACTTAGTAAATTTTGAGAAAATTTTAATTTCAACGAGAATATATTTACCAGGGAGATATTTTCCGTGGAGGAGGTCAAACACCTCAAACCGTAAGGGGGTACCCTATACTCAATACCTCGTTCTTTCCCCTAAAGTTTGACTTGTTACAACTCTTTAAGAGTGACTCCCGAAGCAGAAGAGCCCGTTAGTTAAAATAAGAATCTTTTTAATATACTGAAAAAAGGATTTCTCATCTTTTTTTTCAGATGATACCAGGAAATCTCCTCGCCCGTTTAAAATTTTTGAAATCACCTCGATAGACAATTTTGTTTTCTATATAGGCAAAGGAAAGTTCTAAAACAAAGTAAAAGAAAAACTTTTAAAACGCATCGAAAATTTTGGAGATTTGCTTAATGATGAGCTGCTACTGAGGTTCCTTAAATCAACGTCTCCTAGATGTGTAATGGCAATAGAAAATTTTATTTGAAAGGGCTTAAAGGATCGAAAATATATCCTTTTATTTAATAGTATGCGCTTATTTATTATGTTTATTTGTATATGGCTGAGTGTGTGTGCAATTTAAATCCGGGAAAGCATATAAAAGCTGCTACAACAAATAAAATAGAACTCTTATTTCTGAACCTATAAACCCTTCAAAACAAAATTACCTATTGCCATTATTTATAAGAAACTCTGATTTAATATGAATAAATCGTATAAACACAACTAGAGACCAAAATTGTATATAATTAATGAATGAATGAATTTTATTAATAATCTGTCTTACAATAAACAGAAAAAGCACGAAAAGAGAAAAGAGTACGATCTAGAAAAGAAAGAAAAAGCAAAAACTGGCAAGAAAAACAAACACAAACAGAAAGAACTACATAATAACACAACTATTTGAGAAGGTGGACTCGTGATCCAGGAGCTCTAGTTTTTTCACGTAATTCTGAATTACCTCCTCCACGGCACTAAGAGGCTCAACAATTCCATATTTCACAGCAATATGGCGGTTTCTAACAAAAGGCGGTACTTGAAGAAGATATCGGGCATACTTGAAAAATACCGACCTTATGTCTTTCTTGTTTCGTGCACTCAGGAGCTTCCAAAAAGGAGACAGGTACAAGACATGAGGCAAAGCTACTGCATTATAAAGACGAGCCAAATATTTACGGCTTGAATTGCGACGGCTAGTGACAACACCCGCATAGGCAATGCGCACTTTTTTAGAAAGGTGTTCAATAAGCAAAGACTGGGTCTCTCGAAGATTACGACCAATCGGGAGGCCAAGGTACGTAATGTGACTAGACGGTGTTACGGTAATTCCACCAAGCCTGACTGTAGCATTATCTTCAGGGCAATTAAAAAACAAAACAGCAGACTTTTCTACATTAAACTGCAAACCAATATCAATAACTTTTTTTCAAGCAATGCGCACTTTTTTAGAAAGGTGTTCAATAAGCAAAGACTGGGTCTCTCGAAGATTACGACCAATCGGGAGGCCAAGGTACGTAATGTGATAGACGGTGATTTTCTAATGAAGAAAGCAACCGAGACAGATTTTAAAGATCATCTGCAAAACCCAGAAGTGACAAGTCAATATGCTTGCAAATATAACTCGGAGAGATAACCTGTTGTGCATCATTAACACTGTTATTATACAAAGTAGGAGACGTTATAGCCCCTTGCTTAATTCCCTTATGTACGGATTCCCTTATGTTCCCTTATATATAATGAGCATCCTGCTATTAAGCAGGGAGATAAAATTCAGTGACCTAATTACCAAAGTAACCAATTACCAAATCTATAAAGAAAATTAGCTTCATGTCTACAGTTTTAAAGCCAAATCCTTCCAAAGTAGTCTGTTGAGGTAACACTATCAATAAATGGATCCTTTAATGTTACAAAACATTTTCACTTTTGCAGCTCGGTGAGTCTTTATTTACTTGTTATTATTTTTTATTTTTGGTGCTATAAGTAGCCTTCTCACGGAATTAACATTGTTGCAAATTTTTGCTTTTTAAAATTGGCTTCTTTTGATATCAAGGTTTCATTTGGTAATAAAAAGATGATTCTTACGATGTTTTGACAATGATTTGTTCCCAGCTACTCTTTAATCATGATGTGTTTTTTGTATTTTCACCCAAATAACTGTTGCCGATAGAAAACTGCTTCCTCAAGCTTACTCCACTTTTTTTGTAGTTTCCAGAAAATAGCACATAAATTTTTGACTTAATCCTCAATAGAAAATCTTATGTTTTAATGTTGAACATTGCCCTACTCAAAATTATGAAAATCGTAACTCATTGGCGCTGCAGTCGTGTAGTTTCGACGTTTAAAAAACTAAACAAAACGTGTGATTTAAAAAAAAAACAATTTTTTTCAACTGAAAGTAAGGAGCAACATTAAAACTCAAAACAAACAGAAATTATTAAGTGTATGAAGGGGTTCGCCGCCTAGTCAATACCTTGCTCTTTACGCTAAAGTTTGAATTTTGTTTGAATTACAAAGGCCGTTTAATTAAAATAGATAGCTTTTTCTAAAAGTACTAAAAAAACATTAGCGTAAAGAGCGAGGTATTGACTAGGGTGCGGACTCCCTCATATACGTAATAATTTTTGTTCGTCTTAAGTTTTAATGTTGCTTCTTACTTTTAGTTGAAAAAACTTGTTTTTTTTAATTTAATTTCTGATTGTTTTTTAGTTAATGCTGGGAAATCCGACGCCCCCTTCTAAAAATGTCCCTTATCCTAGGAAACATCCTCCATGGCAAGGTCCTCCCACTTAACTCCCTAATCCAACCCCCATGCCCCCCGAACCCACCAAGAAAAAATCCCTGCAGTAAACGTCTCTACACTTCCCAATAACCAACACTAGATGAAAACAATTGACAAAGTTCATAACCTGCAGCCCTTCCCCCGGCAACTATGGTGAATGAAGTCATCCCCAAAGACATATTTAACTGATTTGTGACTATGTTGAATAAAATGGCTGTCTCAAAATTATGATTCGGTGACTTTGGGAAAAATGAGCTTGGGAGGGGGCCAAGTTGCCCTCCAGTTTTTTCGGTCAATTAAAAAGGTCACCAGAACTTTTAATTTCCAGTCAAATGAGCTCTCTCAAGATATTCTAGGACTACTGAATTGATGCAATGATCCCTGGGAAAAAAAAAACAAATCAACACGCACCCGTGCTTGATCTCTCTTCTGGCAAAAAATACAAAATTCCACATTTTTGCAGATAGGAGCTTGAAACATCTACAGTAGGGTTTTCTGTTAAACTGAATCTGATGGTTTGATTTTCATTGAGATTCAATCATTTTTAAGGGGTGGTTTTTTCCTTTTTTTCTAAAATAAGGCAAATTTTTTCAGGTTTGTAACTTTTGATGGGTTAGACTAAATTTGATGAAAATTATATATTTTGAAATTCACTTAAAAATCCGATTCTTTTGTATCTACTAGCATCAAACTGGTATCTACTGGCATCAAAATTCTGTTTCTTGGAGTTTCGGTTACTATTGAGCCGGGTCGCTCCTTACTTGCAGTTCGTACCACGAACTGTTTGATAAGTAGCGGCTAACGATTTAATATGAGTGGCAATGTTTAATCGTTTTCACTCAAATCTTTTAAAGGTAAAAGGACATTCATATCCGCTGATCAAAACCATTTTGATTATGGACACAAGGGCCCTTTACAGAGGTGCAATCAAGCATGGACAAGTGCTGATCTTTGTTGTCAAGTTATCGTCAATAGTATGTATCCTGCTGTTCTAGAATTTATGCTGATAGAATGATTTTCATGCCTCTGCACAAGCCTCTTTTCTTCAAAGGAAATCGAATAAGTTTCACACTGCGACCCTCGCTTTTACTTATTCCATACCTTTAACGCTGCTTGTTTGGAGTTATCTTGTATAATTTCTTACGTGTTAAAAGTTATTCCAACCCTGAGAAAAAATTTTGGTAATTTGTGGATTTTTCCAACTCTTGACTCATCTAATAGATCATTTTTTCATGTCAGAAAATCTCTGGCTGGCAGTTTAAACAAAAAATAAATTAAAAAAATAGACATCTAGGAGACGCTGATTCCAATCACTTTCGACCTATAAAATACTAGAAGTGTCGATTCTTGATCTAATGCCTATTGTCGGAAGTTTCTGTGAGCATGAAGCGGAGGCGTGGATGAAAAACGGAATAAATTCTGCTCATTTTGGGGTTTAATGTTACCAGTCACTTCCACAATAGCAGAAGGGCTCGTTAGTTAAAATAAGAGTCTTTTTTTTAATATGCTGATAAATAATTTTTTTTTTTTTTTCAAATATTACCAGGAAATTCCAAATAATACCAGCCCGGTGATTCCTATATCAATTGATTGAATTTTAAAAGTTGACTGAATTACTTTTGCTCAAGAAAAAATTAAAGCTCATTATTGCCGTTATTGTTAGTGTCTTTAACTTCTTTTTCCTTTCCTTTGCCGTTTAATTTAGCATTTCACTTTTTTTTTCAGATGACGAACCAAGCTTAGAGCTAATGATCATTGCTCCCCCAGGAGCTAAAGAAGAACATATGCATTGGCTAATTAATAATCTGATTACACCTGGGTTGAGAAATTTTTACAGGGCATATCCAAATTTATCGCCAGTAAGTTTTCTTCAATATATTAAATTTTATTTCTATGATAAATTTATTTCTTTGATATGTTAACACCTGGTCTAGACTGTTTTTTAAAATAGGATAGACTGCTTAAAATCGCAAATGTTTTGCCAGGCTTGGTTAAGTTTTTACAGATGTATACCCAATTTATCGCCAATAAATTTTCTTCATTATATTATAGAATGGTCTAGAATGTGTCTAGAATGCTTTTACATGAGAATGCATACAATCTAAATTTTTTATGCAGAAATTTAACCTACTATCTTCATTGTTACTTTTGAAAACTATAGCATTTTCAGAAATAAGCCGTGTAAAGTTACAAAGATTTTGTGACTTTTTCTTCATTTATTTCAATAAATGAATTTCTAGAGTGATAAACAATACCATTTGTAAGTGCAACATGTCACTAAAACAACACTTATGGTGACACTTCTTAAGTGGAAAAGCTTATAAGTGTAAAACGGTATCATTGTAATAATCATTGTCCAAAACTCTTAACTGTCCAAAACTGTAAACGAAGGTTTACAAGAACACCCCCGTATACTCCCCCCCCCAAGCCCCCTTAACGAGTAATATATTTATGGTCCAACAAACCCCAATAGATTAAATTAGATTAACCAATCTGTGGTTTAGTTAGTAGAGCGTTAGGCTTCAAGTCAGAATGTTAAGCGTTCAATTCCTGTTTGGACATTTGTTTTCAATAGTGGTTCTGTCCCTTCTACTTGATTATTTATCAGATAATTCAGTATTTTTTTAAATGTGATGCGCTTATTTTTATAAAAATGTTAAGCATTTTTATTCAAAAGGGAATAGAGGTCATCCAGTTTTCATGATTTGCAGCTGCACCCTCAGTCGACCACTAAACCCATACCCCAACTCCTTACCACTTAGGGGTTGTAGAAGTGTTGGCATATGGTTTTGAAACCGCTCAAAGTTGTATATTAAAAAAACGATTACTTTTTATTATTATATCTATTTAATAAAACTAATTACTTATTTTTATGAGTTAATAGACAGGATAAAACTATTTGTAATGTATAGCCTATTAAGAATTCATATCACTAATAACCTATTTACATCTTTTTCTGTGATATTTTGTTATTTGTCAGGTTATATTCTAACCTCTTTTTTGCTTACTGCTATTCCATACCTTTTTGTCTAAAGTTTTTTGGTGTTTAGCAGGGGGAGGAGATATTTAGTGAAATAAGAAAGAAATACAAAACTTTTGCCCTTGTTTTAAAAACCTTGAAATTCTAGAAAAAAAAAGGAAATCGAAGCGCTGTAATAATCTTGGAGGTGAATTCTGACTGTGTAGTTCATTTTTAATATAGAAGAGTGCTTGTTTACTTTCTATTTTGAAAAAAATGAAACTATACTGGATGACTCAGGAGAATTAACCTATTAATCTTTTGTGATGAGACAGTTTGAGTGCTAAATTGTCCCCCTACTATTTTTGTGAGCCATATGAAAGAAATGGGAGACAAAATATAATTCAAATATTTATGGCCACTTATGTCCACAGGATTTGCAAATGAGAGGGTGACTAATATATCTAATTAACAATGTTTTTAGTTCAAAACGGGCAAAGATTAATTAAAAAAGCAACAGAAATGATTTTTACACCATATTGTAGAGAGAAAAAAGCTGAACAACATATCTAAACCTGCACATTCTAGGTCGACACAAAACTTTTTTTGCGTATCGTGTCAGTTTTCTCACTTTCCTAACAAAAAATTAAGTTCCGGTAATTGTTCCTTTTTATTGAACTGAATAATTATACAAATGTAAAAAAACGAGATGAACGTGAAAATGGAGTCAAATTTGGTGTACGGTATATAAAAAAAAGTTTCATGATCATCAGTATGAGATTTTTACCATACGATCTTTCGCTGGTCGGTTTTGAGATCTAATAATTAGTTAGTTATTAAGTTATTAAGAAGATGTCAATCAGAGGAAAACCTTGTATTTCATAATATTTATGAGAGTCAGATTATAAGTTCAATTGAAAATGCTGCAAAATTAGTTCTTTTTTCTCCCCTGAATTAATTTGTTTTTTTCTCCCTTTTTCAGGATAATGGTGTAATATACATAGCTGTTTACAGCACACAAGCGGCGGCAACAAAAGCCAAGAAGAAACTCCAAAATATAGATTTATTTTTATTTGACTGCCCTGGACAGAGACTGAACGTCAGATTTAATTCTTAGTGTTCGTTTTTTTATTGTTATATTTTCATTTTAAATTGAAAATTTTTATCGTTTTTTATATGCAAGTATGTTTGAAGTGTCTTAGTTTTTAACTTGTTTATTAGGCAACCCTCCCTCCTTTTTTCATTTTTTTTACCTAACTCTTTTAATGTATAAGGGTTAATATAGCAAAGTTTGGAACGATAAAATTTCGGATTACTAAAAAAATTTATATTTATGACTGTCAAATATATACTTTGTTTCTTTCTTTCATTCAGGAAGAACCTTTTTTGTATCTTAAGTCAGGACTGGATAGTGAAAAGAACTGCTCTTTGTAAAAATTGCTGGAATCGTTAATTAGTTGAACTTTTCTATGACTAAACTGAGGCACAATTTTGACATTCCTTTGTTCATTAGCCCTCCTTTCTTTAAGATACTGTGGTTCTGAAGTATGGTTGACATAATAATCTAACGATCATTACTATGTATCCCAGACTTTCACAAATGGCACAGTATGGACTTTTTTTTTGGGGGGGGGGGATAAAGTGGGAGTTTTTCTTGGGGGGGGGGTGGGGATAAAGTGGGAAGTTTTCTACAATAATCGGAAAGATAATATGATTTACCCAAAATGAGTAACGTTGTGTTAATTCTGCATATTATTTCCTAATTCTTTTTGTTTCCTGCTTAGCATTATCTAACATGTAATTCTTGTTTTAGATTTACCATTTATTTTATTTGTTTAGAAATTTTCTCGTAAGCGTTATAGTTTCAAGGTAAATTTTAAGCAAATGTATGGACACTAAAAATATGGGAAAAATAAATGATGACTGTGAAAATATGTGTTTGTTAGGGTTTTCAAATACTCAGAAAATTCAAAGGAGACCGACCGGACGATATTTACTTGGTCTCTATTTTATAACTGGAGTAAAGCTCGAATTTTTCTATGTATTTTAACCTTGGTATAATCATATATAAAATGTTAGTTTATAGAAGATTATATGTTTGCAAGGATACTTAAGCACCCTAAAATTATTTTAATTTTTCGCGGCGGGTATAATTATATATCCGATTTGCTGCTAGTCTTTTATAAAAGTTTTAAATTACTGTTCAAACTTCTTTTGAAAGAGCCGAGAGAGAAGCTTCTAGGGATGAAATCCCCAGGAAGAAAATTTCAGATCGAGGAGCAACGTTAAACACACTTCGATTTTAAAACCAAACAGTTCCTGGTAACGAACTCTAAGTAAGGAGTGACCCGGCTCAATGGTAATCGAAACTCTAGAAAACGGGATTTTGGTACCAATAAATACATACAAAGAATCAAATTTTAATGCTGATTTCAAATATATTAGTTTCATCAAGTTTAATCCTACCCATAAAAAGTTACACGCGTTAGAAAATTTGGGTGAATTTTGAAAAAAGGGGGAAGACCCCCTAATAGTTTTATACCTTAATGAAAATCACAGCATCAAATTTAGCGTATCAGAGAACCCTACTATAGAGGTTTCAAGCTCCTATCTACAAAATGTATAATTTTTCATTTTTTGCAAGAAGAAAGATGAAGGATGCATGTTTGTTTTTTGGCTTTTTTTTTTCCAGAGGTGATAGTATTGACCCAGTGGTCCTAGAATATCGTGGGAGGGCTCATTGGAACGGAAAGTAAAAGTTCTAGTGCCTTTTTTAAGTGACCAAAAAATGGAGGGCAACTAGGCCCCCTCCCGCGCTCATTTTTTCCCAAAGTCACCCGATCAAAATTTTGAGATTGCTATTTTGTCCAGCATGGTCGAAAATATGATAACTATGTCTTTTACGATGACTTAGTCCCCCAAAGTCCCCGGGGGGAGGGCTGAAGTTGTTAACTTTACCCAATGTTAACATATAGTATTGGTTATTGGGAAGTATACAGAAGTTTTCAGGGGGGGGGGGGATTTTTCCTGGTAGTGGGGGGGGGGGGGGTTATGTGGGAAGATCTTTCCATGAAGGAAATTTTTCATGGGGGAAGGGACATTTCTATAAAGGGGACGTCAGGGTTTCCCAGCATTATTTAAAAAAAAGATCAGAAATTAAATATAAAAAAAAAACTTTTTCAACTGAAAATAAGCAGCAACATCAAAACTTAAAACGAACAGAAAATATTACATATATGACTGGGTTCACCCCCTAGTCAATACCTCGCTTTTTAAGCCAAAGATATTTTAGTACTTTCATAAGAGCTATTTATTCTAAATAGCGGCCTTTGTGATTAAGTGGTCATTTTTAAAGAATTGGAACAAAATTTGAACTTTAGCTTAAAGAGCGAGGTATTGACTAGGGGGCGAACCCCCTAATATATGTATTATAATATATGAATATAGAAGTTCGTTACGTAAGTTAAATTAAAATTAATTTGCAAATTTTGTTTCATTTATTCATGCACATTGAGACAAAATAAAAATCTGCATTAATTCAAAAACGTAAAAAAAATAAGTTTTTTTAACTGACAGTAAGGAACGACGTTAAAACTTAAAACGAACAGAAATTATTCCGTATATGAGAGGGGCTGCCCCCTCCTCAACGCCTCGCTCTTTATGCTAAAGTTTAACTTTTTCACAAACTCTATTTTTTTTAAAACAATAAAAAACTTTAGCATAAAACTTTTTCCTTTAGCGTAAAACAATAAAAAGCTTTGAAAGACATAGTTATTATATTTATCGGCCATGTTGAACAAAATGGCTATCTCAAAATTTGATCGGATGACTTAGGGGAAAAAATTAGCGTGCGAAGGGGCCTAGTTGCTCTCCATTTTTCTATATGTGTTTGAACAAATTTTGTCAAAAAAAATGAAAACAAATCAACTGCACATCATTCGAACCGTCCGAATGTCCTTTGCATGTTGTTAATAAAAACAAAGTCGAGACTTGTATCTGCAAGAATATTTAAGTCTTTGAACAAGAAAATTCCCCCCCCCCCCACACACAAAATAAAATTTTCTGAATAATGGCGTTTTACTCTAAATATTTTCAACACAACCTGTAATTTTTATTTCACCAAACGATAGATTGCTCTTTTTTGAAACAAATAATTTATTTACATTCTGAACAGATGCCTCGATCTGCCATCGCAAGTGCGAATTTGGTTTCCACAGCAATGAAAACAAAGCCGAGCATCTTACATACCGGGTTTTAGTTGCATAAAGTACTTAGCCATAAAAGGCTAATTTCTCCTTTATAGGCTGCAATCGTCAAGTTCTACATTAGTGCGAGCATGTGCACCCCGATATTCGTTTTAAGCACTTAGATTACCCCGGCATCCATACTCAAACCAACTGTGGCTGATGTGAGCCACCCCCTCTCTTTTTTTGAATGATAGCGAGCCTTGGACCACTGACTATTGCATAAAGTACTGGAAACTACGACATAAAAGGAAAAAAATTGGGATATTTATCTGATCTAGCTAAAGGTGAGGATTCCGGAAAGAACAATTGTTGGGGGTGTCAGTTGTCTTGCGTGAGGCACACCATGTTGGTACAGCTAGTTCTGAAGCATGTAAATAGATAGGAGATGCGTTAGACAGCATTGCTCCGCTTTTCTCGAAGCACAACGAGTCCAGATCTACCATAAGGATAGACATACAAACCAACAAAGACAAACACTTCAGACATACAAACCAACAAAGACAAACACTTCAGACATACAAACTGAGAAAGACAGGCACTTCAGACATACAAACCAACAAATAAAAACATTTCAGACATACAAACAGAGAAAGACATGCACTTTATACATACAAACAGAGAAAGGAAGGAGCTTTAGACATAAAAACCAACAATGACAGACACTTCAGACATAAAAACAAACAAAGACAAACACTTCACACGTACAAACAGAGAAAGACAGACACCTTAGACATACAAATACCAAAGACAAACACTTCACATATACAACCAGGGAAAGACAGGCACTTTAGACATACAAACCAACAAACAAAGACACTTCAGACATACAAACCAATAAAGACAAACACTTCAGACATACAAACAGAGTAAGACAAGCACTTTAGACATACAAACCAACAAAAACAAACACTTCAGACATACAAACCAACAAAGACAAACACTTCAGACATACAAACAGAGAAAGACAGACACTTTAGACATACAAACCAACAAAAAAACAGACACTTCAGACATACAAACCAACAAAGACAAACACTTCAGACATACAAACAGAGAAAGACAAGCACTTTAGACATGCAAACCAACAAAGACAGACACTTCAGACATACAAACCAACAAAGACAAACACTTCAGACATACAAACAGAGAAAGACAGATGCTTAAGACATACAAACCATCAAAGACAAACACTTCAGACATACAAACAGAGAAAGACAAGCACTTTAGACATACAAACCAACAATGACAGACAATTAGACATACAAACCAACAAAGACAAAAACTTCAGACATACAAACAGAGAAAGACAAACGCTTTAGACATATAAGCAGAGAAAGACAGGCAATTCAGACATACAATCCAACAAAGACACACACTTCAGACATACAAACAGAGAAAGACAGGCACTTTAGACATACAAACCAACAAAGACAGACATTTCAGACATTCAAACCAACAAAGACAAACACTTCAGACATACAAACAGAGAAAGACAAACGCTTTAGACATATAAGCAGAGAAAGACAGGCACTTCAGACATACAATCCACCAAAGATGCACACTTCAGACATACAAACAGAGAAAGACAGGCACTTTAGATATACAAACCAACAAAGACAGACATTTAAGACATTCAAACCAACAAAGACAAACACTTCAGACATACAGACAGAGAAAGACAAGCACTTTAGACATACAAACCAACAAAGACAAATACTTCAGACATACAAACCAACAAAGACAAACACTTCAGACATACAAACATAGAAAGACAGGCACTTCAGACATACAAACCAACAAAGACAGACACTTCAGACATACAAACAGAGAAAGACAGGCACATTAGACATACAAACCAAACTCTTTTTGTATTTTTGAAGTGTATGTCTTAGTTGGTTTGTATGTCTAAAGCGCTTGTCTTTCACTGTTTGTATGTCTGAAGTTTCTGTCTTTGTTGGTTTGTATGTCTAAAGTGCCTGTCTTTCTCTGTTTATATGTCTGAAGTTTTGTGTTTGTTGGTTTGTATGTCTAAAGTGTCTTTCTTTGTTGGTTTGTATTCTAAAGTGCCTGTCTTTGTTGGTTTGTATGTCTAAAGTGCCTGTCTTTGTTGGTTCGTATGTCTAAAGTGTCTGTCTTTCTCTGTTTGTATGTCTGAAGTGTCTGTCTTTGTTTTTTTTGTATGTCTGAAGTACCTGTCTTTCTATGTTTGTATGTCTGAAGTGTTTGTCTTTGTTTGTTTGTGTGTCTAAAGTGTTTGTCTTTGTTGGTTTGTATGTCTAAAGTGTTTGTCTTTGTTGGTTTGTATGTCTAAAGTGTTTGTCTTTGTTGTTTGCATGTCTAAAGTGTTTGTCTTTCTCTGTTTATATGTCTGAAGTGTTTGTCTTTGTTGGTTTGTATGTCTGAAGTGTCTTTCTTTGTTGGTTTGTATGTCTAAAGTGCCTGTCTTTGTTGGTTTGTATGTCTAAAGTGTCCTGTCTTTCTCTGTTTGTATGTCTGAAGTGTTTGTCTTTGTAGGTTTATATATCTGAAGTGTTTGTCTTTGTTTGTTTGTATGTCTGAAATGTCTGTCTTTGTTGATTTGTATGTCTGAAGCGTTTGTCTTTGTCGGTTTGTATTTCTGAAGTGTCTGTCTTTGTTGGTTTGTATGTCTAAAGCGTTTGTCTTTCTCTGTTTGTATGTCTGAAGTGTTTGTCTTTGTTGGTTTGAATGTCTGAAGTGTCTGTCTTTTTTGGTTTGTATGTCTAAAGTGCTTGTCTTTCTCTTTTTGTATTTCCCAAGTGTTTGTCTTTGTTGGTTTGTATGTCTAAAGTGTCTCTCTTTGTTGGTTTGTATGTCTAAAGTGCCTGTCTTTGTTGGTTTGTATGTCTAAAGTTCTGTCTTTCTCTGATTGTATGTCTGAAGTGTCTGTCTTTGTTGGTTTGCATGTCTGAAGTGCCTGTCTTTCTATGTTTGTATGTCTGAAGTGTTTGTCTTTGTTTGGTTTGTATGTCTAAAGTGTTTGTCTTTGTTGGTTTGCTCTAAAGTGTTTGTCTTTCTCTGTTTCTATGTCTGAAGTTTTTGTCTTTGTTGGTTTGTATGTCTGAAGTGTCTGTCTTTGTTGGTTTGTATGTCTGAAGTGCCTGTTTTTCTCTGTTTGTATGTCTGAAATGCTTGTCTTTGTTGGTTTGTATATCTAAAGGGCCTTTCTTTCTCTGTTTGTATGTCTGAAGTGTCTGTCTTTGTTGGTTTGTATGTCTGAAGTGTCTGTCTTTGTTGGTTTGTATGTCTAAAGTGCCTGTCTTTGTTGGTTTGTATGTCTAAAGTGCCTGTCTTTGTTGGTTTGTATGTCTAAAGTTCCTGTCTTTCTCTGTTTGTATGTCTGAAGTGTCTGTCTTTGTTGGTTTGTAAGTCTGAAGTGCCTGTCTTTCTCTGTTTGTATGTCTGAAGTGTCTGTCTTTGTTGGTTTGTACGTCTAAAGTGTCTGTCTTTGTTGGTTTGTATGTCTAAAGCGCCTGTTTTTGTTTGTGTGTATGTCCAAAGTGTTTTTGTTTGTTGGTTTGAATGTCTGAAGTGTTTGTCTTTGTTGGTTTGCATGTCTAAAGTATTTGTCTTTCTCTGTTTCTATGTCTGAAGTGTTTGTCTTTGTTGATTTGTTTGAATGAAGTGTCTGTCTTTGTTGGTTTGTATGTCTGAAGTGTCTGTCTTTGTTGGTTTGTATATCTAAAGTGTCTGTCTTTCTCTGTTTGTATGTCTAAAGAGTTATATTTTATTGGTCTGTATGTCTGATGTATCTGTCTTGTTTGTTTGTATGTCTAAAGTGCCTGTCTTTCTCTGTTTGTATATGTCTAAAGTGCCTGTCTTTCTAAGTTTGTATGTCTGAAGTGTTTGTCTTTGTTGGTTTGTATGGGTGAAGTGTTTTGTCTTTGTTGGTTTGTATGTTTGAAGTGTCTGTCTTTGTTGGTTTGTATGTCTTAAGTGCCTGTCTTTCTCTGTTTGTAAGTCTGAAGTGTTTGTCTTTGTTGGTTTGTATGTCTAAAGTGCTTGTCTTTCTCTTTTTGTATTTCTGAAGTGTATGTCTTTGTTGGTTTCTATGTATAAAGCGCTTGTCTTTCTCTGTTTGTATGTCTGAAGTGTTTGTCTTTGTTGGTTTGCATGTCTAAAGTGTTTGTTTTTCTCTGTTTCTATGTCTGAAGTGCTTGTATTTGTTGGTTTGTATGTCTGAAGTGTCTGTCTTTGTTGGTTTGTATGTCTGAAATGTCTGTGTTTGTTGGTTTGTATGTTTAATGTGCCTGTCTTTCTCTTTTTGTATGTCTGAAGTGTTTGTCTTTGTTTGTTTGTATGTCTAAAGTGCCTGCCTTTCTATGTTTGAATGTCTAAAGTGCCTGTCTTTCTCTTTTTTTTTATGTTTGAATACAAACCAACAAAGACAAACACATCACACATACAAACAGAGAAAGACAGGCACTTTAGACATACAAACCAACAAAGACAGACACTTCAGACATACAAACAAACAAAGACAGGCACTTTAGACATACAAACCAACAAAGACAGACACTTCAGACATACAAACAGAGAAAAACAGGCACTTTAGACATACAAACCAACAAAGACAGGCACTTTAGACATAAAAAAACAAAGACCAACAAAGACAGGCACACTTTAGACATTCAAACCAACAAACATACAAAAACCAATGTCTAAAGTGCCTGTCTTTCTCTGTTTTTAGTATGTTTGAAGTGTTTGTCTTTGTTGGTTTGTATGTCTGAAGTGTCTGTCTTTGTTGGTTGTTTGTATGTTGAAAAGTGCTTGTCTTTGTCTTTTTTGTATTTCTGAAGTGTTTGTCTTTGTTAGTTTGTATGTCTAAAGTGTCTGTCTTTGTTGGTTTGTATGTCTAAGTGCCTGTCTTTGTTGGTTTGTATGTCTGAAGTGCCTGTCTTTGTTGGTTTGTATGTCTAAAGTGCCTGTCTTTCTCTGTTTGTATGTCTGAAGTGTCTGTCTTTGTTGTTTTGTATGTCTGAAGTACCTGTCTTTCTATGTTTGTATGTCTGAAGTGTTTGTCTTTGTTGGTTTGTATGTCTGAAGTGTCTGTCTTTGTTGGTTTGTATGGGTGAAGTGTGTTCGTCTTTGTTGGTTTGTATGTCTGAAGTGTGTGTCTTTGTTGGTTTGTATGTCTGAAATGTCTGTGTTTGTTGGTTTGTATTTCTAAAGTGCCTGTCTTTCTCTGTTTGTATGTCTGAAGTTTTTTTAGTTTAGTTTGTTTGTTTGTCTAAAGTGCCAGTCTTTCTATGTTTGAATGTCTAAAGTGCCTGTCTTTCTCTGTTTGTATGTGTGAAGTGTTTGGATTTGTTGGTTTGTATGTCTGAAGTGTCTGTCTTTATTGGTTTGCATGTCTGAAGTGTTTGGATTTGTTGGTTTGTATGTCTGAAGTGTCTGTCTTTATTGGTTTGTATGTCTGAAGTGTTTGTCTTTGTTGGTTTGTATGGGTGAAGTGTCTGTCTTTGTTGGTTTGTATGTCTAAAGTGCTTGTCTTTCTCTCTTTTTGTATTTCTGAAGTGTATATCTTTGTTTGTTTTATGTCTAAAGTGCCTTGTTGGGTTTTGTTTTTCTCTGTTTGTATGTGTGAAGTGTTTGTCTTTGTTGTTTGCATATATAAAGTGTTTTTTTTTCAATATTTCTATGTCTGAAGTGTTTGTCTTTGTTGGTTTGTATGTCTGAAGTGTCTATCTTTGTTGTTTTGTATTTCTGAAGTGTCAGTGTTTGTTGGTTTGTATGTCTAAAGTGCCTGTCTTTCTCTGTTTGTATGTCTGAAGTGTGTTTGTCTTTGTTTGTTTGTATGTCCAAAGTGCCTGTCTTTCTGTGTTTGTATATGTGAAGTGTTTGTCTTTGTTGGTTTGCATGTCTAAACTATTTGTCTTTCTCTGTTTCTATGTCTGAAGTGTTTGTCTTTGTTGATTTGTTTGAATGAAGTGTCTGTCTTTGTTGGTTTGTATGTCTAAAGTGTCTGTCTTTGTTGGTTTGTATATCTAAAGTGTCTGTCTTTCTCTGTTTGTATGTCTAAAGAGTTATACTTTATTGGTCTGTATGTCTGATGTGTCTGTCTTGTTTGTTTGTATGTCTAAAGTAACTGTCTTTCTCTGTTTGTATGTCTAAAGTGCCTGTCTTTCTAAGTTTGTATGTCTGAAGTGTTTGTCTTTGTTGGTTTGTTGTCTTTGGTGAAGTGTTTGTCTTTGTTGGTTTATATGTCTTAAGTGCCTGTCTTTCTCTGATTGTAAGTCTGAAGTGTTTGTCTTTGTTGGTTTGTATGTCTAAAGTGCTTGTCTTTCTCTTTTTGTATTTCTGAAGTGTATGTCTTTGTTGGTTTGTATGTATAAAGCGCTTGTCTTTCTCTGTTTGTATGTCTGAAGTGTTTGTCTTTGTTGGTTTGCATGTCTAAAGTGTTTGTTTTTCTCTGTTTCTATGTCTGAAGTGCTTGTATTTGTTGGTTTTGTATGTCTGAAGTGTCTGTCTTTGTTGGTTTGTATGTCTGAAATGTCTGTGTTTGTTGGTTTGTATGTCTAATGTGCCTGTCTTTCTCTTTTTGTATGTCTGAAGTGTTTGTCTTTGTTTGTTTGTATGTCTAAAGTGCCTGCCTGTCTATGTTTGAATGTCTAAAGTGCCTGTCTTTCTCTTTTTGTATGTGTGAATACAAACCAACAAAGACAGACACTTCAGACATACAAACAAACAAAGACAGACACTTTAGACATACAAACCAACAAAGACAGACACTTCAGACATACAAACAAACAAAGACAGGCACTTTAACATACAAACCAACAAAAACAAACAAAGACAAACACTTCAGACATACAAACAGAGAAAAACAAGGCACTTTAGACATACAAACCAACAAAGACAGGCACTTTAGACATCAAAAACCAACAAAGACACACACTTCAGACATTCAAACCAACAAACATACAAACCAACAAAGACAGACACTTCAGACATACAAACCAACAAAGACAAACACTTCAGACATACAAACCAACAAAGACACACACTTCAAACATACAAACAGAGAAAGACAGGCACTATAGACATACAACCAACAAAGACAGAAGCTTCAGACATACAAACCAACAAAGACAAACACTTTAGACCATACAAACCAACAAAGACAGACACTTCAGACATACAAACCAACAAAGACAAACACTTCAGACATACAAACAAGAAAGACAGGTACTTCAGACATACAAACAACAAAGACAGACACTTAAGTGTCTGTCTTTGTTGGTTTGTATGTCTAAAGTGCCTGTCTTTCTCTGTTTCTATGTCTGAAGTGTTTGTCTTTGTTCGTTTGTATGTCTAAAGTGCTTGTCTTTCTCTTTTGTATTTCTGAAGTGTATGTCTTTGTTTGGTTTGTATGTCTAGCGCTGTCTTTCTCTGTTTGTACAAACTGAATTGTTTGTCTTTTGTTGGTTTGCATATCTAAAGTGTTTTGTTTTTCATGTTTCTATGTCTGAAGTGTTTGTCTTTGTTTGTTTGTATGTCTAAAGTGCCTGTCTTTCTATGTTTGGATGTCTAAAGTGCCTGTCTTTGTATGTTCAAGAGTGTTTGTGTCTTTGTTGGTTTGTATGTCTGAAGTGTGTGTCTTTATTGGTTTGTATGTCTGAAGTGTTTGTCTTTGTTGGTTTGTATGTCTGAAGTGTCTGTCTTTGTTGGTTTGTATGTCTAAAGTGCCTGTCTTTCTCTGTTTGTATGTTTGAAGTGTTTGTCTTTGTTGGTTTTTATGTCTGAAGTGTCTGTCTTTGTTGGTTGGTATGTCTAAAGTGCTTGTCTTTCTCTTTTTTGTATTTCTGAAGTGTTTATCTTTGTTAGTTTGTATGTCTAAAGTGTCTGTCATTGTTGATTTGTATGTCTAAAGTGCCTGTCTTTGTTGTTTGTATGTCTGAAGTGCAGTCTTTGTTGGTTTGTATGTCTAAAGTGCCTGTCTTTCTCGTTTGTATGTCTGAAGTGTCTGTCTTTGTTGTTTTGTATGTCTGAAAGTACCTGTCTTCTATGTTTGTATGTCTGAAGTGTTTGTCTTTGTTGGTTTGTGTGTCTGAAGTGTTGTCTTTGTTTTTTGTATTTGGTGAAGTGTTTGTCTTTGTTGGTTTGTATGTCTGAAGTTTGTGTCTTTGTTGGTTTGTATGTCTGAAATGTCTGTGTTTTGTTGGTTTGTATTTCTAAAGTGCCTGTCTTTCTCTGTTTGTATGTCTGAAATTTTTTGTCTTAGTTTGTTTGTTTGTCTAAAGTGCCTGTCTTTCTATGTTTGAATGTCTAAAGTGCCTGTCTTTCTCTGTTTGTATGTGTGAAGTGTTTGGATTTGTTGGTTTGTATGTCTGAAGTGTCTGTCTTTATTGGTTTGCATGTCTGAAGTGTTTGGATTTGTTGGTTTGTAATGTCTGAAGTGTCTGTCTTTATTGGTTTGTATGTCTGAAGTGCTTGTCTTTGTTGGTTTGTATGTGTGAAGTGTTTGTCTTTGTTGGTTTGCATATATAAAGTGTTTGTTTTTCAATATTTCTATGTCTGAAGTGTTTGTCTTTGTTGGTTTGTATGTCTGAAGTGTCTATCTTTGTTGGTTTGTATTTCTGAAGTGTCAGTGTTTGTTGGTTTGTATGTCTAAAGTGCCTGTCTTTCTCTGTTTGTATGTCTGAAGTGTTTGTCTTTGTTTGTTTGTATGTCTAAAGTGCCTGTCTTTCTGTGTTTGTATGTGTGAAGTGTTTGTCTTTGTTGGTTTGCATGTCTAAAGTATTTGTCTTTCTCCGTTTCTATGTCTGAAGTGTTTGTCTTTGTTGATTTGTTTGAATGAAGTGTCTGTCTTTGTTGGTTTGTTTGCTGAAGTGTCTGTCTTTGTTGGTTTGTATATCTAAAAGTGTCTGTCTTTCTCTGTTTGTATGTCTAAAGAGTTATATTTTATTGGTCTGTATGTCTGATGTGTCTGTCTTGTTTGTTTGTATGTCTAAAGTGCCTGTCTTTCTCTGTTTGTATGTCTAAAGTGCCTGTCTTTCTAATTTTGTATGTCTGAAGTGTTTGTCTTTGTTGGTTTGTATGGGTGAAGTGTTTGTCTTTGTTGGTTTGTATGTTTGAAGTGTCTGTCTTTGTTGGTTTGTATGTCTTAAGTGCCTGTCTTTCTCTGTTTGTAAGTCTGAAGTATTTGTCTTTGTTGGTTTGTATGTCTAAAGTGCTTGTCTTTCTCTTTTTGTATTTCTGAAGTGTATGTCTTTGTTGGTTTGTATGTATAAAGCGCTTGTCTTTCTCTGTTTGTATGTCTGAAGTGTTTGTCTTTGTTGGTTTGCATGTCTAAAGTGTTTGTTTTTCTCTCTGTTTCTATGTCTGAAGTGCTTGTATTTGTTGGTTTGTATGTCTGAAGTGTCTGTCTTTGTTGGTTTGTATGTCTGAAATGTCTGTGTTTGTTGGTTTGTATGTCTAATGTGCCTGTCTTTCTCTTTTTGTATGTCTGAAGTGTTTTGTCTTTGTTTGTTTGTATGTCTAAAGTGCCTGCCTTTCTATGTTTGAATGTCTAAAGTGCCTGTCTTTCTCTTTTGTATGTGTGAATACAAACCAACAAAGACAAACACATCACACATACAAACAGAGAAAGACAGACACTTTAGACATACAAACCAACAAAGACAGACACTTCAGACATACAAACCAACAAAGACAGACACTTCAGACAAACAAATCAACAAAGACAAACACTTTAGACATAGAAACAGAGAAACACAAACAGTTTATTCATGCAAACCAACAAAGACAAACACTTCAGACATTCAAACCAACAAAGACAAACACTTTAGACATACAAACAAACAAAACCAGGCACTTTAGACATACAAACCAACACAGACAGACACTTCAGACATACAAACAAACAAAGACAGGCACTTTAGACATACAAACCAACAAAGACAGACACTTCAGACATACAAACCAACAAAGACAGACACTTCAGACATACAAACAGAGAAAGAAAGGCCCTTTATACATACAAACCAACAAAAAAACACTTCAGACATACAAACAGAGAAAAACAGGCACTTTAGACATACAAACCAACAAAGACAGGCACTTTAGACACAAAAACCAACAAAGACACACACTTCAGACATTCAAACCAACAAAGACAGACACTTCAGACATACAAACCAACAAAGACAAACACTTCAGACATACAAACCAACAAAGACACACACTTCAAACATACAAACAGAGAAAGACAGGCACTATAGACATACAAACCAACAAAGACAGAAACTTCAGACATACAAACCAACAAAGACAAACGCTTCGACCATACAAACCAGCAAAGACAGACACTTCAGACATACAAACCAACAAAGACAAACACTTCAGACATACAAACATAGAAAGACAGGTACTTCAGACATACAAAACAACAAAGACAGACACATAAGTGTCTGTCTTTGTTGGTTTGTATGTCTAAAGTGCCTGTCTTTCTCTGTTTCTATGTCTGAAGTGTTTGTCTTTGTTCGTTTGTATGTCTAAAGTGCTTGTCTTTCTCTTTTTGTATTTCTGAAGTGTATGTCTTTGTTGGTTTGTATGTCTAGCGCTTGTCTTTCTCTGTTTGTATGTCTGAAGTGTTTGTCTTTTATTGGTTTGCATATCTAAAGTGTTTGTTTTTCAATGTTTCTATGTCTGAAGTGTTTGTCTTTGTTTGTTTGTATGTCTAAAGTGCCTGTCTTTCTATGTTTGAATGTCTAAAGTGCCTGTCTTTCTCTGTTTGTATGTGTGAAGTGTTTGCCTTGTTGGTTTATAAACAGCTATTTAGAATAAATAGCTCTTATGAAAGTACTAAAATATCTTTGGCTTAAAAAGCGAGTATTGACTAGGGGGTGAACCCAGTCATATATGTAATATTTTCTGTTCGTTTTAAGTTTTGATGTTGCTGCTTATTTTCAGTTGAAAAAGTTTTTTTTTATATTTAATTTCTGATCTTTTTTTTTAAATAATGCTGGGAAACCCGACGTCCCCTTTATAGAAATGTCCCTTCCCCCATGAAAAATTTCCTTCATGGAAAGATCTTCCCACATAACCCCGCCCCCCCCCCACCAGGAAAAAAATTCCCCCCCCCCTGAAAACTTCTGTATACTTCCAATAACCAAACTAATATGTTAAAAGTTTAACAACTTCAGCCCTCCCCCCGGGACCTTTGGGGGACCCCCCCCTGAAAATTCTCCTTCAAATAATCCAATACCCGCCCCCCCCCCTATAAACTTCTGTATACTTCCAAACCAATACTATATGTAACATTGGGTAAAGTTAACACTTTCAGCCCTCCCCCCGGGGACTTTGGGGGACTAAGTCATCGTAAAAGACATAGTTATCATATTTTCGACCATGCTGGACAAAATAGCAATCTCAAAATTTTGATCGGGTGACTTTGGGAAAAAATGAGCGCGAGAGGGGGCCTAGTTGCCCTCCATTTTTTGGTCACTTAAAAAAGGCACTAGAACTTTTACTTTCCGTTCCAATGAGCCCTCCCACGATATTCTAGGACCACTGGGTCAATACTATCACCTCTGGAAAAAAAAAGCCAAAAAACAAACATGCATCCTTCATCTTTCTTCTTGCAAAAAAATGAAAAATTATACATTTTGTAGATAGGAGCTTGAAACCTCTATAGTAGGGTTCTCTGATACGCTGAATTTGATGCTGTGATTTTCATTAAGGTATAAAACTATTAGGGGGTCTTTCCCCTTTTTTCGAAATTCACCCAAATTTTTCTAACGCGTGTAACTTTTTATGGGTAGGATTAAACTTGATGAAACTAATATATTTGAAATCAGCATTAAAATTTGATTCTTTGTATGTATTTATTGGTACCAAAATCCCGTTTTCTAGAGTTTCGATTACCATTGAGCCGGGTCACTCCTTACTTAGAGTTCGTTACCAGGAACTGTTTGGTTTTAAAATCGAAGTGTGTTTTTAAACGTTGCTCCTCGATCTGAAATTTTCTTCCTGGGGATTTCATCCCTAGAAGCTTCTCTCTCGGCTCTTTCAAAAGAAGTTTGAACAGTAATTTAAAACTTTATAAAAGACTAGCAGCAAATCGAATATATAATTATACCCGCCGCGAAAAATTAAAATAATTTTAGGGTGCTTAAGTATCCTTGCAAACATATAATCTTCTATAAACTAACATTTTATATATGATTATACCAAGGTTAAAATACATAGAAAAATTCGAGCTTTACTCCAGTTATAAAATAGAGACCAAGTAAATATCGTCCGGTCCGGTCTCCTTTGAATTTTCTGAGTATTTGAAAACCCTAACAAACACATATTTTCACACAGTCATCATTTATTTTTCCCATATTTTTAGTGTCCATACATTGCTTAAAATTTACCTTGAAACTATAACGCTTACGAGAAAATTTCTAAACAAATAAAATAAATGGTAAATCTAAAACAAGAATTACATGTTAGATAATGCTAAGCAGGAAACAAAAAGAATTAGGAAATAATATGCAGAATTAACACAAACGTTACTCATTTTGGGTAATCATATTATCTTTCCGATTATTGTAGAAAACTTCCCACTTTATCCCCCCCCCCCTAAGAAAACTCCCACTTTATCCCCCCCCCCCCCCCGAAAAAAAGTCCATACTGTGCCATTTGTGAAAGTCTGGGATACATAGTAATGATCGTTAGATTATTATGTCAACCATACTTCAGAACCACAGTATCTTAAAGAAAGGAGGGCTAATGAACAAAGGAATGTCAAAATTGTGCCTCAGTTTAGTCATAGAAAAGTTCAACTGATTAACGATTCCAGCAATTTTTACAAAGAGCAGTTCTTTTCACTATCCAGTCCTGACTTAAGATACAAAAAAGGTTCTTCCTGAATGAAAGAAAGAAACAAAGTATATATTTGACAGTCATAAATATAAATTTTTTTAGTAATCCGAAATTTTATCGTTCCAAACTTTGCTATATTAACCCTTATACATTAAAAGAGTTAGGTAAAAAAAATGAAAAAGGAGGGAGGGTTGCCTAATAAACAAGTTAAAAACTAAGACACTTCAAACATACTTGCATATAAAAAACGATAAAAATTTTCAATTTAAAATGAAAATATAACAATAAAAAACGAACACTAAGAATTAAATCTGACGTTCAGTCTCTGTCCAGGGCAGTCAAATAAAATAAATCTATATTTTGGAGTTTCTTCTTGGCTTTTGTTGCCGCCGTTTGTGTGCTGTAAACAGCTATGTATATTACACCATTATCCTGAAAAAGGGAGAAAAAAAAATTAATTCAGGGGAGAAAAAAGAACTAATTTTGCAGCATTTTCAATTGAACTTATAATCTGACTCTCATAAATATTATGAAATACAAGGTTTTCCTCTGATTGACATCTTCTTAATAACTTAATAACTAACTAATTATTAGATCTCAAAACCGACCAGCGAAAGATCGTATGGTAAAAATCTCATACTGATGATCATGAAACTTTTTTTTATATACCGTACACCCAATTTGACTCCATTTTCACGTTCATCTCGTTTTTTTTTACATTTGTATAATTATTCAGTTCAATAAAAAGGAACAATTACCGGAACTTAATTTTTTGTTAGGAAAGTGAGAAAACTGACACGATACGCAAAAAAAGTTTTGTGTCGACCTAGAATGTGCAGGTTTAGATATGTTGTTCAGCTTTTTTCTCTCTACAATATGGTGTAAAAATCATTTCTGTTGCTTTTTTAATTAATCTTTGCCCGTTTTGAATTAAAAACATTGTTAATTAGATATATTAGTCACCCTCTCATTTTCAAATCCTGTGGACATAAGTGGCCATAAATATTTGAATTATATTTTGTCTCCAATTTCTTTCATATGGCTCACAAAAATAGTAGGGGGACAATTTAGCATTCAAGCTGTCTCATCACAAAAGATTAATAGGTTAATTCTCCTGAGTCATCCAGTATAGTTTCATTTTTTTTCAAAATAGAAAGTAAACAAGCACTCTTCTATATTAAAAATGAACTACACAGTCAGAATTCACCTCCAAGATTATTACAGCGCTTCGATTTCCTTTTTTTTCTAGAATTTCAAGGTTTTTAAAACAAGGGCAAAAGTTTTGTATTTCTTTCTTATTTCACTAAATATCTCCTCCCCCTGCTAAACACCAAAAAACTTTAGACAAAAAGGTATGGAATAGCAGTAAGCAAAAAAGAGGTTAGAATAACCTGACAAATAAGAAAATATCACAGAAAAAGATGTAAATAGGTTATTAGTAATATGAATTCTTAATAGGCTATACATTACAAATAGTTTTATCCTGTCTATTAACTCATAAAAATAAGTAATTAGTTTTATTAAATAGATATAATAATAAAAAGTAATCGTTTTTTTAATATACAACTTTTGAGCGGTTTCAAAACCATATGCCAACACTTCTACAACCCCTAAGTGGTAAGGAGTTGGGGTATGGGTTTAGTGGTCGACTGAGGGTGCAGCTGCAAATCATGAAACTGGATGACCTCTATTCCCTTTTGAATAAAAATGCTTAACATTTTTATAAAAATAAGCGCATCACATTTAAAAAAATACTGAATTATCTGATAAATAATCAAGTAGAAGGGACAGAACCACTATTGAAAACAAATGTCCAAACAGGAATTGAACGCTTAACATTCTGACTTGAAGCCTAACGCTCTACTAACTAAACCACAGATTGGTTAATCTAATTTAATCTATTGGGGTTTGTTGGACCATAAATATATTACTCGTTAAGGGGGCTTGGGGGGGGGAGTATACGGGGGGTGTTCTTGTAAACCTTCGTTTACAGTTTTGGACAGTTAAGAGTTTTGGACAATGATTATTACAATGATACCGTTTTACACTTATAAGCTTTTCCACCTAAGAAGTGTCACCATAAGTGTTGTTTTAGTGACATGTTGCACTTACAAATGGTATTGTTTATCACTCTAGAAATTCATTTATTGAAATAAATGAAAGAAAGTCACAAAATCTTTGTAACTTTACACGGCTTAGTTCTGAAAATGCTATAGTTTTCAAAAGTAACAATAAAGATAGTAGGTTAAATTTCTGCATAAAAATTTAGATTGTATGCATTCTCATGTAAAAGCATTCTAGACACATTCTAGACCATTCTATAATATAATGAAGAAAATTTATTGGCGATAAATTGGGTATACATCTGTAAAACTTAACCAAGCCTGGCAAAACATTTGCGATTTTAAGCAGTCTATCCTATTTTAAAAAACAGTCTAGACCAGGTGTTAACATATCAAAGAAATAAATTTATCATAGAAAGAAAATTTAATATATTGAAGAAAACTTACTGGCGATAAATTTGGATATGCCCTGTAAAAATTTCTCAACCCAGGTGTAATCAGATTATTAATTAGCCAATGCATATGTTCTTCTTTAGCTCCTGGAGGAGCAATGATCATTAGCTCTAAGCTTGGTTCGTCATCTGAAAAAAAAAGTGAAATGCTAAATTAAACGGCAAAGGAAAGGAAAAAAGAAGTTAAAGACACTAACAATAACGGCAATAATGAGCTTTAATTTTTTCTTGAGCAAAAGTAATTCAGTCAACTTTTAAAATTCAATCAATTGATATAGGAATCACCGGCTGGTATTATTTGGAATTTCCTGGTAATATTTGAAAAAAAAAAATTATTTATCAGCATATTAAAAAAAAAGACTCTTATTTTAACTAACGAGCCCTTCTGCTATTGTGGAAGTGACTGGTAACATTAAACCCCAAAATGAGCAGAATTTATTCCGTTTTTCATCCACGCCTCCGCTTCATGCTCACAGAAACTTCCGACAATGGGCATTAGATCAAGAAACGACACTTCTAGTATTTTATAGGTCGAAAGTGATTGGAATCAGCGTCTCCTAGATGTCTATTTTTTTAATTTATTTTTTGTTTTAAAACTGCCAGCCAGAGATTTTCTGACATGAAAAAATGATCTATTAGATGAGTCAAGAGTTGGAAAAAAATCCACAAATTACCAAAATTTTTTTCTCAGGGTTGGAATAACTTTTAACACGTAAGAAATTATACAAGATAACTCCAAACAAGCAGCGTTAAAGGTATGGAATAAGTAAAAGCGAGGGTCGCAGTGTGAAACTTGTTCGATTTCCTTTGAAGAAGAGAGGCTTGTGCAGAGGCATGAAAATCATTCTATCAGCATAAATTCTAGAACAGCAGGATACATACTATTGACGATAACTTGACAACAAAGATCAGCACTTGTCCATGCTTGATTGCACCTCTGTAAAGGGCCCTTGTGTCCATAATCAAAAATGGTTTTGATCAGCGGATATGAATGTCCTTTTACCTTTAAAAGATTTGAGTGAAAAACGATTAAACATTGCCACTCATATTAAATCGTTAGCCGCTACTTATCAAAAACAGTTCGTGGTACGAACTGCAAGTAAGGAGCGACCCGGCTCAATAGTAACCGAAACTCCAAGAAACAGAATTTTGATGCCAGTAGATACCAGTTTGATGCTAGTAGATACAAAAGAATCGGATTTTTAAGTGAATTTCAAATATATAATTTTCATCAAATTTAGTCTAACCCATCAAAAGTTACAAACCTGAAAAAATTTGCCTTATTTTAGAAAAAAGGAAAAACCACCCTTAAAAATGATTGAATCTCAATGAAAATCAAACCATCAGATTCAGTTTAACAGAAAACCCTACTGTAGATGTTTCAAGCTCCTATCTGCAAAAATGTGGAATTTTGTATTTTTTGCCAGAGAGAGAGATCACGCACGGGTGCGTGTTGATTTGTTTTTTTTTTTCCCAGGGATCATTGCATCGATTCAGTAGTCCTAGAATATCGTGAGAGAGCTCATTTGACTGGAAATTAAAAGTTCTGGTGACCTTTTTAATTGACCGAAAAAAACTGGAGGGCAACTTGGCCCCTTCCCAAGCTCATTTTTTCCCAAAGTCACCGAATCATAATTTTGAGACAGCCATTTTATTCAACATAGTCACAAATCAGTTAAATATGTCTTTGGGGATGACTTCATTCACCATAGTTGCCGGGGGAAGGGCTGCAGGTTATGAACTTTGTCAATTGTTTTCATCTAGTGTTGGTTATTGGGAAGTGTAGAGACGTTTACTGCAGAGATTTTTTTCTTGGTGGGTTCGGGGGGCATGGGGGTTGGATTAGGGAGTTAAGTGGGAGGACCTTGCCATGGAGGATGTTTTCCTTAGGATAAGGGACATTTTTAGAAGGGGGCGTCGGATTTCCCAGCATTAACTAAAAAACAATCAGAAATTAAATTAAAAAAAAAACAAGTTTTTTCAACTAAAAGTAAGAAGCAACATTAAAACTTAAGACGAACAAAAATTATTACGTATATGAGGGAGTCCGCACCCTAGTCAATACCTCGCTCTTTACGCTAATGTTTTTTTTAGTACTTTTAGAAAAAGCTATCTATTTTAATTAAACGGCCTTTGTAATTCAAGCAAAATTCAAACTTTAGCGTAAAGAGCAAGGACTAAAAACAAAAAAAAAAAAAAAAAAAAAAAAAAAAAAAAAAAGAAAAATAAAACTTAAAGCGAAAGAGCAAGGTATTGACTAGGCGGCGAACCCCTTCATACACTTAATAATTTCTGTTTCTTTTGAGTTTTAATGTTGCTCCTTACTTTCAGTTGAAAAAAATTGTTTTTTTTTTTTTAATCACACGTTTTGTTTTAGTTTTTTAAACGTCGAAACTACACGACTGCAGCGCCAATGAGTTACGATTTTCATAATTTTGAGTAGGGCAATGTTCAACATTAAAACATAAGATTTTCTATTGAGGATTAAGTCAAAAATTTATGTGCTATTTTCTGGAAACACCAAAAAAAGTGGAGTAAGCTTGAGGAAGCAGTTTTCTATCGGCAACAGTTATTTGGGTGAAAATACAAAAACACATCATGATTAAAGAGTAGCTGGGAACAAATCATTGTCAAAACATCGTAAGAATCATCTTTTTATTACCAAATGAAACCTTGATATCAAAAGAAGCCAATTTTAAAGCAAAAATTTGCAACAATGTTAATTCCCTGAGAAGGCTACTTATAGCACCAAAAATAAAAAATAATAACAAGTAAATAAAGACTCACCGAGCTGCAAAAGTGAAAATGTTTGTAACATTAAAGGATCCATTTATTGATAGTGTTACCTCAACAGACTACTTTGGAAGGATTTGGCTTTAAAACTGTAGACATGAAGCTAATTTTCTTTATAGATTTGGTAATTGGTTACTTTGTAATTAGGTCACTGAATTTTATCTCCCTGCTTAATAGCAGGATGGCTATAACGTCTCCTACTTGTATAATAACAGTGTTAATGATGCACAACAGGTTATCTCTCCGAGTTATATTTGCAAGCATATTGACTTGTCACTTCTGGGTTTTGCAGATGATCTTTAAAATCTGTCTCGGTTGCTTTCTTCATTAGAAAATAATTTCTCGCGTCTTGAAAAAAGTTATGCTGATATTGGTTTGTAGTTTAATGTAGAAAAGTCTGCTGTTTTGTTTTTTAATTGCCCTGAAGATAATGCTACAGTCAGGCTTGGTGGAATTACCGTAACACCGTCTAGTCACATTACGTACCTTGGCCTCCCGATTGGTCGTAATCTTCGAGAGACCCAGTCTTTGCTTATTGAACACCTTTCTAAAAAAAGTGCGCATTGCCTATGCGGGTGTTGTCACTAGCCGTCGCAATTCAAGCCGTAAATATTTGGCTCGTCTTTATAATGCAGTAGCTTTGCCTCATGTCTTGTACCTGTCTCCTTTTTGGAAGCTCCTGAGTGCACGAAACAAGAAAGACATAAGGTCGGTATTTTTCAAGTATGCCCGATATCTTCTTCAAGTACCGCCTTTTGTTAGAAACCGCCATATTGCTGTGAAATATGGAATTGTTGAGCCTCTTAGTGCCGTGGAGGAGGTAATTCAGAATTACGTGAAAAAACTAGAGCTCCTGGATCACGAGTCCACTTCTCAAATAGTTGTGTTATTATGTAGTTCTTTCTGTTTGTGTTTGTTTTTCTTGCCAGTTTTTGCTTTTTCTTTCTTTTCTAGTTCGTACTCTTTTCTCTTTTCGTGCTTTTTCTGTTTATTGTAAGACAGATTATTAATAAAATTCATTCATTCATTAATTATATACAATTTTGGTCTCTAGTTGTGTTTATACGATTTATTCATATTAAATCAGAGTTTCTTATAAATTGGCAATAGGTAATTTTGTTTTGAAGGGTTTATAGGTTCAGAAATAAGAGTTCTATTTTATTTGTTGTAGCAGCTTTTATATGCTTTCCCGGATTTAAATTGCACACACACTCAGCCATATACAAATAAACATAATAATAAGCGCATACTATTAAATAAAAGGATATATTTTCGATCCTTTAAGCCCTTTCAAATAAAATTTTCTATTGCCATTACACATCTAGGAGACGTTGATTTAAGGAACCTCAGTAGCAGCTCATCATTAAGCAAATCTCCAAAATTTTCGATGCGTTTTAAAAGTTTTTCTTTTACTTTGTTTTAGAACTTTCCTTTGCCTATATAAAAAACAAAATTGTCTATCGAGGTGATTTTCAAAAATTTTAAACGGGCGAGGAGATTTCCTGGTATCATCTGAAAAAAAAAGATGAGAAATCCTTTTTTCAGTATATTAAAAAGATTCTTATTTTAACTAACGGGCTCTTCTGCTTCGGGAGTCACTCTTAAAGAGTTGTAACAAGTCAAACTTTAGGGGAAAGAACGAGGTATTGAGTATAGGGTACCCCCTTACGGTTTGAGGTGTTTGACCTCCTCCACGGAAAATATCTTCCTGGTAAATATATTCTCGTTGAAATTAAAATTTTCTCAAAATTTACTAAGTGGACAAATTACAAAACTTAAAAAGGAACTTAAACTTCTACAATGGGGTTTTATGACTGTTTTGTAGTTTAGGAGGGAGGAAGATACATCAAAGGGTGCACTTTAATGTCAAAACATCCCAGCTCGCATTGAGCCATCAGATAAATAAGGAATTAGGTCTAAGGGAGAGACGAGAAGGAGGAGGAAATTTTATGTATAATAACCAGGGTTGCAACCAGCATTTTTGTTAGAGTAGCGGGGAATAAAAGAAACTTTTAAAGCGCATCAAAAATACAAAATTTATATCTACTCCCTTATGATTTCTAGTAATATTTCTGATCTAAACTGCTATTGTGGAAGTGACGGGTAACATTAAACCCCAAATGAGCAGAATATATTCCGTTTAGGAAGGGGACTGTCCCTTTTTCATCCACGCCTCCCAAACTTCATGGTCACAGAAACTTCCGACGATGCTCATTAGATCAAGAATCGACACTTCCAGTACTTATTTTAATGGGTCGAAAGTGATTGGAGACCAACCACAAATCTTTTCCATAAGAACCTTATGTGTTAGCAATGAGCAACTAGCTTAACTTACAGCCCCTGCCCCAGGAGCTGCTGGTTGGGTTGTCAACCCCAAAGGCATGGTTATTTGACCTTTAAAACTATTTGAACAAGATATTTTTTTAATTTTGATCAGATGCATTTGGGGGGAAAATGTCGGTTAAGAGGGAGAGGCTGATTGTCCTCTGATTACCTTTGATTTTTCAAAATTTAACTTGAACTTTCAATTTCCAAATTAATGAGGCCCCTTCAACGTTTTTACGACCATCCCTTCTATAAAAACCTGAAATTTTAACAATTGGTAACTTGCAATAACATACAGATTGCTGATACAAGTGTATCAGCAATTTTCTTGGAATGGCTTAGCGTATCAAGATGAAACTTCTGGAGCATGTACCTGCTACTACTGCTATTAATACTGGTCATTTTGGGTTTGAATTATTATATGCATTTATTTATGCTAGTCTTTGGTTTAATATGGGTCTTTACTTTTCTTTGTTTTTTTTTTTTCGAAAGGATCTTTTTAATTAATTTTAAAGAAAGCGCAACAAAAAGCGACTTTTTGTTACCTAAATTCTCAAAGTTCCAATATTTTCAACACAGATTTTTATTACTCAACGTTCAGGAAAGGTCTTATTCTTCTGAGAAAACTTTTTTTTCTTTTCTTGTACTCTATTTACAACATTTTGTGTGTTTAATAATGGGTAATAAAATAATAATGATAATAATAATTTTGTTTTGGCTTCTCTTTCGCTTACATTTCCGGAGGAGGGAGGGCGCTGTAATTAATTCCTTCTTGGGCATCACCAATCCTAGGAACACCCCTCGTAATATGAAGCAAAAACTTGGCTTGCTAAAATTTGTAATAAAATAGGGTGCAAAACAGTTCATGTACCTCATAATCAACATAACTGAGCAACACTAGTTGGGTCTTCCTACTAGTTGCGTCTTGGGTGGCGGTTGGTTAACCGCTAACTGTTATTAGGCAAGGAGATAATATTCAATGACCTAATTACCAAAGAAACCAATTACCGATTCTATTAAAAAAAAGTTGGCTTTATATTTCATATCTACAGTTTAGAAGTTTCTAGCTCCTATCAGCAAAAAAGGGGAAATTTTGTATTTTCTTTTGCCAGAAGAAAGATCACGGATGCTTGTTTATTTGTTTTTGGGAAGTATTTTTATATGGTATTTGCTATTGATAAGTATGCATACACTTTTCAGAGGGGGGGGGGCGTATTGTTTATATTTACATTTACATGGACCATTTACATGGGGGGCGTATCGTTTTTTATTGTTATATTTTCATTTTAAATTGAAAATTTTATCGTTTTTTATATGCAAGTATGTTTGAAGTGTCTTAGTTTTTAACTTGTTTATTAGGCAAACCCTCCCTCCTTTTTTCATTTTTTTTTTACCTAACTCTTTTAATGTATAAGGGTTAATATAGCAAAGTTTGGAACGATAAAATTTCGGATTACTAAAAAAAATGTATATTTATGACTGTCAAATATATACTTTGTTTCTTTCTTTCATTCAGGAAGAACCTTTTTTGTATCTTAAGTCAGGACTGGATAGTGAAAAGAACTGCTCTTTGTAAAAATTGCTGGAATCGTTAATCAGTTGAACTTTTCTATGACTAAACTGAGGCACAATTTTGACATTCCTTTGTTCATTAGCCCTCCTTTCTTTAAGATACTGTGGTTCTGAAGTATGGTTGACATAATAATCTAACGATCATTACTATGTATCCCAGACTTTCACAAATGGCACAGTATGGACTTTTTTTTTGGGGGGGGGGGGGGATAAAGTGGGAGTTTTCTTGGGGGGGGGGGGGGTGGGGATAAAGTGGGAAGTTTTCTACAATAATCGGAAAGATAATATGATTTACCCAAAATGAGTAACGTTGTGTTAATTCTGCATATTATTTCCTAATTCTTTTTGTTTCCTGCTTAGCATTATCTAACATGTAATTCTTGTTTTAGATTTACCATTTATTTTATTTGTTTAGAAATTTTCTCGTAAGTGTTATAGTTTCAAGGTAAATTTTAAGCAATGTATGGACACTAAAAATATGGGGAAAAATAAATGATAACTGTGAAAATATGTGTTTGTTAGGGTTTTCAAATACTCAGAAAATTCAAAGGAGACCGGACCGGACGATATTTACTTGGTCTCTATTTTATGACTGGAGTAAAGCTCGAATTTTTCTATGTATTTTAACCTTGGTATAATCATATATAAAATGTTAGTTTATAGAAGATTATATGTTTGCAAGGATACTTAAGCACCCTAAAATTATTTTAATTTTTCGCGGCGGGTATAATTATATATCCGATTTGCTGCTAGTCTTTTATAAAAGTTTTAAATTACTGTTCAAACTTCTTTTGAAAGAGCCGAGAGAGAAGCTTTCTAGGGATGAAATCCCAGGAAGAAAATTTCAGATCGAGGAGCAACGTTAAACACACTTCGATTTTAAACCAAACAGTTCCTGGTAACGAACTCTAAGTAAGGAGTGACCCGGCTCAATGGTAATCGAAACTCTAGAAAACGGGATTTTTGGTACCAATAAATACATACAAAGAATCAAATTTAATGCTGATTTCAAATATATTAGTTTCATCAAGTTTAATCCTACCCATAAAAAGTTACACGCGTTAGAAAATTTGGGTGAATTTCGAAAAAAGGGGAAAGACCCCCTAATAGTTTTATACCTTAATGAAAATCACAGCATCAAATTCAGCGTATCAGAGAACCCTACTATAGAGGTTTCAAGCTCCTATCTACAAAATGTATAATTTTTCATTTTTTGCAAGAAGAAAGATGAAGGATGCATGTTTGTTTTTTGGCTTTTTTTCCAGAGGTGATAGTATTGACCCAGTGGTCCTAGAATATCGTGGGAGGGCTCATTGGAACGGAAAGTAAAAGTTCTAATGCCTTTTTTAAGTGACCAAAAAAATGGAGGGCAACTAGGCCCCCTCCCGCGCTCATTTTTTCCCAAAGTCACCCGATCAAAATTTTGAGATTGCTATTTTGTCCAGCATGGTCGAAAATATGATAACTATGTCTTTTACGATGACTTAGTCCCCCAAAGTCCCCGGGGGGAGGGCTGAAAGTTGTTAACTTTACCCAATGTTAACATATAGTATTGGTTATTGGGAAGTATACAGAAGTTTTCAGGGGGGGAATTTTTCCTGGTAGTGGGGGGGGGGGGCGGGGTTATGTGGGAAGATCTTTCCATGAAGGAAATTTTTCATGGGGGAAGGGACATTTCTATAAAGGGGACGTCGGGTTTCCCAGCATTATTTAAAAAAAAAAAAGATCAGAAATTAAATAAAAAAAAAACTTTTTCAACTGAAAATAAGCAGCAAACATCAAAACTTAAAACGAACAGAAAATATTATGCGAATTATTATGGAAATTTAAGGATGTATTCTCTGCATCTGAAGATGATATCGGGTTAATTTCATTTTACGAACATTCAATTTTAACGACTGCTAATCCCGTAGCAAAACAACCATATCGTGTGCCATATAAGCACAAAGAGTGGTTAAAAAATAAAATCCATGAATTAGAAAAAAACGAAATTATACGCCCAAGTATGAGTCCGTATAGCGCACCAGTGATCCTAGTACCAAAAAAAGAATGGCGATCTTAGACTCGTAGTAGATTATAGGGCTCTCAAAAAACAATGGTTAGCGATAAATTCCTCTACCAAGAATAGATGAAATTCTTGACTCAATTTCAAGCAAAAACAAAATTTTTACTTCTTTGGACCTTACCCAAGGCTACCACCAAGTGAAAATAGCCGAAAAGAATGTCCATAAAACTGCATTTTCAGCATCCGAATATGGATCTTATGAATACTTAAGGGTACCATTTGGCTTAAAACAAGTTCAAGTGCGTTATGTAGACCCTATTGCACCTGTTAAGAGGATTAAAAGAATAATTCATTTTGTTGATGATATTATATGCGTTGGGGAAAACACTGAGCAACACTTAGCAACTTTAGCTAAGGTGTTCGAGAAGTTCAGGCAAGGCAATTTAAAATGCCGGCCTGAAAAAGTAAATTTATTTCAATCCAAAATTAAATTTTTAGGAGTAGTAGTAACCCAGGGAGAGATATCCCCAGACCCTGATAAAATAAAATGTGTTGAAAACCTCAAGCCCCCAGAACTATGAAAGAATTAAGGGGAATTTTAGGCCTTACTGGCTACTTTAGAAAATTCGTACGCAATTATGCCCAAATTGCGAAACCCCTCACGGAATTAACTAAAGGGAATTCCCATAATATTACCTGGTCCCAGGAAGCTCAAACTTCCCTAGACCGTCTCAAAAAGGCACTGACTTCTGAACCAATTTTGTCACTCCCTGATTCGAAAATGGAAAATTTGTGTGTTACCACTGATGCTAGTTCAAAAGGCATAGGCACTATCCTTTCGCAAATAATCCCAGAAGGAAAACCCTAACCCCCTACAGGGAACACCCAAACAAATAGAAAAAGTTATATGCTATACAAGTAAAACTTTATCAAAAGGCGAAAGCAGTTATTCCGCCACAAACTTAGAATTACTATCTATCATCTACCACTTGGACAAATATAGGCATTATTTAATTGGTAGAAAATTTATATTACGATCAGACCATAAAAGCTTGCAGTACCTGCGCACATTTAAAAACCCACGGGCATTCTAGCTAGATGGATTACGAAAATCCAAGACCTAGACTATAAATTTGAACATTTAAAAAGGGAAAACAAAACGCAGCTTGCGACTTTTTGAGTAGGTATCCGGAAAATAGTCCGTCGGAAACTGAAGAAAAGGAAGTTAATGCTATTAGTGCTAAAAGCAAACATAGATGTAAGAAAAACAAAGTCAAAGACGCAGTAAAAGAAAATAGATTAACTATTGTCCCTTGTCTTTGGAAAATATAAAAAGAAAACAAAAAAAGACGAAAGTGTGTGTAGCACTAATTGATTATTTTGTGAATGATAAAGCATTACCGGATAAATTCAAAACTCTTAGAAAAGAGATAGATAATTTTTACTACGACCTTGATGAAGAAATACTGTGTAGAATTGTGACTGCTGAGACAAATAGAAACCAAACCTCGATAATACCTGTGTTACCACAAAACTTGATAGGGCCTGCATTTGAATATTTTCATTCGGACACAGGTGGACACATTTAGGAGTTGTGAAAACGCATAAGTTAAAACAATACTTTTACGTACAATCGGCACTGACAAAACTTAAAGAATTTGTAAGTACATGCGAAGCATGTAATTTGAGAAAAATCCCCCCAGCCTAGCAAATCCTCCAATGGGAAGGGTCCCGGTAGAAAAGTACTCCTTTGATATTATCTCATTTGACCTATACGGGACAAGTGGAGGCTTACCTGTTTCTAGCAGAGGCCATACTTGTATTCTTTCGGTTATAGATCATTTTTTCCGGATTTACTTTTGCAAAAGCTTTAAAAAATCAAGGTGCTTATGCCACAAGTAAGGCATTAGCAAAATTATTTTTACAATTTGGCATTCCTAATAAAATTTTGAGCGACAACGGGAGCAATTTTGTTGCAAAAGTAACAAAAGATTTAATGAGTTTTCTTAATATAGAGAAAATGGTGACAGCGCCTTACCATCCACAAGCTAATGGCAAAATAGAAAACAGACATAAAATATTTTCGAACGTTCTAAGTATTTATACGAAAGACAATAGGAGCGACTGGGATAAATTCTTACCTTACTTAACTAACGTAATCAACACTGCTTATTCCGAAGCAACCAAAGACAATCCATTTATTTACTTTTTGGTCGAGATTTTAGAATCCCGTACGATGAGATTATTGAATCTCGGCAGTATTATAACGACTCAGAAGATTATAAACAAGAATTCATAAATAGGATGAGGAAAAAAACTTATAAAATAGTTAGGCAAGAGTTGGAAAAATGTAAAATAAACCAAGAGCTTAGAAACCAACCCAAAGTTAAGGGGAAATAAATTTCAAAGTAGGAGACTTCGTTTACCTAAAGAACGAGGCAAAAACAGAAGGAAAAAAACTTTCCAACAAATATTCCGGACCGTACAGAATAGTCAAAAAGTACGATAATGAATATACCTTTAAAATGGAAAACCCCAATAGTGGAAGAAACTTACAAGGCGCACGTTAGCCAAATAAAAGAGCCAAATTTCCAGAGAGATGGGTATCCCATTCCTGTTCTACTGATTCGTCAGATTCGGAAAATGAGCCCCCTGGGTCCAGATTAGCAGAGCTAAAAACCTTTCAATTTTAAACAAGATTATTTTGAAAATTAAAGTGATAAACAAAACTTTGAAGAATTTTTTTAGCAATGGAAAATCTAGTTATTCCTGAGAAAAAATCCCTAACACCAGTAAGAATAAGAACTCCAAAAAGCCCAAAAAGTTATTCATCGGCAAGCGCGGGAGATTTAGATTATACAATATCTCCAAAAACCAATTCTTCCCCGATAGAATTTCGACCCCATGTCCCCCCAAAAGATTTCCAGACGATATGGTTTCCCCTGCAACACCAATAGAAAGGCCCCTGTCTTTAGAGGAAGAATTGAACAGAGCTGTAGAAACCCCCGGCATTGCTGTAAAGAAAACTCCTCTCAAAGATTTAATTAAAACAAACCTGCGAGAAGCTATGGATTTAATTAATTTCCCCATAAAAAAGAGTCAAAGTACATTGCCCGAGAATACAACTCCAAGGATGACCAGCAAGGTCAACATCATGATATAACTGTGTCCAAGGTCAAACCTAAAAAGTGGACTTCATGGAGGGAAAACCTTTGTACAAAGAATGCCCCATCCCCCTGAAGACATGGCTTCAAACAATGGAGGAACCCCGCAAAAACTATTGATTCCTCCCAAAGCTCTCAAGAACAAGAATCTTTCAAATCCCCCGAATTGAGAACTCAAGACGAGGACTTAGGGAATAAACCTTCTACTTCCAGGGGAGTAGAAATTTATGAAGGAATGGCAGGTGATACCACAAAAAAAGTGCCACTCTAAAATTTCTAATCCGGATTCGTCGCCAACCAGTTCTTAAGAGTCTGAAGTCGAATCAGACCAAATAGTAGCTAAAGAAACAGGGAAATCAAGGCCGACCTCAGCAGCCGCACACGGGAAACAAACGAAATTAAAAAGGGCAAGAATTTTTGAAAAAACAATACAAAAAGTTTGACTTATTTCGCTAGACAAACCAAAAAAGAGAAAAACCGCAAGAAACAGAGGAGAAAATAACGACACAGTCAGGTAGAACGGTTAAAAAAACCCGACAGATGGAAATATCCCTAATTAATGTAAAGACAAATTTCAAATATGTTAAATTTAACACCATAATAAATTTAAAAGTGTGCAAGTAAAGTTAGCCAAGGCAATATTAATGAAAAAAAAAAAAAAAAATAATAATACAAGTGATCTCAAAACATTGTTGATTAGAGAGAAATGTGGGAATAGAAAATAACCAAAGGTAGGAAGCTCGTGGTCTACTGAGGACGACAACAGGCGTTGGACCACGTCTTGTGGGAAGTCCGGGGAGGAACTTAAGGCCCATGATTGTTTTTTGTAATTTTTTAAACGACCGTAGGAAGGGATATTTCAGTCCTTCAAGTGTAAGAAATTAGTGTTTTATGCCAATCAGGGCCAATCAAAACAATACTTAAAGGTTGAATAGAAACTTCTGTGAGTTAGTTAAGTTTTCGTTTTTTGATCAGAATGCTTTGAAAGAGAAACAGAGAGTTTACTTTCATCTTATATGTCTGCCACCTAGCCTAATGGTGGATTAATTAGTTCGCTAAGTCTCCAAGGTTAAAATGCCTTACAAAGGGAATCAGATCTCCAGATAGCACCGAGAAGAAGAAGCCACGGGTTTTTCATGCCCACAAAACACCCAAAAGTTGTCATCGCCGCAATTTAGAAAAAGTTTATAACCCTGTTAGCCTATAGGTATTCTTGTCTTGGAAGTCGGATCTTGGTCGTGCCGTGCGAAACAAAGCTTTGAGGACGTCAGAATTTATAGTTCAATAATTTCTTAATTCCTCATAACTTTTGATGGATTAAATCTAAAGAAAATAAGTTCAAGGATATTCAAAATCAGCATTTAAAATACAATTCGATTAATATGGATACTAGAGAAATTTCGGGCATTCCGGTTAAAAATGTAAGAAATAACAATAGGGAACTAAACCTTATTACAATTTCAATCTGATTCTTGAAGTAAGCCGGTTTTGTTTGGGGGGGGGGGGGAAACTGGTTAAGCAATACGTTTGATTCAAATACTAACTTTCTATCAAAACCATAACAACAATCTTTTAATGGTACAATATTGTAGTAATGATGTAAGATTAAGATAAGATTATTCTTCATTAAATACACATACAATGATATATGTTATTATCCCCCAAAGCTCATTGGCCTATAAAGAAGGGGAAAGAACAAATGACTGTTACTTACTCAGAGATCAAAAACATTAACAAAATTTAAAATGATCACTTATTCACAAACATAAGAGCAAACGGAGAGGAGGAGTAGAAAATATAGAAAAACAAAAACTATAGAAAAAAAACAGAATAAATAGACTCAATTAATTAAGTAGATTAAATAGACTGAAAAATAATAAACAATAAGAAATTATAATAATAAAAAAACAGATAAAAATAACTTCTATGAAAGCCAAAGAATTGTTAACAATTTTTTTTAACACAAACCAAAGAGTGGCACCTTCGAGCCGATCCAGGCAACTTATTCCAAACACTATGACTCGCCTTAAAGGATTAAAATCCGACCTTATGCATGGAGTAAATGGAACTTGAGCATGATTTGTCATATTGCGAAGATTGTAATTATTATGATCAGAGGTAAAAAGATTAGCGGGAACACTTAGGGGCCAAGGGAGGTCACCATGAAAGCTGAGAAAAAGTAAATTATGCGCATGAAAGAATGTATAGTGACTCAAGATCATGCCAATGGGATAACTATTGAACAATTAGTTTCCTGAATGAGGTGTCTAGCTTTATTGTAAACCTTAGAAAGTTGTTTTAACAGTGAAGGAAAGGTTTGACATCCACACTATGGACAGTCAGAAACATAAAGATTGGATCAAGCAGTGAAAAAGGATTTTCAAATTGATGCAGGAAAAGTATGTCTAAGTTTCCTTAAAATACCAAGACTCCTGCGTATCTTTATTTTAAATAAAATCAATGTGACTGTTTGAAAGATAGGTTTTCATCAACAATAATGCCAAAAAACGATAATATAGATCTTTAGATCTATGAATTATCCCATTTGGCTGGTGAAATCTGATAAACTGGGGAAAAAAACCGAGAAACACGCGAAAAAATCAAAAAACTGGACTTAGAAAAATTTAGGGTAAGATAATTAGCATCAACCCACAAAATTACCCTCTCACAAATTTTCCAAGTTTAATCAAAGCTCTGATTCACACTTTCCGAAGTGAAAGTGTGCTGCCATCGGCAAAACAAACAAGGACATCAGAAGAGGGCGAACTATAGTTGCCACTATGGGCAAGAAAAGGCTCAGGATGACAACGTCTACAACAATTAATAAGTTTTCTGCTTTTTAAAAACATAATAAAGATCATTTACATAAATCAAAAATAGCACAGGCCCACCCCCCTAAAACTGATCCCTGGGGGTGCCAAAATTCACTTGTGAGGGTGACCGAAAAAGTGGATCAACAGAAATTAACTCCTATCCTTCATATAAGACTGAATCAAGAAAATACATTTCCCCTTTTGCCAAAATGAGACATCTTCGATTGAAGAATTGAATAAGTTAAGGAATCGAAAGATTTTGAATATTTAGGAATATAGCAGTTGGAATCAATCCCGAATCTAACGCAGAATGAATAAAATGGGTTCAAAAAGGGTCATACCAGCGTGTTCAGTGAAGTGCTTCATTCGAAACCAAATTGAAAATCATGAAGGGAAAATTTTTAGATTTTAGGAAAGTAAGGAGACGAGAGAAAGCATAGTCTTTTCAAATATTTTACTAAATACTGATAAAATTTTAAATAGGTCGATAATTTTGCCGGATCATTTCTGGTCCACAATATATAAAACGATAATCCCAGCACGCTTGACAGCATCCGGGAAAAACATCCACATTCATATGAAAGATTAAAAAGTTTTGTTAGAGGCTAAACTATTGAACGAAGAATAGATGAACTACCTTAGTAGGGCAAGAGTCTGGCCCAGATGAGGACAAATTTTTCAAGCCATTAAAAAATTTTAGCAATTCACTTACTATGACTGGCTCTAGAAATATAGATTTAACACAAGACGGGCCGAGGTAAGATCTAAAGTCCGGCTTAGGCGGAGACAAAGTAAAACTGTAGAAGTAATATTCTTGCCAATATTAGCGAAGAATGAAGTGAAAATGCCTCTGGGGACATTAAGCTCACCCTCCGACACAGCTTATATCCAATGACCAGACTCATGGGTAAAGAGCTTAGCATTGAGAACCGGGTTTAAGTACAGAAGAATGATTACCCTCCAAGTTTTACGAATGTCATTGCCACACACAGCAAAATTATTTAGATATTAGAGAGATTTGGCTTTCCTACACAAGGAATTATATATATTCTGGTAGTAGATCTTGATTTGACAAAGACGCATAGCACTTGCTGAAAGTGTAGCACATTTATAAGCTCTCAGAGATTATTTTTCCTTCTCCAGCTTTTGAGAAGTCCGGATGTTCATCCATGGGTTTTTAGAGGAACAATGTTTTTAGACTATTATTAGAAGGTGGTACTTTACAAAAGCTAAGAATAGCCTCTTTTATGGTTCCATAAAAAGACTCAAATAAACAAGAAAAATGCTTATTATTATCAAGTAAGCTCCACGAATTTTCCGCTACTTTTGACCAAGAAGAGATAACTCTTTCTTCCTCGCCAAACCTAATAGTATAAGAATCAAATACTGAGCCCGGTTACTCTTCCCCTGTTTAAAGCTTGAATCGATAATATATTGAAAATAATCGGAAATATTACTAATTAAAAATTGAGTTTTCCTTCAAACTAAAACGTAGAGAAAAAATATTGTAAATCAAAGGAGCCTGTACATTAGTTATTTGCATGGGGATGGATGTAGATGGTAGAGTTCCTGCGGAAAGCATGGTTGAAAGAAAATCAACTGCAGCCAAAGTCTTTCAAACCATCAAATTTATATTTAAGTCACCCATTATGATTAATTGACTTGGACGTTTCAATATTATGTCAAGTATTTCCTCAAGATTCCAAAGAAAAAAGGGAACAGCCCCACCAGAACAACGATAAATATTTTTTATTAGATTAGATCAATACCATTAGATCTAATTTCTATAAATCGTGACTCGAAAATACCTTCAAAAATTACTTGATAAGTCATTACGCAAGCAATAATGCAAATTGCAAGATTTATACATGGCAAGACCTCCTTTAGCCACCTTCAGCAGTTTATACGTTCCATATATTGTAAAACCATGGATATCCGATAGCATTTCATGTGCCAGAATCCAAAAATGTCTCACATAAACCCACAAAATCAGGCTGTCCATCCAAAACAATTTGTCTTAGATTATCTTTTGACGAAGGAGGGACGAAGTGTTAGCTGAATCCGAAACATATTTTAATATCACAAATAGGGTTTATTAATCGGACTTTGATTAGTCTGACCCACAGAATTATTTACTATACTAATTACATCGAAAGGATTATTTTCAGGCTCGCAAAGCCGACTCTCATGGCTTAAAATATTCACTAAAGTAGGTTTTACTTGGAGTCCATTTAAGTCACCAGATGAACCAAAAAAAATCTTTACTTAAATCAATTGCAAAAGAAGAAAAACCTGTCAAAGGGTTACAAACACACAAATAACTAATTGCACAGCAGGTATTATTGAAATGAACCATTAGCACGGAAAATGCAAAACAAAAATGAAAAAATAAATAAATAAAAATAAAGAAAACAATGAAAATCAATGACCTTGGAAGGCATTTACAAATTAAGAAAAATACTAACAAGTCACATACTAATGCATTCATGCAAATAGTTTATTCTACGTATACGAGTTTTGACCCGGAAAACTTTGGCTAGAACTTGTTCATGATCAGGACCAAACACTTCTTGGGCCAAAGGTGCTGCGAGCCGTGTTTAATAGATCGCTACGCTTTATAGTTAGGTTTTTCAGACACAAATACACCTGACTTAACCACACTCACTTTTTGCTGCAAACACTTTTCGAGAAATATCCAAATTTGAAAATTTTACAAGGATGGGGGCAATTTTCACATTCTCAGTTTGAGTAGCAGGCATACGGAATCGATTAGCGTTTTAAGAGGTCCATTTTTTTTGAAATCTTGCAAGCCCATTATTTAGTGTTATCACTTCATTAAGATTATCCATCAATTCCGCATTGGGGTTTGGTTTCACACCGTAGAAAATTAGGGTGTCGAGTAAGGTATCCGCTGAAGTTAGTCAACCCTGTCCTCTATTTCAGAGACTTTATTTTCAAGCAAGTTCACAGCATTATAGAAGTCTTTGAAGGGTTGTTCAACTTTTTTCAAATTTAGCATTATATTCAATGGAAATAGAATTATAAACTTCTTCACAATATCTTCAATGATAATTCAGAAGCTCGGCGATCTTTCATTGTGTCTGTTACGACACGAGAAATGGTCACTCACACAACTCATTAGGTTGGAATTAGTGTTCATTAGTTCCTCTTGAGTTTCATTTATTATTTCTTTTAAAGTTGATGCCGGTGCGGAAGTCAGATTTGACGGCGCTAGGACTGGATTTTTTACTTTTTGTTTTAGTGGGTAGAGACAAGCAGGTTTTACTCTTAGTCTTGAAAATATCAGGGAATAGGAACTGCTCTTTCAAAAAACCTTATTTTCATCTTTATGCTGTCCTTGTACAAGCTTTTTTAAAGTGCTCATTCCAGTTGCGGATATGAGCTTCAGCTATATTATGCTCAGAGTGGGTACCGTAGGCAAAAGGGACTAAATATCTAGCCTTGATTGTTGGTGTCTTTGGTTGGTTTTAATAGTATTGTGGCCATAAAGGGTAGCCCTGAAATGAAGCTAGGACAAGGTCGAACTGTTTGTATTTTTTTTGCCCATTTTACAATCTGCCAGTACACAGATGGGTTGGGGACCACTTCAGGTAAAAACTTCAACAACTAAATGTTCCAAATTCTTCCACCCCAAAGTCCTTCACGTTTGTAATATGTGCTTGCCTTCCTTACAAAAGTTCAACAAATTTCAGCAAGGGACTTATCCGATTCAATTTAAAACTGTGTTAGACTCTTCAATCATTGAACTCTGACAATGAACTGCATAAATATAGGTCAGTAGAGAGTTTTTCGTTCAAGAAACACGTAGGAGAGGGGGACATTCGTAATTACAACTTCTGGATTTATCGACAAGGGATGCATATCGGAAATATACAACTGTCCAAAGAGAAGGCGGCAGATGCTCTGCGAAAATGGACACGATTCACAAGCTACTAGAGCTTCCTGCCGCTTTCTCCCCAGTTGATTTAAATTATATTTAAAAACCAATGCGCTCTCTTAGATTATCAATTGCGTATAACCTTTCCATTGTCAATGGGCGAAACTAATGTTAGACTTCCCCTTCTTTCTTAGAATAATTGAATTGAAAGGTACCATTTTTACGAGCGGAAAATTTTGTTGTTTGATTGCACGGACATAATGCGTTTCATGCTCCTCAAACTCTATGAATAAATTTGGCAACTTGGTATTCAAAACCCCGAATTCATATTTTTCAATCACATATTGATCGCTAACACATGGCCAATCATGGGGTCTAATTTTTATATTGTATGTATGATCCTTTCTTAGGATTAAGTAACAAAAAATTTCACAAAATAAGTTTTTTCAAAAGAAAAGTAAAGAACCGCCATTAACACAAAAATGAGCAAAAATAAAAATCAGATAATCTACAAGCGTGTGAAACAACCACAAATTAGCATCGATAAATAAATGAAACCCAAAACGAACAGAAATTACAATAAATAACGAGTCAAAATCAAAACGAGCAGAAATTAACATAAGTTGGGCACAAAACCCCTGTGCTTTCAAAGGCCAGAACAAAATTTGCACTTTACTGAAAAAAAATCTAAATGTTTTTACTTTAATAACTTTAATAAATAAAATGATATTAACATTTTGATTACTAAATATTCAGTATATGGCCTGGGAAGGCATAGGAGAGCTTGCGCCCAAACTTAGCATTAATTCTGTCATTCAAAGCCTAGAAATAAAATTTGGGCTATAGATTTTCACATTAGAGGGAGATTTCAGTTGTAGCGGGTCTGCATTGCAAAATGTGTTTGGTACAATTATTGTGCATATTAGATAGATAGATAAGTGCATTTTTAAAGCCAAATATACGGTCATGAACACAGTAAAATAACTCAGCAATTATCATAAAAAAAACTTAAATGAAACACTGCATTAGCCTAATAATAGTACTGAATACTTGGAAAAAAATGGTCATTGAAAAAAAAACACTTAACGCTTGGGAAAAAACACTTTAATGAAGAACATCACATTTACTTGATACATGGATTTTTTTTGTTCTCGACTAGTAAAAAAAAATAAAATACCTGCTATATTCTTCTGTAATTTTGAGTGGCCATATACCTAGAACGAATTGTTTTTCTGACATAAAAACTGTCCAAATACTTTACCCGCCTCCCCCTTATTTGCAGATGTATAACCCAAACTAAATATATCTCCCATATATTTGGTCACTTGTCTTTGTCTATGGAGAACAAGTGGAGATAATTTATCTGATTCTATGATAAGGAAAAGCATGGGAGAGCATCCAAATGAAAACTAGTAAGGAAACGAATCCCATACATGAGAGTACCACGTTGTTAGCAACGGAAAAACGAGAACAGAGTAGTCTCACTTTTACTCAATGCATGAAAAAAAAAATTAGTTTTAGTGCTCATTTCAAATATTTACAAAAGCTCCATTTATTGTGAAGACTTTATCATTTTTTTTATTTCTGATATTACGTTTTAGGTAGAAAAATGGAGCCACAAAAATTTTTAATAGTATCTTACAAGAAAGAAACCAAAGAATTTCATATTACAGATGGTGAGTATGAACGTTTATTCATTTGGTCATTATTCATTTAGTATAGAAGAAAATAAGTTATAAGACTAAGGATACTGCAGTAGATGACTTAAATATGACAACCATCTAATAAGTGGAAATAAAAAAATCCTGTAGAGCAGAGGACTGAGACTGCAACAGTCCCTTAACTCGAGGGAATGAATATCATATTTATATAAAATAAAAGACCGGCATTTAAAATTAAAACTATTTGTTTATGTAAGTTAAATAACAAAAAAATAACATGGCTTTATATTTTATTTTTGTTTTTTGTTTCTACCGACATGTATACTAGATAAAAACCATTTTAGGAACAAGAAATAAGAAATCTACTCATAAAGCTGGAAGATATTGCAACTTTAATGACAGAAGAAAGTAAAGATAAATTATGTAAAGGTTTGGATAGTAACACACAAAAATTGCGTTGCAAATTGTAACAGATTGTACACCAGACTAGATATATACGACGTGCATTGAAGCTGGGATACAACAAATTAAAGGTACAAGAAGAATGCCTGGCAGATAAGTAAAACATAGGGCTTTTCTAATCTCTCCCAAAAGTATGTGTTTTAGCATTGGCCAATGCTAAAACACACTTCAATGTCAATCAAGTTGGAAAAAAAAAATCTGATTAATGCAGTCAGGTGACTATCATACTGAGAATTATTTGGAAGAGTTCCAGAAACATCCAAAGACAACACACAATACAAATATTATAATAAATAGTAATATAGGTATATAGTTAATTAAAAAAATATTAATATTTATTTGGTTCTAGGTATTTACCCCTTCAACCCCCCCCCCCCCCCCTCCACCCACGGAAAATACCGCTCCACATAAAATAGGTTTTCCAAATTTGAGAATTTTATATGAGTTGTGGTTTTTTTTTAGTTTCGTCGACAAGTGCTAAGGAAAAAAAAATTTACACACCATAGGCCTAAGTATCTTAAAAACGTAGAAAAAAACCCACAAATCAATTTTGTTGAAAAGAGTTCCATATGAACTTCTTCAATTTTTGAAAAAGTTTTCCAATTTGGCGGACGCCAAACTTGAAAAAAGAAGAAAAAATTGAGGCGAAAAATAATCAAAATTATGCTAAAGAACATGTGACACCAAAAAGTTTTACGAAGGTTTATCTCCTTTGAAAGCAGAATTGGCTTTAGGAACCAACAAATCTTATTGTTTAAGTTTTACTGACGAAAGTTTTGTCAAATTTGACAAGTTAGTTTTTCTTATCTTCCAAGTGTTAAAAATACCACAAATCACCATTAATAAATAAGTGGAACCCAAAACGAACAGAAATTACAATAGGTAACCTAGTCACCTCAAAATGAGCAAAACGGAAAAGAAGTAGGGCTGACAACATCAACGTCTTCTCAAAACCAGAACACACTTTACAAAAAAAAGATTTTCCAACTGAAAGTAAGGGAGCAGCATTAAAAGTTAAAAAAACTTAAAGACCTTTCCTCTGGGAATAGGGGGAGGGGGGTTCATGTTATATCCAAATACATAGTTATAGGGCCTTTCAATTATGATGAACAGAATGGTTCTAAAAAAATTGTATCGACAATTTTGGGGAAAAAAGTGGGAGGGGCTGAGTTGCCCTCCAATATTTTTGGCCACTTAAAAAGGGCATTAGAACTTTTAATTTCCGTTCGAACGAGCCCTCTCACGATATTCTAGGACCACTGGGTCGATATGATACCCATAGGAGAAAAACAAAACAAAAAAACAAATAAACACGCATCTGTAATCCGTGATATTAGGGTTTTCTGATACGCTGAATCGGAGGGCGTGATTTTTATTAAGATTCTATGATTTTTAAGAGGGTGATTTCCCTTTTTTCGAAAATCAGGCACGTTTTCTCAGGCTCGTAGCCGTAATGAGTAAGACTAAAGTTTAAACAAACTTATATATTGGAAATTAGCATAATAAGCCAATTCTTTTGATATAACTATCAGTATCAAAATCCGTTTTATAGAGTTTGGGTTACTACAGAGCTGAGTCGCTCCTTACTTACAGTTCATTACCACAAACTGTTTGACAGTCTTTTTCATGGAAAAAATTACATTTTTTTGTTTTGTTTTCTATTAGACTCCACCATTTCTATTTTTTTATATACTCTGCAAAAGGGGGGGGATTTTTTACGGGGGAGTATTTCCGAGGCGTAAACGCCGGCCACCAGTTAATTAACTTTAGGAATTTAAAAAGATTTTTAAACACATGAAAAACTAGAAGTCTAGACAAAATATAGAAAGAAATTATAGATGAACGAAGGAATAAAGAGGATCAGTGCAATAAGATTAAGATTAATCTTTTTTTTTCAAGATTAAGTGCAACAGCATAACTCCATCTTAAAGGCTCTATGAAAGCAATTTGAGTCTTCATAAGATAATATTATTAAGCCTTATTAATACAGAAAGCCCATAGTCTCATGTTTTTTAAAGCTCAAGATTTATGAAGTTATTGAGGTTTTGGGCGAAATTAATTTTATTCATGGCCCAGATAGAAAATAAGTGAGGCCTATTTTCTTAGTATTGAGAAAAGTATCGGTTATATCGGCTAAGACATTCAAATTAAGAAACCAAGATAAAAAATGGCTGCAAAATAGAAAGTGTGCAATTCCTGAGTGTGGGAGCACTCTGGCAGTCATAAATATGACTGTCGGTAGGGAAAAGGTAGAAAAATTGTCTGTTAATATATACCAATCATATTATGGAGTTAGGACTAAACTGAATACACCATTCGATGCTTTTTTTTTTAATAGGCATCGCTTTTTTAAAAAGGCAATGCCTTTTAAAAAAAATTGCCATATTAAAAAAAGGCAATGCTTTTTTTAATATGTCTTGAATTTTGGTTTGCATCCACTTTCTTGAATTCAAGCTTTTTACAATGCAATTAAAACTATTTATAGATGGAAACTATTCTAAAAGTATTTACTTATATCACTCCTATGACTTATATTGCTTCACTTTACAACCCCTTCCCCTCTAATGGAGAAATATATAGCCCACATTATATATACTGTAATCTTAATATTTTAAGTAGAGGGTACTCTTTTTGTGAATTAATATAATGGAAAATGCTTTATAGTGGCTGGAAAAAAAAGCTGTTTACTATTGAAAAGAGTTTCATTATTGAAATTCAAGTTCTTAATTTGAAATAGGACTTTTGAGTTCTGAAACAGGCAGATGGGCTATAAGCTTCTTCATTGTTCACCTCAACTTCAGTGTCTTCTGGCAAACCTAGGATTGCAGGGCTAATTGGGCCAGGTCCATAAAGATTAGGGGGAGCAAGTCTGTCAGTGACAAAAAAGGTAAGAAAATTTTCTTCCGTGAAAATTTCAGGATTGTAGGGCATTCAAGGTTTCTCATGCCCTTTATGATGTTATTGGGGTGAACAATAGAGGAAGACTTTAATCAACAAGAGAAGCCTTGTCATATATTGTCAAGCTCTACATTCAGTTTATCTGCAACTTCATTGCATTGACATTTGAAGGGAAAGTACACATTAACATCTAACAGCTAGACCTTGTGGCTGCAGTAAGGGGGAATGGTAAGTATATGTGATGCCTGAATCTTTTCCAAACTGCACAACTTATAAGGAGACATGAGGACTTTGTGGTTATCTGTGATTTGAAGCTCACACACTATGTACTGCATCTCAGCCTATAGCACTCTACCCTACACAGAAGGACTGCTGGGTCCAGCTTCTCTAAGTTTTCTCCTGAATTTGTGGGCCATTCTTATTTGAATTATTGAATAAAGTTTGTTTTTTATTTCTTGTCCCCTCCTATTTTTTTTATTATTGCCCCCCTCCCTGAAAAAATCACACATTTAATTTTTTTTCTGCAAATTGTGTGTTTACCTACATTCTTTTTCTTTTTGATAAAAATTTGTGTTTGTCGTCAAGTTAAAAAATGATTGGCTGATTAAAGTGTGCATGGAGATAAATAAATATTTCAATTAAAGGCAGGTTGGGGGACTTTTGCTCTGTGGTGTAATGACAATGTCTGCATTTACATTGCTCTTAAGTCTACTCTGATTTGTTTCAAGCTTAGGGAAATGAGTTGATTTTGTTGGGCTTTTTCACTAAAGAGTATGTGCTCTACATTTTTTTTAATATATATTTTGTTACATGCCATCAACCAAACTCTGCTACTATTATCTCAATATTTGATATGTTTAAGCTTAGTTTTTACTAGAGTTATCATGTACTTCTGTTGGATTAAGTATCCATTGAAGTGAGCTGGACTCTATTTCTAGCCAAGTACCATTATTAGAAAAAAAAGTTTTACTTTTTCTAAATTTTCCAAATAGGAAAGTAGTTTGAAGAAGGAATGAAAAAAAAGACTATACCCCAACCCTAATTTCAGTACATTATCTAGCATGAAGGACTTTTCCCTATCTTAGTATCATTATATTCTCAAGAAAGAGGCAAAGCATTGACATTTTTGAAAATATCCTTGCTGGAAGAATTGGCTCCAAAATGCACTTTTTTTGCACTGTGACTTCTTCACTCCTAGTCCCATTTGACAATAAGAGCATTTTATGATCTAGCTGAAAGGATACAGATATGCAAATTATTTTTATGAAAGTTTTCATGGAGGAGAGAAAACAGCTCTTTTGTACTTTTGTATCCAAGGTTTCCACCTGGGTTGCAACTAAATAAAGTTACTGGTAGCTTTTCAAGCAAGGGTTAAGTTTCAAATTATGCTGATCATTTTTGCATATTAATTTTTAAACTCTATTACAAAAAAATTTGAGTTCTTTCAGAATTAACTCATTTTATAATTCAGTTGTGAAACGGTTTACAGACATCTTTCTATTTTGTGAATAAAATATATTTACAAGGCATTTCTATGGTTCTGCAAGATGGACTGACTGTCTTATGTTTCTCTGCATCTATTTTTTTTTTTTTTGGTATACTGGCCCATATTTTTACATCATTGATGTGTAAATTAATTATTGTGTATTTGTAGAAGTAGGCATGCTGCTTCTTCACATAGTTGCACCACAGCTAATCCTGCTGTCAACTTGGAATCTACAGTTTCCCGTGCAGTGATTGATGTCTCTTCTGGTCCTTCTACATCAAGTGGTAGGGAAAATACCTGCATAGAAATTTGTCAACTATTGCTTCTACTTTAAGGAGACCAACCTATATACAAGGCATTTTTTTTTCTGTATTGTATTCTTCTTTGTAAATGTCTATAAAATTACTTTAAACCTCCTTATTTCTGTTATGCTTTCTGTTTTTTGATTATAACTTGCACCAACATTGATTTCTCTTTTTTATAAGATTTTTTAGCTTTTAATTTTTAGACAAATTTTATTGAAAATATTTGTCATTTTTTGAGGGTTTTTTTTCCTTTAGTACTACATTGATTTTGCCAACTCCAAAATATTCATTAAGACTATTAGCTGCTTATGCATAAATATTTTTGAAATGATCTTGGAAAATAAGCTTTGTCGTTAAAATTTTTATTAGGATAATTTTGTTAATTAATTCTTTTAATTATTAATGTTGGTTTTGAAAAGGTTTCAATGCTCTTTTTAGGTTGGAAAAAGAAACCCAGTGCAATTTGGCCATAGAGAGAAAGTCTCATCAGCTATTTCCCCACAAAGAGCCTTGTTTCTTACTCACAAGTAACGCCTCCTCTAGCCATAAAAATCACACCCTCCTACCTCTTCATTTCCAGCTCCAGTTTTTCTTGTTTAGCAGCAATGATGATTCAGATTTTCACATGGAGAGATACCTAATAGCACCATTAGTGGAGTTGGGTCATTGTGGAATACCTCTGGGATGATCATGAAACTACATTTACAAGGTAAATGCCTAGTGAGGACATATTTTTTTAAAGCTGATAGTTACTTATGATGAAAAAAGCTATTAAGCTAGTTAAAAAAATTACAGAAATGAATTATTCTGGAAAGCTAACATATTTTTATTTACATTGAAGGTACTTTAACATAATTTTTTGTGAAATATCTTATGACAGTTGACTGTTCAATTCTCCTTTTCTTTTTTAATGGGAATTACAAAAGCAGCAACAAACTTTACTAAAATTAGGCTATTTTTGAATTGAATGAGTTTTTTCTTAATCATCTCTTCCCAACTATTGGATGTTCTTTGCGCGGGGTCACCATTTATTAAAGGCAAAAATGGCGCAAAAGGTTGCTATGCCACTTACTCGAAGGGGAGAAACCCTTTGTCGGCCCAAATGTTTAGTGAGATTCCCGCTCGTACCCCACGGTTTCCTTTTTACTAATCTGATCGGATGGTCTATGGCCACATTTAAAGCCAAAGTTTACCGATAAGATTTCTAATTAACTCTTTTAGATTCGACCTAAGCTGAAAGTTAAAAGAGTACATAGAAAAGGCTTACTGTATTAACACTCACGCTGTATAAAAAGAACTAAAGACAAAAATATTACACTTGAACAATACTCTTCAAGACCAAGGGCGATGAATGGCTTGAATCAAATCAAACTCCCAGCATCCTTTGAAGCTTTTCAAACTCTAGATTTAAGCAGTATGAGTCATCGCTTTAACTGGCTTTTTCAGACACTCGCTAATTAGTGGATTCTTTAGACATCGTAATAAAAGCTTTCCTGGGGTTTAAATATTTAACATAAATGAAATAAATTTATAAAAAGGCATTTTTCAAAAGGGGCCAAAGGTCCAAACACTTCCCTCCTAAGAAAAATGACCCCCATCTCGCCATGGGTCAGAGCACAAAAAAAAATATAAAATACATTAATTAAACTCAAAATCATTAAACTTGTATCTTCTCTTTTACCAATGCCTGTCTGCTTCCTCTGCTTGGCTCTGTATCGGTCGTCCTCAACACGTCTCTACTGTAAGACCACCATGGTCTAGAATCGTCTAACATGCGCATTTGGTTTTGAAAAATCCAAGTCCCCAAGATTCGTAGGAATTCATTGTGTGCACAGCACAAATCGAAAACAAAACAAATTTTCTCGCTCTCACGAATTTACATTGAGAGAAGCAGAGAATCAGTTTTTTGGCACATATGATGATGCCAGCCATCGTGAAAAATTGGCTGCACTAGCCTTTTAATTTCCATCTGTGGAAACAACCCCAAATCTTGATAAAAAAAGTAAATTGCCCCTTGGCATAATTTCAAATAGTCTAAGGCCGAAAATACACAGGCCTTTGAAAACAATGAGGGTACAGGGAAATGAAGTAAAATTTGAGCGAACCATGAATCGCTTTTCTCATGGCCCCATCCCCATCTCCTAAAATAATCGAATGAATAATGCTCGGTGATGAGGGATGAGAATAATATTGAAACATCTTCCTGCAGGGTATCTTCCCAAGGGATTCCTCCCCCTCATAAAGGAACAAATTCTCTATTGAGTTAATCAGACCCTTATCAGATTCCTTTCCAGTTTTTTTTTCAAATCGCCATTCAATATTTCCCAACATTCCCCCCCAACCCGTTTATATGTAGGTCATTCATCTTTCTTTTGTAATTATCTTCTTTTTATTCCCCACGGTCACGGGTATGTTTTCAAAGCACAGCCCATCCGACATTTTATTTTTCCCCACTGCCCTAGGCAGAATCTCCCAAATTTCTTTTTTTGCATTCCTCTTTTTCGTCTCTTTTTTTCTAAATTTTGTCATTGGCGCAAAATAATAAATTTATCGTTGTATCTTATTTGGACTCCAGTTGTCCCCACTTCTTTGACTGAATAATTTCATTGTAGGTCCGTTTAATATTTCTTTTCTCTCTCTTAGTTTTTCTTTTGTTTTGTTAGTAGCATTAATAAATTGTCTAAAATCTGAATTGGACCTCAGTTGTCCATCCTTGACTGATTTCTTCATTGTATCTCCGTTTTAATATCTCTTTTCTCTCTTTGTAGTCTTCCTTATTCTTACCCGCCCAAAACAAATAGTTCGTTATCAAGATGGGAATTGAAAACTCCGATTTTGGTTTTTTATTCATATTCTACTAAAATTTCTCGAACTTTTCCGAGGAACGCGCGTACAATAAATTTCTTTCCTTATTCTTGGTACAAACAGCGCCAACATCCCACACAACCACCCCCCCCCCCAAATATTTTTCTTTTAAATTTCTTCTATAAAATCTGAATTTTGGACTTCAGTGTCCAATCCTTTTTTTTAATCTGACTATCATTTCTTTCACTTAGGTCTTATTGTTTTTTTATTCTCCTTCTAGTTTTTTACTTTTCTTTTTCTTTTTTTACTTTTTTATTTTATTTTTTTGTAGTAACTTCCTTCCTATTTTCTTTTTTATTTCTTGTTCGTGTTTCTAAACTTTATTCTTTATTTTTTCTTCTTTTTTTTTTCCTCCTATTTGTACTTCCTGAATTCTTCGTTCTATTTTTTATTTTTTTTTCTTCTTCCGTTTTTCTTTCTTTTTTCTCTTTTACCTATGTTCTTTCCTTTTTTTTTTCCTATCATTTTTTCTCTTTTTTTTTTTTTCAAATTCTTTTTTTTTAACTCTTGTTCTCTTCTTTTTTTTTTTTCCTTCTGTATCTTCTTTTTCCCCTACCGGCTTTTTCTTTCTTTATTTCGTTATTCTTTTCTCTCTTTTTTATTCTTCTTTTTCCCCCAACTCCTTCTTCATTCTTCTTTCTTTTCTTTTTCTTCTCTTCTTTCCTTTTCTTTCCCTTTATTTCTTTTTCTTTCGTTCTCTTCTAACTCCTTTTTACTTTTCGACTATTTTTTTTTTTTTTCTTCATCGTCTTTTTCTTTTTTTTTCTACTTTTTTTCCTTTTTTTCCTTCCTTCTTCTTCTTTTTCTTTTTTTTTCTTCTCTGCTAGCCCTTTTTTTCTATCGTTTCTTTCGTTTTTTTCTTTCTTCTCTTTTTTCTTTCTTCTTATTCTTTTTCTGATGTTTTCAATCGGTTCTCTTTTTTTTTCTTTTTTAGCCTTATTTTTTCTTTTTTTCTTTTGTCATCATTTATTAAAAGTTGTTTCTCATAGTTTTCTTCATTTTTTTTCTTCTTTTTTATTCTTTCTTCTGAAATATCTTCTTTTCTTCTCTTTTTATTATCAATTTTCTTACCCTTTTTTTTTGTATACTTGAATTTTACCTTTATTTGTTTCTAACTGATTTTTACTCCGTTCAATTTTTGCTTCTTTTTTTCTGAAACGCGCATACAATAAATTTCTTCTCCTCTTTGTTTTTATTCTCTTTCATGTTTAAAGGGCTCTGATCTCTGTTTTCGTCTCGATATTCATTAAAAGTGTTCTCAAGTTGTTATGGTCTTTTTACTTTCGCATCCCCTTTATGTGGGTTATCAACATTCTGAACCCGATATCCTGTATTTCGTTTTTCTGACAGGGTGGCACAGCCCCAATTTGTTTTATGGGCCGTCCATCTCCCCGTCTTGTCATTGAAGTAGCATATTCTTCCGTCGTAGTGTAATTTTGTAATTTGTCCTCTGTTAAAGAAGTCGCTTCTAACGATAGGAGATTTCCGATATCTCCAAAGTCTCCTCCTACTAAAACATCCACTGCTAGAGTAGGTACTAAGCCTACTTTTATCGTTTTTCTCTGGACCGTACCCGTCGTTCCTTGCAATTTCTATTCTTACCCAAGCAGACGGGCATTGGTGCTTATCTCCATAATAACATAATTGTTGTAATATTATTTTTATGGTCTATTTCCGTTTTTTTAATTAGGTTCATTCGCGCAAAAGTTTGCTCACTCCCTGAGTCAATTACCGTTTCGGTCAATTTTCCGTTTAATTTTCCTTCTAGAATTTATGTGATTTCAAAAATTCGTCAATATTTCCTTGATTATATGCTATAGCCCAATTCGATCTTTTATAGGTTACTTTCTTTTCTTTATTTTAGCAATTTTTAGAAAAGGCTCCGAGAAATCAATTTTTACCAGAGTATCATCATTTTGACTATCAAGCATTTCTTTTTTCCGATAGGACAGCACAGCCTTCCAATTTGTTTTAAGGGGCCGTCTATATTCCCTCACAGTCAACAAAGCATCATGTTTTCCCGTAAAAGTGTTTAATGTCTGGTAATTTTCTTTTTCTCGCGTTTGATTCTAAGACAAATTATTATGGCTATCTAACAGCCTACAAGTAAACTTGTGATAAAATGTCACTTTGTGAATTTCCCCAACGAGTTTTCACTAGTCTGTCAATTGTTTTTGCAACATCCTGGTAATATTTTTTATCGGCCTCCCTACGGGCCTGTCTTCCTTCCTCTTTTTCTCTTTTATCTTTCTCTCTTTGCTTCCTATCTTCCTCCTCTTTTTGCTCTCTGGCTTTTCTTTCAGCCTCTTCTGTTCGTTCTCTGGCTATTCTATCAGCCTCTTCCTTTAGTTCTCTATCTACCCTCTCTTTCTCTCTTTCTTGTCTATCTTTCTCTGTTTCTTGTCTATCTTTCTCTCTTTCTCGTTTATCTTTTTCAATTTTGTCCATACGGGCCTGATGAAGTGTTTCATTGGCTTGCCTATCTTTTTCAATTTTGTTCATACGGGCCTGATTAAGTATTTCATAGGCTTGACTATCTTTTTCAATTTGATCTATCTCATCCTGTAATTTTTTCATATACTCTAGGTGCTTTCTTTCGGCTATCTCTCTGGCTCTCTGGCTCTCTTTCTCCATGTTTTTCTCTCTCTCATTGCTCCAAATTTAATATACGTTGTCTCATATCTTTCTCCCTTTCTTTTCTATCTCTCTTTCTTTTTATTCTATTGGCTTCACTCTCGCTTTTTCGGTCTTGAATTAATCTCATCTCTGTCCGACATAATTTCAAAATTTCGTTTGTCATTATTTCTTCTCAATTCATTTTTCTGAATCTGTTCGTTCTTTATCTGTATTCTCTTTCTTTATAGGCTACTCTAGCCCTTTCGTCCTGTTTTCTATTCTTTCTAATTTCATCTTTCTCAGCTTGCATTTTTCCCTTATATTCTTGGTGCTCTCTCTCAAAGGCCTCTATATTTGCCTTTCTTTCTATTTTCCTACTTTTTATATGGGCTTCACTCGCCCTTTTAATCTCATCTCTGTCTGACATTATTTCAAAATTCCATTTGTCATTATTTCTTTTCAATTCCTTTTCTGAATTCATTTGTTCTATATCTGTCCTATCTCTATCCGTATTTTTCTTTTATTCGTAATTCTCCTTCATTTGGCACAGCCTCTGAGGGTTTAGTTTGTTTTTGTTTTTTCATATATCCTTCCTAAGTTTTTTTCATACCCCCTCATTTTACCGCGTTCTACTTCTCTTTGATTATATTATCTCTTATTCAATTATTCAATCTTGGTAAATTCAAAAATTGTCACGCAAAAATTATGGTATGCAATTACTATTGTGAATTATCAGCTCCGTGTAATGAGATTCAACAATTTTTCACATAACCGGAATGTCTAGACTTAATTAGGGAATAACGACTTCTTTCTCAACAAGCAGTTCTACGAGAGTGAATTATATTTCCGAAAAAAGAATTAAGAGGGGGTTGGACAAGAAAATAATCAGAAAAACCGCGCGAATATTTCACTAGTGAATTAGCTGGACTAAACTCAAACAGGGTAACTACCCTGAAAACAAATCACGTATCCTCCCTGGATACTCGTATTCCAAATATAATCTCCTCCTGGGCAGATTACTCAATAGGACAGGTGCTTCCCACCTTCCTTGTCCAATATGCGCTAAAACTGACAAATTCTCCTGATTTACCGTCCTCAATGCCCTTATAACCTTCGTCACTGAAGATTATATCTAAGTCCGCCCCTTCACTCAATTAATAACCCAACTTTCAACGTTTTTCTCATCTGTCCTTAAACCCTGTAATACTTTTAAATACGGAGATTCCCCACTGCAGACTCAACATATTAATTTCACGTTATTCTTTTTTATTTTTGTCTAACAAGGCCATAGCCCATTATAGCATTTCATAATAATTTTATTAATTAAATGCGTAATTTTGTCTTTTTATATGCCAGCACAATAGGCTACTTTTGTAGGCTAAATTACTTGTCTCTTCGAAAGTGCAAAATTCTTTGATTATCAACTCTGTTAATAATTCCTGTTCTTGCTGCCACCACTTATTGGGGTGTATTGGTACCGCTGGCACCACTTATTGGAGGTTCTTTGTGCGGGGTCACCACTTATTAAAGGCAAAAATGGCGCAAAAGGTTGCTATGCCATTTACTCGAAGGGGAGAACCCCTTGTTGGGCGCAAATGTTAGTGAGAATCCCGCTCGTACCCCAACGGTTCCTTTATACTAACGTGATCGGATGGTCTATGGCCACATTTAAAGCCAAAGTTTACCGATAAGATTTCTAATTAACTCTTTTAGATTCGACCTAAGCTGAAAAGTTAAAAGAGTAGATAGAAAAGGCTTACTGTATTAACACTCACGCTGTATAAAAAGAACTAAAGACAAAAATATTACACTTGAACAATACTCTTCAGACGCGCGCTTGCGCACGCACCTCTGACCAAAGGCGATGAATGGCCGAATCAAATCAAACTCCCAGCATCCTTTGAAGCTTTTCAAACTCTAGATTTAAGCAGTATGAGTCATCGCTTTAACTGGCTTTTTCAGACACTCGCTAATTAGTGGATTCTTTAGACATCGTAATAAAAGCTTTCCTGGGGTTTAAATATTTAACATAAATGAAGTAAATTTATAAAAAGGCATTTTTCTGAAACAAAAGGGGCCAAAGGTCCCAACACCAACCCATTTAGGGATGACTTTTTGTTTGTCCACAGATGCATGGCCAAGAAGTACAATTTTGGCAATCTGTAATCCTACATCTGGAAAATGTTTTTGCAAGCACTTATAACATATGGAATATCAGTCAACTTTCTCTAATAGGTCTTTAGAGCATAAATGGATTTATATATTTGATTTACTCTTACACCAATAAGCAGTACATTCTTTTATATGCCTCTGTATTTACAATTTTTTCTAATATTACTAATATGTTTGTGAACATACCTGATCTAAGGAGGATCCTCTTCCTCCAAGAGCGGTCCCAAAATACTCCTACAGATTTTGGAGGAGTCTAGACCTAAATATCAACTTGCCAATACATCAGATCTTCCTTCATATGTGAATTTATATTTATGCATACTTAAAAATAGGTACTTTCATCTGATTCTTAAGGGAAAACCGAGGGAGTTTTTTTGTGGAGGATAAGAAGTCAACATTTATTGGGGTGCATTTTAATAATCCTACCATTGGCAGTAGGCCAATACTTATATACATACTAACGTAGTCATTCCCCTTCTGTGTAGAAATTCCAATGAATCTCAATCATTATAGTGATGGAGATGAAGTCAATCTGCCACGGTTTTCCATTATTGAGTCATCTGTTCTTGTTGAGCTGTTCTCACACATAACTTGCAGACAATGCAAAAACAACTTAGTGCATATACAGAAAAGCAGCTCAATTGGTTCTGCTAGTAGCTTTCAACTACTTTGTGGTGGCAATTGTGGCGAATGGTAAGTATTAAAATATATATTTTTGGATTTCTGTTTACAAACCCAACTTTATTTATGCCTATAGAAATTTAATTTAGTCTGGTTCATTGGTGAAAAATATCAAATTGAACGGCTTGTAAAAATACTGGTGTTTTAACTATAATAAAATCATCATATTGTCAATAAACCTGTAAACATATTTTCATGTTTTTGTTACTCGGAAAGAAATTACCTTTCCCACAGAAAGCTTGGAACGCGTGCATTGTTGAAAATCCTAGAAACTTGGTTTCTGAACCACTTTTCTCAGTTTTTTGCTTTTCAACATCATGAAATATTCCATCCCTGGAACTCCAAATTTAAGTTTACACATAAAACTGATTCCACTCATCTATAACAAAATTTCTGATCAATTACAATTACTAAAAATGTATCATTTCCAAATTAGAACACAAACTTTATCCACAGAAAGTGATGCTTGTGATGGAATAAATTAACTTATTTTGTATATATTAGTATTTTATAGGTAATAGTTTATCAGTACATGTATTGAGCCTTGCTTTGAGGCAGCAAATTATAACACAGGTTGACACCCAGCTCTGCATAATGCGTTCTCACAACTCTGAATTCAATACAAACCGTTTTCAGCTACCATGTTCACCTAGGTTTCCTTAATCTGGAACCTGTTGATATACCAATGTCAAACTCGGGATTCAACAATTCTTGGTAATCTGATAAAAAAATTGGTATGCTCTGTTTATTCAGCATTTTCTTAGGAAGTCTTAAACACATTGAAGCAAATGAACAGTTTGTCCTGTAGCGAATGTTCTATTAGTGCGTCTTTAAGTATTTTTCGTAAAAATACCTTTTCTTTCTTACTATGTATTATGTGAGTAGCTAGATATAACCTGCTTCTCTTTACTTTCTTTTCTCTTACTTTCTTACTATTTATTATGCAAAGTTAATATTTTTTTTGTTACTAAAATTAAAAAAAAGTTGTTTTATCTAGTAAACAAAATGTAGATTGCCGAATGTTGGGAATTTCAGTTTATAAATATCTACAATTCTACCAAATCTACAAAAGGAAATATTCAAAACTTTGCAATGGAGAGCAGCGCATCTATTTTGTATCTGAGTCAGCGAGTTTTGGTAAACATTATTCCTTTTTTTATGAGATTCTGGGATTCTTTTGAAATTCTCAAGAAAATTGTGAGCCTTCCCTAAATGGGAATTCACCACTCATTCGAAGGTGGTAAAGGATCTCACTAAAGAAGCCCAAGTGCCTAATTTGATAAATGCATTTATCGATCTAAATTTACAATATGATAATGCAATTAAATATTAGCCTTAAAAACGATATGCTTCATATATACTTAAAAGTATCTTGACAATTAAATTCATTAATTTTTTTTATGATTTCTACTTATTTATATTTTTCGAAACAAAAAAAATGAGTCTTACATTGAAATTTGAGTTTTTAGAGGAAAATCATAAGAGAACATGATCATAAAAGATACCTTGACTGCGAAAAATCTCTGCATTGTCTGATTTCAAGAAAGGCAGAAAGTATTAGAATAAAAGTAAGTTAGAACCATACAAAAATGATTTTCTAAAACAATTACCTTGTATACTCTATCTGTTAGTAACTTATTTTATAATTCCAAACTTATGATGAAGACTTGTTTCAAGAAGCTTTAAAATTAGCCAAAAGCTCAGAAATATCGATGTCAACAACAATTGCTCCCCCACCCATTTAGTATGAAACAGTTATTACGGAGGAACTTGTTGCAAGGCATAGAAGATACAAGGCTTTGAGCAGCTAGATATAACCTGCTTTATATTTTGAATTTTTCATATGCTTAGACTAGAAAAAAAAACAATTTGTTGTATTGAAAGAAAAATAAAAAAGGTTAAAAGGTGAATCCAGTGTATTCTTCTTGTTCTTCTGGGGTAGGAAGACCTGATCTTCTTGTAGACACAGGAAGGAAGAGGAATACGCTGGCCCCTCCCAAGAAATGGTATACCAATGCAGCACAGTTTCTGTACGTATCTTAAAGACCTAAAAAAAATAGTATCTAATTCAGAAGCATATCACAGAAAATTCCTAGATAATGTATTAGTCAAGTAATGCCACATGACCTTAAAATTGCAATGAAAACATGAAATAATTGAAATAGCCCTAATTGTAATTGAAAGCTGCAGGCAACAGGAACATAGTAAAAATAAAACTTGTTAAGAGAAATAATAGTCAACATTCATCTCTTATTCAAAGCAACACAAAGGAAATCATGCAAATATTAATTACTTTATTTGAGGAGGAGGGAGAGGTGGGGGGGGAGGGTTCAGAGACAATAGACCTAATTATCTAAAACAGAAAAAAATAATAAAAAAAATTCTGGGGATTTTTTAGGACTTAAGTGGAATTACTACGATTTATTCTTTTGCGTACTATGTATTCTGAATGATGGGTTCAATAAATGAATAAATTATTTTCCCCTTGTATCACACAGTGGCACCATTTCACGAACATTAGGGGGAGGGGGCAAAGGGTTTGAATTATTACATGAAAATACAAAAAAGTGCTTTTCAAAATCTAGAGTGGGTTTTCCCATTTGTTTTTAATAAATATACAAAAAGGGATGGGTAGGTAATTCCCCTTCCAATCAGCACCCCTTGTGCCACAGAAACTTTATGAGTTGATTGTTTAAATTTATCATGTTTTACTATAAATGATGTGAATATATAAACTCATCTGTCCATTTGGAAAAAGTATAAAATAATTGCTTATTGTTTGAAAAACTTGCAGGGAAGCTTATTGTTGAGTCATATAGTCTTGCAGCTAGCATTATGGCCCATCTGTTGCATGCTCCAGAAAAGGTCTCGTGCTCTGTGAAGCAGTTCACTGGGGTAGGTTGATGCTTTCTCATAAACAATTTGAATCAATCCATTTCTTGGCAGCACCTATTCTCTGCATCTCTATCCCAAGTTTTACAGTGGGATCAAGTACACCTGTTTAGTAAAAAAAACTATATATGAAAGACATCCAACAAAATGTTGTATCAAAATATTCTAGATTGCAAAGACAAATATCATGTGGAATCCCAATTATATCAGTCACTAAAAGTGATTTATATATCACAAGCTATTTTACCATATCCTCACACAGGGAGAGGGAGAATCAAATTTTCTACAGTAGATATGAATGGCCACCCTTTCCTTAGGGAAAAAAAACACTTGTTTTTTAACTTAAAACTCAAATATTTTCACCTATTGTATTTAAAAAATTATGGATTTAAAAGGTATCCATGAATGTTCATAGAAGGACCAAGAATGGTCATTTAGCCCCTTTTGTTTGTAAAACTATAAATGTTGAGAATGCATAAAATCCAGTTACATTGGAATCAAATAATATGCCTCTGGCCAATCGACTTCTTAGAAGTTTTCCCCCTCCTCCAGTTTTTTTACAGGCTCAACCCTCTTCCTAACTCTACCCCCTTCCTCGCACAGCCCAATTTATTTGGCAGCAGGCATATTTACATGTCTTTTACAAATACTTATAGTTGTTAATCCCCATTTAGGTATTGCAGCTTGTTTGACCATGACAATGTGAATTCTTCAAGCCCAGCCACAACGAGTGACTTGGAAAGTCATGACACCCCTGCCACTGAGCAGCTAAAACTCTATTAAGAGGGGGACTGGGAATCAGAATAATTCACATGCTGAGTTAGGAATACACAGAATTTTCTCTCGTTTGTATGCCAAATCCTTAAGTACGCATGTCCTGTTTGGCATCCTGGTATCTCCAATAAATTATTGGAAAGAATAGAGGCAGTCAAAAAATTATCTTCAATGAGGGTTATATTCCCTTTCTTTGGATATTCAATCTAGTCACCCTCAAGGAAAAGAGAACGAAAATTTCATTACATTTTGCCAAACATGCCCTCAATAGCCCCCAGACAAATTCCCTTTATAGAAAAATTTTTCCCCTTTGAACTTGCCTCTCTTGTTCTGGTTCAACAAAACATGCCCTTTCCTACCAAAATATAATTTTCCAGTGAAAGATATATAAGAACTTTTGTCATATACATATTTGATATCTTAAATAAGTGCCCCCCCCCCTTTTTTTTACCTTACAATTGTTCTATGTTTATTTTTTGAAAATTTTTAGCTTTCTTTTTATAGTGTTTTTTTTGTTAATAAATTATGTTTATTTTTTTGTTAATAAATTATGTTTTCTATTTTTATTGCAAGGGAAAATTGTTCTTGTTGTTTTTATTTGTGTATTCCCTTTTAATTCTGCAAGTTTTAATTGCTTACATTTTTTGCAACCTTTTTGACATTTTGACAAATCAAACAGTTCATGGTAACAAACTATAAGTAAGTAGCAACACAGCTTGATAGTAACCAAAGCTACAAAAAAGAGTTTTCATAGCAGTAGATATATGAAAAGAATCAAGTTTTTATGCTGATTCAAAATGGGCAGAGTTCATTAAGTTTAATGTTACCTCTCAAAAATTTCCAGTTTTAAAAAAGTTGCTCAATTTTTGAAAAAAGGGAGAATATCCCCAAACATCAAGCAATCTTAATGAAAATCACACCATCATATTCAGTATATCAGAGAACCACACTGCAGAGGCTTCAAGCTCTTATATACAAAAATATGGAACTTTGCATTTTTTGCCAGAAGAAAGATCATGGATGTATGTTTATTTTTATTCTATCCAGGAGTGATTGTATCAAACCAGTGATCATAGAAGATCGTGAGAGAAGATCATAGAAGATCCATATCCTATCATATTTGTTATTGGAAAGCATGCAGGCATCTTTTTTTTGAGGGGGGAGATTTACCACAATGAAAAATTCTGTGGGGGAGGGGAGTTTCTGTCTTACTGTTTTTTCTAACTAAACTTAACATGTAATTTCTAGGGGAGATTTTTAGCAGGGTTGGGATTCTCTGGAGGGCAATGGGGGTGGATCTTTCATGCGAAAAATTTTCCATGGGAGAATTTCCTGCAGGAGTAACATTCCACTGGGGGTGGGGAATTTCTGGGAAAAGTTATCCATAGAGGAGGGATATCCAACATGACTAGAAAAACGATTTGAAATTAAAGTCTTTTTTCAAATGAAAGTATAGTGACTTCAATATATTTTGGTACTTTGCCCTTACAATATATAACCTACCTAACAGCATTGCTAGACAGAAAATGGTACAAAGTGTAATTCCAGGCACTCATCACTCAGAAACAGGGATATTCCTTCATTGGACCTCATGTGCATCATTATGGTTTTCTGTGTGGACCTCTTTTGATGCTACTAGTTCATAAAGATATGGTTGAGGTAATTGGTCCATAATATTGTATTTGAACGAATGAATATCTATAAAAATATGAATCAGTTTTCCTCAAAAGATGAGAGGCAAAAACACTTTCACTTCTGAAGTATCAGAAATGAGTCTATAAAAGTAAAGACACATGTTAACTTATGGTGTTTGTTCAAGAAAGACTTCTACTTTACGTCCACTTTAGGGTTTTACTTGGCAAGGGTTTATTTTGTTTAGCTTTATATGGAAGAACAATTGGAAGACTAGCAAGTTGTATACCCAACAGCAATGTCATGGTCTTTGTTGTTATGGAGCCTTCAAAAGTCAAATCCTTAGGTTCTAAGCTGCAATTTAGGTAAAAAGAAATGGGTCAAAATAAAAATAAATGAAAATTTTTCTTAAAATAAAAGTAAATCCTAAATTGTTTTTTGCTAGCACCTACTGTCCAAGAAAATCAGACTCTTAGGTCAAATTAAAAAAAAAATTCATGGCTCCCAAATTCTGGTCTTCACACAATCACAGTAGGTAAAGCATGGAAATAAGAGCTTGTAAACACCTTCCACTAAAACTAAGCCTAGCCTAGCCAAGTTCTTTTCAAGAAGCATTGCTAAGAATTATTTTTCAAAGAGGAGAGCTTTGCTGGACCAAGTCCAAATTTCTTTTGTACCAGAACAATCAAGAAAACAACTGTTTCTAAGGTTATATGGTGATTTAATTTTTTTGCTGTTTATCATAACCCATTCTTTTTTTTTTTAAATTTTCTACAAACTTTCCTGATGGAATGCAGTATGTAAACTGGCAATCTTTCTCCTTAAAAAAGGAATTATTGGTTTTTTCGCGCTTATTTAAGACATATATGGCACTGTAAGTTTCCACTTGACCAATTTAATGAATTAGTTTTCATTTTAGGTGTCCTTGGTACTTTAATGTAAAATTAAATAAAAAAAAAGTTTTTTAAACTGAAAGTAAGGAGCGACATTAAAACTTAAAACGAACAGAAATTATTCCGTATATGAAAGGGGCTGTCCCCTCCTCAACGCCTCGCTCTTTACGCTAAATTTTTTTATTGTTTTAAAAAATAAAGTTGTGAGACAGAGTCAAACTTTAGCGTAAAGAGCGAGGCGTTGAGGAGGGGACAGCCCCTTTCATATACGGAATAATTTCTGTTCGTTTTAAGTTTTAATGTCGCTCCTTACTTTCAGTTTAAAAAACTTGTTTTTTTTTATTTAATTTCTGATCGTTTTTTAGTTAATGCAGCTTTTATTTGCATAAAAATTTTAATTTTCTTTTGCTAAATGGATGTCTTTACAAATTAACTCACGTAACTAACTTTTATATTCGTATATTTTTCTTCTGGCAAAAAATACAAAGTTGCAGATTTTTGCAGATATGAGCTTTAACCTATGTAATAGGGTTTTCTGATACGCTGAATCTGACGGTGTGATTTTCATTAAAATTCTTTCTCTTGTAGGGGCAAAATTCCGTTTTTTAAAGTTTCGATTACTATTGAGCCGTATCGCTTGTTTTTTTATTGTTTTTTTTTTATTACGTATATGTTATTACGTATATGAGGGGGTTCTGCCCTTAGTCAATACCCACGCTCTTTACGTTAAAAGTTAAAAAAAAATTTGATTCACAAACCCCTGAATCACAAAGGCCGTTTAATTAGAATAGATAGCTCTTTTGAAAGCACTAAAAAAAACTGTAGCGTAAAGAGCGAGGTATTGACTTGGGGGAGAACCCCCTCACATACGTTATAATTTCTGTTCGTTTTAAGTTCTAATATTCCTTCTTACATTTCAGTTGAACAAACTTGGTTTTTTTTTTTATTTAATTTCTGATCGTTTTTTTAAATAATGCTTGGAAATCCGGCGCGCCCCTTCATAGAAATGTCCCTTACCCCAAAGAAAACATCCTCCACGGAAATATTCTCCAGAGTAACTCCCTCCTCTAGCCCCCCCTCCAGAAAATATCCTTCCTGAAAATGGTTGTATACTTCCCAATAACCAATAAATAATGCTGGCAAGTCCGGCGCCCCCTTCATGGCGATTTCCCTTCCCCATGAAAACTTCCTTCATGAACAGATCCTCCAACATAACCCCCGACCCACCCTTCCCTCCCACTAGCAGAAAAAAAAACCTCCTGAAAACTTCTGTATACTTCCCAATAACCAATACTATATGTTAACATTGGGTAAAGTTCATATCTTTTAGCCCTCCCTCTGGGTACTTCGGGGGATTAAGTCATCCCAAAAGACATTTTTATCATATTTTCGACCATGTTGAACAAAATGGCTATCTCAAAATTTTGATCGGGTGACTTTGGTAAAAAAATAAGCCTGGGAGGGGCCTAGTTGCCCTCCATTTTTTTTGGTCACTTAAAAAGGGCACTAGAACTTTTAATTTCCGGTCCAATGAGCCCTCCCACGATATTCTAGGACCACTGGGTCGATACGATCACCCCTGGGAAAAAAAAAAAAAACAAACAAACAAACAAACAAATAAACACGCATCCGTGATCTTTCTTCTGGCAAAAAATGCAAAAATCCACATTTTTGTAGATAGGAGCTTGAAACCTCTACAGTAGGGTTCTCTGATACGCTGAATATGATGGTGTGATTTTCATTAAGGTTCTATAACTTTTAGGGGGTCTTTCCCCCTTTTTTTGAAAATCAGCCAAATTTTCTCAGGCGCGTAACTTTTGATGGGTAGCTCTAAACTTGATGAAAGTTATATATTTGAAATCAGCATTGAAATCTGATTCTTTTGATATATCTATTGGTATCAAAAACTGGTTTTCTAGAGTTTCGGTTACCATTGAGCCGGGTCGCTCCTTACTTACAGTTCGTTACCACGAACTGTTTGATAAGATTTGTCAAAACAGTATTATAAAAATTTTTGATTTTAAGTTTGTTGAATTTTCTAAATACAGTCCTGAACTTTTCATAAATTTAGCTCTAAGCTCATCAGAAATATTAGAAGTCATAGGCTGTTCTTGGTGGAGGGGGGAATTAAAAAAAAAACTCCCTTAAAACAAAATTTAGGCATTAAATTCAGCCCTGAAGTTCTCATTATTTTAGCTTTAGGCACCTTTAAGATATTACAAGAGTCAGTGACTATTTTTGGTAGGGGGGGGGGGGGGGGGGGGGACCAATTAAAAAACATCTTCCTATGACATAATTATACCATATATTTTAATTGCAAAATTTTCATTACTATACAGTGGCAGTTCTAGGTCTGGGCAGGGGGGGGGGAGCTGTTTTGGATGTGTTATTGCAACATTTAAATTACATTCAATCAGCTATAACATCAAAAATACATCAGTATAAGATACCAGAAGGTAATTATTAAATATCAAGATAAAAATAATATAGTATAGCCAATTTCTTAAATGGACCCTCAAGCAATTATATAACTGACAGCCAATAGGAACTGTCACTGTGAATAAAATAGCAAACAATTTTGAAATAATAAAAGTTGACATTTTTCAAGGTAAGTACAGGTTGATACTTTTACCATTAATACAGGATAAAATGTGAGCAGAGAATTAATTAAAATGTTTTTCATATTGGAGGGGGAGGGATAGAGACAGGGACATTTTTACACTTTACTGAGACGTGCTTTAGGCTGTACCTCCATCCCTGAACTTTTCATAACCCAGCCCCTTTTCATGTTAGCAAAAAGCTCCTAAACTAGAATTTGACCTAAAGAAGACCTACAACAGATTATATACCTAAGGTTGTCAAAAATTAAGGCTTCAAAATAGCCTTAATCTATAGCCAATTCCTCTTGTTTGATATGAAAGGCTTATACTATAGGCTACTAGTCAAAATTAGTGACTGTACCACCAGTAGGGCTGGCTTCAGTGACTGCAAAAGCCTGATAACTTAAATCAAAGTTGAAATGTGTCCTACATATGGTAAATAATTTGACAAGCCCAATAATACCCCTTTTCACTATATATTTTCTACATCAAGGTTAAAAAATTTTTTAAAATCTATGTCCTTATATTTTTAAAATCTCTGATACTTTATATTCTTTCTATAAATGTATCTACAGAAAGAAGAATATTAAAAAGCCATTGCATACAAATTTTGGGGGCCAATTCAAGGCCCTGCTCCAGATTTTTATTGGAACTTTCTAAGAAATATCTACATTGCTTACACAAATTTGAGTTGAACACTTATCAGTACATATCATAGGTTCATTTATTGGACAGACTCAAATTGCTTTCATAGATCTTTTAAGGCTCCAAAATAACCTCAATCTCTTCCCAATTCCTCTTATTTGATATGGAAGGCTTACAATATGGGCTACCGGCCAAAATTAGTGACTGTACTGCCAGTAAAACTGGGACAACAAACGCCTGATTACTTAAAATAAAAGCTGAAATGCATACTAAATACCATAACTACTCTGACAAGCCCAAAAATTCACTTCCTATTATATTTTCTAAACCAAGGTTTCACAAATAAAAAAAAATTTCCCAATACACTCAGTATTCTAATATTCTTTCTCTAAATATACTGATAAGAAGAGCATTTATCAGTACATGTCAGACATTCATTTTTTGAACATACCCAAATTGCTTTCATACAACCTTTAACATTAATAAAGGATAAAATGACAGCAGAAAATAAATTGCAATGATGATTATATAGGGGAGGCAGGAGTGGACACAGGAACATTAAAACACTTTCCTGGGACATACTTTAGGCTATATATCTATCCCTGAAAGTTTCATTTTCTTAACCCAACCCCTTTCCAATATATCAAAAAGCTCTTAAACTAGACTTTTATCCTTTTTGTTATCTTGGATAGTGGTTAGGTTAAGATAAAAAAAAAATCAAGTGATGAATCCAGGACCATAAACATACTTTAGGAAGGTACTGCCAGGCTACTATGTTAACCTTCTTCTGATTTTTAAGCCTTAGAAATTAACTTACAAGACAGGTCATCACCTATTGGAATTTTGATAAAACAACATTATGCCTTAATTTTCAGTTTCTTTTTTCTCTGGTTAAGGGTTAGAAAATACAAATTCTGTTATTTGAGAGAAATTTTGAGTGATATCAATGAGTTGTTTCTAAATTTAGGAAATATAGGGATGTAGGTATGATACTTCAAAACACCTTCCCAGGACATACTTCGGTCTGTAAATCCATCCTTGAAAGTTTCATTTTGCTAACCTAAATTCTTTCTAAGACAGCGTCTAGAATCTGATAATTAAGGCTTTAAAACAACCTCAATCTTTTCCCAATTCCCCTTGTTTGATCTGAAAGGCTTACACTTGGGATAATGGCCAAAATTAGGGACTTTACTACCAGCAAAACTGGAAAAACAAAAGCGTGATTGATTAAATTAAAGTTGAAACGCATACTACATGCCATAACTACTTAAACGAGCCCAAAAGTTCCCCTCCTATTATATTTTCTGAACCAAGGTTTGACAATTTTTCAAAATTTTTCCGATACTGTCGGTATTGCGATATTCTTTCATAAATGTATCTATAAGAAGAAGTAAATTAAAAATACGTATAGTAAGATTTCTTAGGGCCGATTGGTGGCCCAGATCCAGATTTCTAATGGGAATTTCTAAGAAACGGTCGTGTCGCTTACAGAAATTTATGTCAAACACTTATCAGTATGTGCCAGAGATTCATTTTTTTTAAAGACCCAAATTGCTTTTATAGAGCCTTTAACCTACCAACATTTTCCAAACCAGTGTTTTGAGGAACTTTCGAGGATAGATTTTTTATGTGTTTATGAAAGGACAAATCTCCATCCAGAATAACATAAAAATATTTGAAATGATCAACCTGTTGTATTTCAACTATAGCCAACGAAGCCAGTGTGCCAAAATAAAATAATTAACATCTAGTTTCATTGAGAAATAATACATTTTTTATAAAAGTTCAGCTTTTTGTTACCTTATAAATGTGTTTGTCAAAGTTGGTCAACTTCGATAAACTGGTAAAATCAAGATGTCCGAATAGGAACTACAATAAAAACATTCAAGTTGGTGACTCAGGTAAAAGTCTATTTCTGTCAAGTTGGTTGTGGCTTTAAGGCCTGAAAACCCTCACGCTAGAGTTTTAAAATATAAAGAAGAAGCAATAAAAGTTTTTGTCCATTATGGCCCTTGTAAAATAATTGTAAAAAATGTCAACTCTGCTTAAGAAATTTAGCTTAAAACTTATCATGACAACTGTAAATTTTCTCCTGTCGGGATTGTGCTGTAAATGCTTTTCACAGTACCTTGTAATACAGAATTTATAATTTCTATTCTTTGTTTTCACTTCACCAGTCATTGCCATAACAACAACTTGTGGCTGCCTTTCTGCTATCTAATTTATCCACAATTTTTAGAACAAACAGATATGTTGAAAATACACTTAAACATGGGCGCCAGCAGGGGATTTGGAACTATAAAGTAATTATAAGGAAACTAGATGAAAAAGAGCAGAATAGGAAAAAAAACATGGAAAAAAATGTTTGTTGCTCCATTGTTGGCTGCCTGCCAATAGATTTTGACCCTTAATAAGGAAAATACAAGTTCTATTTTGTGACTGAGTGTCCCCTTCCCAGTTTTCCACATATATTTTTTCTACATGATTTGGTTCGAGTAACACAAAAAAAAATCAAATTTTTATAGTAAAGAATTTTAAGTAAATAACGATCCTTGTCAATAACGAAAGTGTAAGAGCCTAGCTATTGATGGTATTCAATTAAATAATCAGCTTTTTATGGTGCTCCAAATATATATTTGTTAATTAGTAATTAGTGCAGTTATTAGTGCACAAGAAAGTTCGTATAATTATAGAAAACACAAGGGAAACAGCTTAATAAGGGACAACTTCGGTAAAAATATACCATAAACTTTTGCTTGCATTGTAAGAGTGCCAACGAGCTGATATATAAAGCAACTATAATCAGAAATGTCTCCCCTGGCCAGAATGCTGGGAATTTTTGTATTTTCCCCCTGAACTGATACGTTTTTCGTCTGTTTTATTATAAATTTTTTCCAGGAGTAATTGTATTTACCTAGTTGTCACTTTGAAAAGATTGAATTTTTTACAGTTATGAAGCATAAAGGTGTCAAATATATTGGTTTATGGTATTCAATATTAAATTAAAAATATTGATTTAAAAATTTTTATTTGATTTTCTTAATTTTAGTTTTAGTATTTTACTTTGAACAAACTACTTTGATAATGCGTTACTTTTTATAAGCAATTGAGTCTAAAGGCATAAAATATTTTGGTGTTTGATAACCAAGTTCAAAACTGTCAATATTCTTAAAAAGTATCCATCCAACGCATTAGCATTACTCAACAGAACTGAATGCTGGGAAATCATACCTTAGTTTTTGTAAGTAGGCTGTTGTTTCGTGTATTTTTTTTTAATTAATCATCTTTTTTCATTTTTATATACTTTTACTTTAATTGACGTACTTTTTTCATTGCCTTTAGAAAAATGTCTGTCTCTAATCTTCATTAAATAAAAAAAACAGTTTTTTTCAACTGAGAGTAAAGAGTAACAATAAAACTTAAAACAAACAGAAATCATTACGTTTACGAGGGGGGGGGGGGGGGGCCCCCACCTCTTAAACACCTCGCTCTTTACACTACAGTATTTCGGCACTTTTAAAAAAGTTATTTATTGTTCTCTATTAATCAACCTTTGTGTTTCAGGAGTTGTTTTTAAAGAATTGGCAAAAATTTAAACTTTAGCGTAAAGAACACGGTGGTGAGAAGGGGGCAAGCCCCCTCATATAGTAATAATTTCTGTTCGTTTTAGGTTTTAATCTTGCTCGTTACTTTCAGTTGAAAAAAGTTGTTTTTTTTTTATTTAATTTCGGATCGTTCTTTAAATAACGCCAGCATACCTGGCTCTGCCTTCCGGAAAAATCCCCCTCCCCACACGAATATCCTCTGAGCAATAAAATCCTGGCAAAAATTTACCCCGACACTACCCTTAACACCTCCACGCCTAAAATGAATCGGTAAAGAAAAAGCATGATCTATGAAGAAATTTCGTATTGGGATTCTGGCAAATTCACCCAGTGAAAAATTTCCACTGAAAACTTCCCTTTCCTTGGAAACTTCTCCCGGTGCAAACTCCTCCCAGAAGAAAATACGTCCTTCCCACCCCACCCGAAAAATGTATGCATACTTCCCAATAACAAATAAAACAATAGGTAAATTTTATAAGTTTGAAACCTTTCCCCAGGGCCTGAAGGGGGTCATCTCTAAGGACATAGTTACTGGGCCTTCCAATTATGCTGAAGAAACAAGCTATCTCAAAATTTTTATCAGACGAGTATGGGAAAAAGTGCCGTGGTAGGAGGCCTAGTTGCCCTCCAATTTTTTTGGTCACTAGAAAAGGCACTAGTACTTTTTATTGCCATTAGAATGAGCCCTCTCTCGACTTTTTAGGACCAGGGTCAATACGATCACCCCTGAAAAAAAACAAAGAGACAAATAAATATGAATCTGTGATCTTTCTTTCTTCGAGGGGGTCTTTCTCTCTCTATTTGAAAATCAGACAAATTTTCTCAGGCTCATAGCTTTTTGATAGGTAAGACTAAACTTAATGAAACTTATATATTAGAAATCAGCATAATAAATCAATTCTTTTGATTAATCTATTGGTATTAAAATTTCGTTTTTTAGAGTTTTGGTTACTATTTAGCCAGGTCGCTCCTTGCAGTTTGTCACCACAAACTGATTGATTACCCATCAAAATCCAAACAGAGATCATTGAAGTATTGATCCTTTTTTCTGCGTTACCAAAAGTATTGTAATAGTAAAACTTTACAGTTTCATGAGATGTAATTAAACAAATAGAAAAGGTTTTTCAACTAAAGTAAGGGGAAAGTTGAAAGCAAAACAAATATAAACTACTCTGTGTAAAAGGGGGACACAGTCCCCTTCTCAACACCTTGCTCGTTAAAAAAAAAGTTTTTTAGTGCTTTGAAAAATTTCATGTTTCCAATTGCAAATTTTCTTAAGAAAATTTGAAAAAAAACTTCACAGTAAGGAGTAAGGAGCTAAGGAGGAGACAGCCCCCTTCATATAAAGAATAATCTGGTCAAACAGGTTTCAAATCTGTTCCTTTCATTTTGGAAGCTCTTTTTTTATTTAATTTCTGATTGTTTTCCAAATCGTACCCAGGCCTAACCAAGATGTAATTTGAGGTACCAGATCTTAAATCCCTGGTTAATTACTTTTAAAATGAATAAATAAATAATTTTACGTTGATTAGTAGCCTACCGTCCTGCGTTTAAATTTGTAATAGAAATTTTGGATAAAATTTGAATATACTTAAAGAATTGGCATTGAAGAGTAATTTTGGTGAAAAGCCCTTATTAATATTACTACTAAAGAATGTTGGTTGAATGAAATGGAGAATTATTGCTTGTACGGATGGAAATTCTGAGAGTATTTGATAAGATTATCTTGTTAGAAATTTTTTCGAACCTTTTCCATTTATTCAATTGAATAGAACAATAAAAAGAAAGAAGGTTAATTTGACAACTGGATAGTAATTTTAAATTTGGTTTTCTTTCCCTACTCTATTTTTTAATGTCTGAATACTTAAAGAGTTTAAGTTTGAAGGGGAGAATTGTCCTGTTATGAAAGAGATACATCTTACATGGCCGTTATAAAATCAAAACTTGGTATTTATGCAGGTAGGATGATTTTTGAGCATCTCTACTCTTTCTGTAAACTATTCTAAGGCGTAGGAAATTGCAGAAAGAAAAGTATACATCTGTTATAACCTATGGAAGCAATAAATCTTTCTGTAATTTTGCTTTGAGCTTGATTTTCTTTCAAGATTAAATACATAATAATTAAATATACTATTGATTAAATAAATTGTTTCCTTTGCCAGGAATCCTCGTCGTTTAATATTTACTTTATTTTGTTTCATTTTGGATGGAATTTAATTGCTCTTTTTTTTAGTTTTTTTTTCCTAAAATTATTTAAAACTAAACTTATTCCTAAAAAAAAATTCCTGAAATGTATTCCCTGTCACCCGACCACCACTGATATCTTGGTGTTTGCCCCCCCCCCCCCCCCCCGCCCCTAGAAAATTTTTTACCAGCGCCCTTGCACTTAAAATGCAGTAAAATTGTAACAAGACTGACTAAAACGCCTTAACCAGTATCAAACCTAATAAAAGTATGTAGCTCAAAATGAAATGGCTTGGAAGGGGATTCCATTTTTAAAGAGGTGGTGAAAAAATATATATATATTTGTTGAAAGGTCCGAGCACTGATATATGAAATGACCAGCAAATGAGTAAAATCAACTCCTAGCCCCCCTCTCCCTGCTTCCTCTACATCTGAAGATGTTCCTTCTGGCACCACTGGCTAATCAATAATAGAGGCAAAACAGAGGGCTGATGTGACAAATTGTTGAGTAGTCAATAATTTCAACATTAATGGTAGCCAATAGCAAATCAATCTAAATTTATATTGCAATGAAATATTTAATTATTTAATATTTAATTAAATAATTATTTACATTAAAAATGAAATAGTTAATTAATTTACGAGAAATAGTTGATTACAATTTACAATAGTTAATTTACAATGTAATAATTAACTACAATATTTAATTACAATGAAATTTATATTTAATTACATTTATATGTTTTTAATCTGTTGAGCAGAAAAAAATAACTTAGCAGCGATTCTTTCACACCAAATAAAACGGTAAAATGAAATAAAAATTCTAGGTGTGCATCCATACCTCACCAAAATTCAGGACTACGCATTTAGGTGAGTATAGTTGTAAGCCCTTTTAAAAGTGAATTATTTCTAACAGTAGCAAAGTTATAAATGTTCTATATGAAAAGTGGTGGATTAATAAATTGATATATTTTTTGCAAAACATAGCAAACTTCTAGTCTTTTTATGTAAATTTTTGAACTATTCAAACATTTCTTTTGTTAAAATAGTAGGTCTTATAAATAGCATACTAAATATCATTTCACTTTTAAGGAGACCAAGTATATGTTGAAAGTTGGGAAGCTTTTGTCCAAAGAGGGATCGACCCCCAACTCATTATGAATAGTACCAACTTGGAAGAAAGAAGTAATAGAAAAGCAGATGAAGTATTTGAAGTACCACAGACAAGTGCAGAACCTACTGAGGTACGAAAAGTCTGGACGAGAGATCCACCAATTAACAACGATAATGCTGCAACAAATTCATTACATACTTTTTAGACTGAGAGATGCCGTAGACAAAGTTTTAAGAGAAGAGCAGTGTGGTTTTAGAAAAGGTAGAGGATGTGTAGACCAAATTTTCACTCTTAGGTTAATAATTGAGAAGGGCCTAATTTTTCAAACACCTTTGGTCCTCAGTTTTATATATTATGAGCAAGCGTTCGATTCTGTTGATAGAGGAGCTTTAGTAAAGTTTTTATCCTTGTATGGTATACCAGACAAATACATTAAAGTGATTAGTGCTATGTACGAGAATAACACTGCTGCGGTTAAGGTAGGAAATGAGGTTAGCAGCTGGTTTTGTATTAAATCAGGAGTTAAGCAGGGTTGTGTTCTATCCCCCTTTATATGGATTATTTTGATGGACTTTGTTTTAAGGAGCACAGGAAAGGCAATGGGAGACCACAGAATCAAATCGGGAGGAAAAAGTCTCCTGGACTTGGATTATGCTGATGATTTAAGCATCCTAGATGAAAGTGTGAGCAAAATGAATGAAGTTTTAGAGGTTTTGCGAGTTCAGGGTGCTAGCATTCGTTTGAAAATTAATGTTGGGAAGACTAAGTCACTCAGGCTAGGAATAAGTGAAGATGAAAAGGTGACATTAGGTAATGAAAAGATTGATCAGGTGGGCAGCTTCACTTACCTTGGTAATATTATTAGTAAAAATGGTGGGAGCAGTGAAGATGTTAAAAATAGAATAGCCAAGGCTCAGGGTGTTTTTTCACAGTAAGAAAAAATTTGGAAGAATAGGAAGATAAGTCTGCAAACAAAGATTAGAATCTTAGAAGCTACAGTGATGACAGTGGTCAAATATGGCTCTGAAGCATGGACGCTCCGAAAAGCGGATGAAGATTTGCTAGATGTTTTCCAGAGAAATTGCTTAAGGACTGTTCTGGGTACCCGGCTGATTGACCGTATTTCAAAGAATAGGCCATACGAAAAATGTGGTTCAATACCGCTTTCTAGGTCTACAATGAAAGAAAGGTTGAGGTGGTTAGGGCATGTTGTGCGGATGAAGGATGACAGATTGCCAAAGATTGTTCTTTTCAGCCAACCATCTAGGGCTAAACGGAAAGCAGGTCGTCCCAGTTTGGGGTGGGAGGACGTCATAAAGAAAGATTTAAAGGAAATGGGAACTTCGTGGGCGGGTGTAAAAAGGGAGGCTTTGAATAGATTGGGGGGTGGAGGAGGAGCGTGCGTAGCTGTGTTGGCCTCAGGCGGCTTGGTGCTGCGATGAGTTGTTAGTAGTAGTAGTAGTATAATTCAGAGGGAGGATATTCAATGGCAATTCAAAGGGGAAAAGAAAACCAATGATTCTATCTACAAATTATTAGCTCATGAAATGACAAACAATGGAGTTTACTTGGAAAGGAATCCAATAAAAAAATAGCTGACAAATGGGGTAATTTGTAAAAACCCATAGAAAATACAATGGTGCTTGCAGGACCATCTCCTGTTGATAAACCCCAGTTGTTTTGATGAAGTTGATGCTATCAGGGAGAAAGAACACAGCATTAACCCTCTGTTACTTCTCAACAGTAAGAAAACTCCTAGCATAAATACACTCAAAAAACTCATGTCCAAAGTGTCATCTAACACTAGGAAAAATTTAGAAGCCTCAGCTTCAAGTTTTACAAATTTAGATAACTTTGAAGCCTCATCTTCAACTACTTTAAATTGTGAAACCCTGGCGTCAACTTCATCAGCTTCAGACACAATAGAGAGGTGAAAGAGAGTATACCGTAAGTAAAATGTGATATATTTAAAAATACAAAAAAATAATATTCCTTTTCTAAAGATAAACGTCCCCTAATTGAATTCAAATACCGTTTTCAAGAGTCCAAATTCTTAATCAGCAAAAAGAGAAATTGCATTTTAGCTTCAGTCAAACAATGACGCTAGACGGTTTTAAATTTCTCTAAGATCTTTGGGCACTAAAAAATATGCTAGACCCAATGTTTCTCAGGAAGTGAAAATTATAAGAGCGGTGTAAACGTTTGAATCATCAGAAATATTTAAAACAAATTATTGGACGAGGAGTTCGCATAAGGTAGTGAGTTTGCAAACATAATTACAAAATAGCGGCCCCCCGCCTCAGGACTTGGGCCAATTTTGAGTCAGCTCTTAGAGCGCAGGATAAAACTATGTTTCATAGTGTGGTAAAAGTGCTTTTTAGATTATTATTGTGACCAGAATTATTTTGGCACTCAGGCATTGCAATTCAGTCATTATTATTATCTCTGCTCCTATTTGTCGTCAATTGAAGTGAGCATTGCTGTACACCTAAAATGTAAGTCACAATAAATATATTGCTTTTCTATTTGCGTTTATTTTATTTTATATGTATGTATCTAGTCGCACGACAGGCAATTAGTTCGTATGCCTCCAAGGTAGTGCTCCCAGGAGTCTGATTTCTACATAATACAAGAGGTAATTGATCTCCAGATAACTCAAGGAAAAGAGGTGACATTTATATAGCTACATATTTTATTGTCTCGTCTTCAGCGAGTGGCGCGATCGGTACACCGCTTTTAAGCATAATATTACATTGGCGCAGTAAATCTTTGTTACCACAATTACCTCAGTACTAAAATTTTTTATCGCTACAAATGGCACATTTAGAAATTGAAGAACATCATGCGAACTAATTAGGCTAAACTATAAACTTTGTAATTTAAATTTAATTATTGGAGAGATACAGACATATAATTAAAGCGATTAAGACTATAACCGCTAAGCTATTACTGGAAAAACCCTTTAAAATACCCATTGGAGATAATAGCCTCCCCCAAAATAGGTTAAGTGAAAAAAAATAAGTTTATTTCGAGTTATTCAAACGCAAAAAAATGTCAAAAGAATTAGATGAACAATTAAAGGCGCAAAAGTTGGTCGCGGAAAATGTAGAAATAGCAAAGTCTATTCCACAGTACAATGGACAGTCGGATATCGACGAATTTAATATCCATTTGGCCCAGTTTGTAGAATTAACAAAAACAGAGCTAGAAACGTTAGTTGGCATGCTTCTATTAAGATTAAAAGGCCAATCCTTAACCTTTCTAAAGCAGATTGAACGTACTATAGGTGATTACGCCAACTTGCCAATAAATACGGTGGATTGTTAACGGCATTTAAAGATAGATTTATCGAAACCAGTTCTACAAATAAGTTAAAACACGGAATGGTAAGCTTTGACCATTCACAAAATATAAGAGAATATCTTATAACATACGGATTTTAGTAGAAGCAAAATACGGAGAAGGTTTGGGAGAGCTATATGAAAAGTCATATTACATACCTTTTTGCAAGGGCTACCCCCAAAACTATATAGAATAGTAATATCCAAAAATATTCAGACGTCGGATCTTGCAGTTCAGGAGGTAGAGCGATTGATCAAAGTTGATACGATGGTGGCTAATCACGGTAAAGCAAAAATAAATAGCCTAGGCGAATCAAATGCAAACATGACCATCAAGGGCGATCAGGCGTCTTCCAATTTCTTTTCAAGGGATAGCTCCCCAGTGCCACAAAGAAATAACACGCAAGAACCCGCTAGGCAGAAAACAGTACGTTTTCAGCCCGTCAAACAATTTAGTTATGAAAATAACTCTACAATAATAAGATGCTATATTTGTAATCGACCTGGGCACATTGCGAGAGAGTGCCGTTTATGTCCCCAACCGCACACACCAAGAATTGCTGTCGGTAGTACGCAAAATTATGGCAACCATTTGTTCGGAAGAAAAAATTTTAGCGCCAGTAGGTGCACTAGGCTATAGCCAGGGAAGATTGCGGCAATCAGTACCTTACAACGCGTATCAACCAAATTTGTACAATCCTCCCCCAATAGACAAATTAATTACCGATTTGAAAATCCAAATACTCGCCAAAGCCAATATAATGCGAGAATGGTATATGGAAACCCTGAAAATTTGCCGACGGGAAATGAAAATTTTTCAAGCCGACGGCATTGGCAGTCAACGCCAGCACCTGGCACTGACGCATGACATCCAAACTATCGTAATAATACCTGGCAAAATCGACAAACAAATGTAAATCAATTAGATATGCCTACGGAATCTCACATGTCTGAATCTCTACTGCAGACACCGACGTGTGGAACAAATCCACGGGGAAATGCGTCAGATCCCTCAGAAACATAAATTGGACCCAGAGGGTGCCTAGAATGTTTTATAGGTCCAAACTGAAAGTAGTATCGTCTTTTGGTGATAGTAATAACAAGTTACCAAGTTACCTATATTTTTGTGTAGCAAATGTTTACTTTAAAGCTTTGATTGACTCTGGTGCAACGATTAGTATCATAAACTCATGCGTATTTAATATTTTGCATCCACATGTTAGGTAACAGAAGAACCCTAATAATCCCAATTTAACTAGCGTGACAGGGCATAAATTGGATGCGAAAGGTTCAATTCGCCTTAATGTAAAAAAGAGATAAAAAAATCTTTCTGACAAATTTTATAATATGCGATAACTTTCCGTACGAAGCCATTATCGGCGCAAATTTTTGAAGCTCTAATAGAGTACTATTAGACGTAGCTAACGAAAGGCTTGTCTACCCGGCTAAGGTAGGGGAAGAAATTTCTACCTTAAAAAAATTGTAACAGAGGTTACGAAGAGAACGTAACAGTAAATAAAATTTCTGGTGGTGTAATGTCGCAATCTTTTGAACCTCATGTCTCGCAAGGAGGACATGACATAGTCAGAAATTTGTTCAATTATTCTGAGAGACATAGCAGAGATGAAGTAAACTTAAACAATAAGTGTATTGAATCTGCAAAAGTAAAAATAGGAGATATGCGACGGTACAGGTCAAACGAAATCAAGAAAATAGTGGAATTATGAAAAAAAGTAGTGAACCTCAATGCAGTTCAGGCATAGCCAATGTTATTGGCGGATAGCGCCAGCCTAAATTTAATAGACAATGAAAATAAAGAAAAATATTACAAATTCGCGATAAGGAAAACAAAAGTCCCTCCCAAAACTATGTAAAGAATTTAAATATCACAGATGATTGAACCAGTGGATAGCAAATCTGAAATATGGTTTGCGACCCCGTCAAATGAAATTCCTGAAAATCTGCTATGCGAGGAACAGATTATATCTTACGACAAAGGAGAAGGTTTTCTTTGGGTAACCAATAACCACGAAAATGACGCAGCTACAATAAAAAAGGGGACGTGTTTAGTTCAAATCCAAGTTTTATCGGAGAATGATTTAAATAGATGGGAGAATTCCAAAAGAAACCTTGTTAACGGCATTAAAACCTCAATTAACAAATGCCCTCTAACTAAGTCGCAATTCTTAAACAAATTTAATATGGATCATATTACGGACTTATTATGCGAATTACTATGGAATTTTAAAGATGTATTTTCCGCATCTGAAAATGATATCGGACTGACACCGTTTTATGAACACTCAATTTTAAACGACTGGTAATACTGTAGCAAAACAGCCATATCGTGTGCCGTATAAGCACAAAGAATGGTTAAAAAATAAAATCCATGAATTAGAAAAAAATGAAATTATACGCCCCAGTAAAAGTCCGTATTCTGCACCAGTGATCTTGGTACCAAAAAGGAATAGTGATCTTAGACTTGTAGTAGATTATAGAGCCCTCAACAAACAAGTAGTTAGCGATAAATTTTTTTTACCAAGAATAGATGAAATTCTTGACTCTATTTCTAGCAAAAACAAAATCTTTACTTCGTTGGACCTTACCCAAGGCTACCACCAAGTGAAAATAGCCGAAAAAGATGTCTAAAAAACTGCGTTTTCAACGGCTGAATGTGGTTCATATGAATACTTAAGAGTACCTTTTGGACTTAAAAGAAGTTCGAGCGCGCTATGTAGACCCCTATTACACCTGTTAAGAGGATTAAAGAATATCATTCATTTTGTTGATGATGTCATATGCGTGGGAAAAAACGCTGAACAACACTTAGCAACATTAGCTAAGGTGTTCGAGAAATTCAGACAGGGCAACTTAAAATGCCGGCCTGAAAACGTAAATTTATTGCAACCTAAAATTAAATTTTTAGGAGTAGTGGTGACGCAAGGAGAGATATCTCCAGATCCTGACAAAATAAAATGTGTTGAAAACCTCAAACCCCCAAGAACTACAAAAGAATTAAGAGGAACTTTAGGTCTTACTGGTTACTTCAGAAAATTTGTGCGCAATTACGCCCAAATTGCGAAACCCGTCACGGAATTAACTAAAGGGAACTCCCAAAATGTTACATGGTCCCAGGAAGCTCAAACTTCCCTAGACCGTCTCAAAAAGGCACTCACTTCTGAACCAATATTATCACAGTCTAATTTAGAAAACGGACAGTTTGTGGTCACAACCGATGCTAGTTCAAAGGGCATTGGTGCTATTCTTTCACAAATAATCCCGGTAGAAAACCCTAATCCTCTAGAGGGAACACCTAAACAAAAACAAATAGAAAAAGTTATATGCTATTCGAGTAGAACTTTATCAAAAGGCGAAAGTAGTTATTCCACCACAAACTTAGAATTATTATCTATAATCCACCACTTGGACAAATTTAGACACTATTTAATCGGTAGAAAATTTATACTACGATCAGACCATAAAAGCTTGCAGTACCTGCGCACATTTAAAAACCCCACGGGAATTCTAGCTAGATGGATTATAAAATTAAGACCTAAATTATGAATTTGAATATTTAAAAGGTAAACTAAATGCAGCTTGTGCCTTTTTGAGTAGATCACCACAAAATATGCCGTCGGAAACTGAGGAAAATGAAGTTAACGCTATCAGTTCTAAGAGCAAACATAAATGTAAGAAAAACAAAGACAATGGCACAGTAAAAGAAAATAAGGTTAACTATTGTCCCTTGTCTTTAGAAAATATAAAACGAAAACAAAAAAAGGACGAAATGTGTGTAGCACTTATGTATTATTTGGTGAATGACGATGCGTTACCGGATAAATTCAAAACTCTTAGAAAAGAGATAGACAATTTTTACTATGATCTTGATGAAGAAATACTATGTAGAATCGTGACTGTTGAGACAAATAGAAACCAAACCTCAATAATACATGTGTTACCACAAAACTTAATAATACCTGCCTTCAAATGTTTTCATTCAGATATAGGTGGACACTTAGGAGTAACGAAAACTTTCCATAAATTAAAAAATATCTTTACGTGCCGTCGGGAATAACAAAACCTAAAGAATTTGGAAGTACATATGAAGCGTGTAACTTAAGAAAAAACCCCAAGCTTATCCTAATCCTCCAATGAGAAGGGTCCCGGTAGCAAAGTACCCCTTCGATATTTTCTCATTTGACTTATATGGAACCAGCGGAGGCTTGCCTGTTTCCAACAGAGGCCGTACTTGTATTCTTTCAGTTATAGACCATTTTTCCGGATTTACTTTTGCAAAAGCATTAAAAAATCAAAGAGCTTACGCCACAAGTAAGGCGTCGGCGAAATTATTTTTAAAATTTGGCATTCCAAGTAAGGTTTTAAGCGACAACGGAAGCAATTTTGTTTCAAAAGTAGCAAAAGAGTTAATAAGTTTTCTTAACATAGAGAAATTGGTGACAACTCCGTATCACCCACAAGCTAATGGTAAAATTGAAAATAGGCATAAAATATTTTCGAATGTATTAAGCATTTATACAAAAGACAACAGGAACGATTGGGATCAATTCTTACCTTATTTAACTAACGTAATCAATACTGCTTATTCAGGAACAACTAAGGACAATCCATTTTATTTACTTTTTGGTCGTGATTTTAGAATCCCGTATGATGAGATTATTGAATCTCGGCAGCATTACAATAACTCGGAGGATTACAAACAAGAATTCATAAATAGGATGACGAAAACTTATAAGATAGTTAGGCAAGAGTTGGAAAAATGTAAAATAAACCAAGAGCTAAGAAACCAATGCAAAGTCAAGGGGAGCATAGACTTCAAGATAGGAGATTGTGTCTACCTAAAGAACGAGGCAAACACGGAAGGTAAAAATCTTTCCAACAAATATTCTGGACCGTACAGAATAGTAAAAAAGTACGATAACAATTATACTTTTAAAATGGTGAACCCCGATAGTGTAAGAATTTACAAAGCACATGTTAGCCGAATAAAAAGAGCAAAATTTCCAGAAAGATGGTTACCGCGTCCCTCCTCTGCCGATTCGTCAGACGCAGAAAATGAGCCCCCTAAATCAAGATTGGCAGAGCTAAAACCCTTTAATTCCAAGCAAGGCTATTTTGAGAATGATAGTGACGAGAAAAACCTTGAAGAATTTTTAGCTATGAAAAATCTAGTTATTCCCAAGAGAAAATACCTAATACCAGTAAGAATATAAACGCCAAAAAGCCCAAAAAGTTCATCATCGGAGAGTGCAGGAGAATTAGATTATACGATATCTCCCAAAAAACTAATTTTTCCCCAATAGAACTTCGACCCCTTGTCCCCCCAAAAGATTTCCAGACGATATGGTTTCCCCTGCAACACCAATAGAGTGGCCCCTGTCTTTACAGGAGGAATTGAACAGAGCGGTAGAAACTCCGGGTATTACTGTAAAGAAAACTCCTCCGAAAGATTCAACTAAAACAATTCTGCGAGAAGCTATGGATTTAGTAAATTTCCCAATAAAAACAAGTCAAAGCACATTGCCTAAGAATAAAAAATCCGGAGGATGACCGGCAAGGACAATATCATGATATAACTGTGTCCAAGGTGTAGCTTAAACAGTGGACTTCATGGAGGGAAACACTAGTGCAAAGAATGCCCCATCCCCCTGAAGACATGGCATTTAAACAATGGAGGAGCCCCGCAAAAACTTTTGATTCCTCTCAAAGCTCTCAAGAATCTTTCAAATCTCCCGAGTTGAAAACTCAAAGCGAAGACTTAGAGATTAAACCTTCTACTTCCAGAGGAGTAGAAACTTACGAAGGAAAGGGAGTTGATACCTCAAAAATGCGAGGTGCAACTTCTAAAACTTATAATACAGAATCATCGGGAACCAGTCCCGAAGAGTGTGACGGCGAATCAGACCAAATAGTAGCTAAAGAAATAGGGAAATCAAAACCGACTTCAGCAGCCGCACACGCGCGAAAGAAAAAAAAATTAAAAGGGCAAGAATTTCTTAAAAAACAATATAAAAAGTTTGATCTTATTTCGCAGGCAGAAGCAAAAAGAAAAAACCGCAAGAAACAGAGGAGAAAATAACGACACAATCTGGTTGAACGGTTAAAAAACCCGATAGATGGAATTACACTTAATCAGTATAGGATTAAAAGATTTTAATGGTTAGGCGTCATAAAGGAATAATAACTTAAAAACTTCTAGCTCACAAGTAAAAATCATACAATTACAAAAACGCTATAGAAAAATTTTGTTCAACATATATCATGGCTTTGCATGAATCAAAACTGCCTGATACCGTCTGTTCAATATATATCAGTTCCCAAAAACAAATTCTAATTAAAAAGTTGCATATAATGAATTCGAATAATTTTCCTTTAATATAAAAAGTCTACCCGTACCATTTCAGTACGATGTATCCAGTCCAACTGAAAGAAGCAGTGATAGGAAGTACTAAGCAAAAAATATTCATTCACCTTAGAAATGACCTTTGGTTATTTTCTGTTCCGAGAGAAACTGTTTGAACTGTGTCTTGTTACAATAATACAGAAAGAATAAACCCAAGTTACAAAACAGAATTACTGTTACAAGATGTGGGTACGATAACTATAAAACAAGGATGTCGACTTGTAACTAGAGAGTCAACTGTTCGAACGCCGTTAATTACCACGAGAACAAAGATAATAAGTCCCAAAATAATAAGTTTCAAGGCAATTAACCTGTCGTACACTATTCCCAATATAGAAAATGAAGAAATGAAAACCTCAATATGGTCCAAAAAAAAAAAAAAAAAAAAGGGATATTAAAGCTTACAAAAATAATAGAAGCATTAGACTCCCAGATTCCTCTATTTACAAATGAAGACCAAAGATTAATGTACGTGGATGATAGATACGGATTATTCTCAACCAATTTCTGGTGGAACATACTAATGACCGTATGTTTCGTATTCGCGACTTCCCTGACCATAAGAACCTTATTGACTTTAAATTACGGAAAAATCCTGAGACTAAGAAGGTGAAAACCAAGAGAAGAACACGGGAAAAACGGCCGAAATGCAGAAGTATACCCGGAACCCCATGAGAACGTCTAAGCCAAGAAAAAGGGAAGACATTAGAAAACGAGTGGGTATAGAGGTCTCCACTCGTCCTTGCTATGTCTTGTTCCCCCATTGTAAGTGTCGTTTACGTAAAACCGTGTGGTTATGACGCTGCAACATGTGTTTCTTAAACAGCACGGACGTGCGTAAACAATGCAGGCATGAAATATGTTGTAAAATTAGACCTCAAACTTAATAATGTATTGTAACTTATGTTTAAAGGATAGTTTTAAATCTAAAGGAGAATTAAATAAGTATTGAAGAATTAAATAAGTCTTTTATTGTTGTTTCCTTTCTCAAAACAAATTTGAAGAAATCTCTGTTTTAGATTTCCTAATGGGAATTATATGTATATGAAACCAACATGATAATAGTGTCGTTTTATTAAAACCAATGTTATATAGCAATATAAGTGTATCTTCTTATATTGTCTCGTAGGGTAATCTTCACCCTAAAATGCTCCTAATTTTATTGTTTATTATATATAATGACTATTTGTTTTAAAGATCGTGTGATCCTGCCTCGTTATTTTCATTACAGGGAGTGGATTGACATATTGGAAATCGATCATTACAATGCCTTGGCCAGTGCAGATAAAACCTAGTAGCATCTATTTTCATCATACCTCAACCAACGAAGAGTACTCACCATAGACTCCAGGCAATTTTCATCCCAGATTGTTTACGAAAATTATAGTTACCTTGGATCGTTGTTTCCTCGACCACGAACCATATTGCACATCAGGTAACACTATCTTTGAATCTCAGTATCAGTGCAATTGTCGAACTATATAATCACATAAATCCGGAGAGCCCCATCGAACAATACAAGATATAAGTACATAAATATCACCCTTGATAATCATTATGGACCCATGTGCCATACGACTGTATAGATATGACATTTGATGACCCCAAAAAATCATTTATGTGTCGCAGATTCACGCGTCGAATCCCTTTCGACGACCATTTCTCAGAATCCATCCTGTCACCTCTATCAAATGCAAAAAGTTAATATCTCTGTTATCCCATAAATGTTAAGAGATAATTTCTCAAAAATGGACCTGGAAACCAACCATTGAATTACAGAAGCCAAAATTAACCCAAGTGACTAACCCTCAGTGACAATATACCCCTCCCACAAGTTAAAGACAATATGTTGAAGGAGTCACTATAGTTTGATGTCGACCTGTTCCAAATCCAAAAAATCAATTCCCCTGTGACTAACCAAGGAATCACCGCAAAAGTTAATAGACATAAGACAGACAAAACAATTTTATATAAGAGAACTGTAATATCTAAGTGCACATGAACAACTTTATACGAGAATTACATTCTCTATGTGCTTTAAATATGCAAATAAATGATACTCCCAGGTACACCCAAGAACGATTTGAAGTACCCCAAGAACGATATGCTGAGAAGAAAATCAACCCAATCCGGGCCCTGTTGATAATAGATCGAGTCCCAAGTCCCAACGGTTCCAGTGTTCAACCCCTTAAAGACAAAGTACCTTATGAACTATAAAAAAAACAGGTGAGAATGAACTCTGATAGCATATTCCCACACCTGTAGTTGGAAGTATCATTTCCCGTTTGACAATTACAGAAAGCTTGTCGTGTGAACAGAATCATGCTCGAACTGTTCCATGAAGAAACTATATTGTAGGTACTTTAAAAATGTTGCCAATACGAAAGGAGTGAAGGACCATAATTTAAAACAGAAGGATTGTTTACGCTAAAGAGACTCGAAGGTGATGAAATAGGTGTGAATTTACATACGTTACATCATAATAACTTCGATAACTCAAAAATTCCAATATCCTATCATTAATGTTACGTAGTAAACATCCCCAGTGAAAGTGTGCTAAAGTTACCAGTGAACGTGGTAAACCCAATATAATGTGTTTTAAATCGTTCTTGTATATAGTGTTAGATGTTCAGATAGAGTTATGTATAGCATTGTCCTGCTTTTCATTTAATGTAGCGTAGATAGAAAGCAGTGTGCCCTATAGACAGCGACATCAAAAAAAAAAACTTGTAAAAGGTGAATTCTCCAAAAAATATTATGTAAAGGTAGAATAGCCCCAACCTTGTTGGAAATATAAAAGTAATCAGTGTTAGATGTAGAAAAAGAAAAAAATCTTTAGCATAGTAGATAGGCTAGAACCATAGATAATCTTAGTCCGGTAGGTGAACTTTAGAGAGAGATATATAATAAAATAAGAAAAAGCAATAGAGAAAATTTTTTAGCACTCATGATTAAGCCAAAATAAAATATAAAATAATAGAATATCAATCAAAATGATGTAGAATAAATAGTTAATAAATAGCAAATATTACAAAAGCCCAGGGGCAAGCAGGTCCTAATGACGGGACGTCATTAAATAATCGGAAGGGTAATATGTAACGTGAGTAAAATGTGATATATTTAAAAATACAAAAAAATAAAATTCCTTTTTCTAAAGATAATTCCGACAGAAATTAAACGTCCCCTAATTGAGTTCAAATACCGTTTCCAAGAGTCCAAATTCTTAATCAGCAAAAAGAGAAATTGCATTTTAGCTTCAGTCAAACAATGACGCTAGACGGTTTTGAATTTCGCTAAGATCTTTGGGCAATAAAAAAGATGCTAGACACAAAGTTTCTCAGGAAGTTTAAATTATAAGAGCGGTGTGAACGTTTGGATCATCAAAAATATTTAAAACAGATTATTGGACGAGGAGTTGCACAAGGTAGTGAGTTTGCGAACATAATCGCAAAATAGCGGCCCCCGCCTCAGGAGTTGGGCCAATTGTGAATCAGCTCTTAGAGTGCAGGAAAAAAAAGTATGTTTTATAGTATGGTAAAAGTGCTTTTTGGATTATTATTATTATGACCAGAATTATTTCGGCACTCAGGCATTGCTATTCAGTCATTATTATTATCTCTGCTCCTATTTGTCGTCAATTGAAGTGAGCATTGCTGTACACCTAAAATGTAAGTCGCAATAAATCTATTGCTTTTCTATTTGCGTTTATTTTATTTTATATGTATGTATCTAGTCGCACGACAGGCAATTAGTTCGTATGCCTCCACGGTAGCGCTCCCAGGAATCTAATTTCTACATAATATAAGAGGTACTTGATTTCCAGATAACTCAAGGAAAAGAGGTTGCATTTATATAGCTACATATTTTATTGTCTCGCCTTCAGCGAGAGGCGCGATCGGTACACCGCTTTTAAGCCTAATATTACATTGATGCAGTAAATCTTTATTACCACAATTGCCTCAGTACTAAAATTTTTTATCGCTACAAGAGCAAGTAAATCCCCAAACACAAATAAAAAGGAGAAAATTAATGAGTTAGCTGAAATGCTGAAGAATATGAGATGGACAAAAAACGTTCCAAATTACAGGAAGCTTCATTAGAAAATATGAACAAGATGAAAAATGACCTAAAACAGATGGTTGAACAACGCAACCAATTTTTTAGTGTATTTAAAACCTTTTGTCAGCAAAAAGAAAAGAAAACATCCCAAATCTTGTTCAGATTTTGATTAATTTTTGAGCTTCTTAGTGTTGTTAGAATTTAGTTTGGTGTATATTTTAGTTGCATTTATAAGAATTTATCAAAAAATAGTGTGGAAAATCTGACACAACCATCTCCTAAATAATGAGGCCAGTCATGCAATAAGATTTTGTTTTATATTTGCTCTGGACCATTTTTAGGTAAGTCAGCTTGTTTGTGCTTTCTCTGTAAGCGCACAAAAAAAAATTATCCCATGTAAAATCAACATTAGAAAAAAGTAAAACTTAATAATTTAATGTTGACTAATGTTTTGTTAATATGTTTCAGGAATTGCTTTTTGTGGTTGGATGGCTATTAGCTTTCATCAAGGGGAGTTGCCCTGCTTCAACCCCAATTGCATCCACATTTACAACAATTTTTAAGTGAGTCAATAACCAAATAAGCATTATCCTATATAGTAGTCCGATAATTCCTATAAGTCACATAAAATTATCCCGTGAAAAATCAACATTAGAAAAAAGTGACACATAAATAATTTAATGTTGACTAATGTTTTGTTACAATGTTTCAGGATTTTTTTTGTCTGGCTAACTATTAACTTTGATTAAGGAGAAATGCCCGCTTCAACCCCAACCGCATCCATATTTATGCAATTGCTAAGTGAGTCAATAGCCACACAAACATTATCCTATATAGTAGTCAAACAAAATACTATAATGGTCACCACAATAGTCACTTAAAAATTGTCCTGTGTAAAATCAACAATAGAAAAAGTGAAATTTATGAATTTAACATTGACAAATATGTTGTTACTATCGTTCAAGAATTTTCTTTTTGTGTGTTTGGTAGACTATTAGCTTTCATTAAAGAGAATTATCCTGCTTCAACCCCAACTGCATCCACATTTACACAATTGCTAAGTGAGCCAATAGCCACACAAACATTATCCCATATAGTAGTCACATAAAATACTATAATAATCACTTAAAAACTGTCCTGTGTAAAATCAACAATAGAAAAAAGAGAAATTTATGAATTTAATGTTGACAAATATGTTGTTACTATGTTTCAGGAATTTTCTCTTTGTGTGTTTTTTTACTATTAGCTTTCATTAAGTAGAGTTGTCCTGCTACAAACCTACCGCATCAAGATTTATGCAATTGTTAGGTGAGTCAATAGCCACAAACATTATTACATGTAAAATTAACCTTTAGAAAAAAGGTGGGACTTTCATAATTTACCATTGATGATATTTTCAAAAATATTTCCTTAAAAATGCTCTGTCTTTTGCTGTCTATTAGCTTACTTATTTTTTTCCAATGATTCAATAATCAAACAAGAATTGTTTAATGCAAAATGAACATATTTTATGCATAAAATATTATAAAATCTGTATAAATATAACTTATGTAAATATCTTAGATATAATGAAAATATAAAAAGTTGCACTTCCACAATTTAACATTAATAATATTTCATGAAAATTTTGTTGTTTACATACTTGGGAATATTTTCTGTATTTGAATGACTATTGGCTTTAAGTAAGACGAGATAAAAAACCTTCACCCCCATCCACATCCAAACTCTTTACTATTGAAGTGAGTTAATATTCAAACAAAAATTACCACACTTAAAATGAACATTTAAAAAAAAGTGACTCTTCCATACCCTAACATTGAGGACATTGTTATAAATATTTTTTTTATTATGTTTTGGAAAACATTTTCTGTTTTTGGATGATTATTACTTTTAATTAAGAAGAGTTGCCCTACTCCAACTCTATCCACATCCACATTTGCTTGTTTTCATGTGATTCAACAGTGACATAGAATTTTCACAATTTTCAAGGTAATTGTTTTTTTTTTAGTCATATTATATTGCAATTAAATTATGTTGCATTGTTTTTATTGGTAGTAAACGTTTGATATCTTCTTTTCTAGATGATTCTAGAATTTGGGTACTTTGTGCATTTTTTGGTACCCACAAAAGAAGTCAGGTTTGGTTAATGCTAATGAAATATAATAGCTCAAATATATTGTATAGCCTACAAGGCTCCAAAACTGAACTAGGGACAAGGTAAAAGCGTTACTTAATTATGTTGTTTGTATACTTTTTCTAAATCGCCTATATTAAGCAATTTGCTTACAAATACACTCTTTCCATAAGGATACTAAATATAGGCCAAGGAAGGATCGAAAAGCTAAAAGAAAACACCAAAACAATTAGTTTCTTCCTTTATGATATGCAAGATGTTTTAACCCAAATTTTTTTTCAACATTGTCACCAGCAAATCCCAACCAGCCTAATCTAAGTTATTAGCCAATACCAACTGCCTAAACTCAAAGCCAATATATTGTGTCCCAGATTTCCCTGTTTTCCATGTTTAGGATGAATATATTTTTATCAGGATACTTAGTCAAAGATTATGCATTGGTGGCCAAGCACTGGGGGACTGGGCCAAGCAGGATGGCTGGCCCCCAGCCCCCATTGCACTTCCTGGCTGAAGGGCCACGAAACGGAGATCAGCACCGCTGGTTTGGACCTTAAGGGTCTAGTGCCGTCATACTTACTTTTTTTTTACTGGGGGATTTTACCCAATGTAACCTTTCCCCTATAGCCTTATCTAAGCTTTTTAGTTTTACAAAATTTTGCCAGAATCTTGCTGAAAATTTTACATAGCCCTAAGGGTGACTCATCCATACAGGGTGCATAACTGCCTTAGTTCCAGCAGCACTTTCCTATAACCCACACAAAGTTTTCATTTAGACTAATTTGTTAGGCAATCAACCAGGTAGAATCATGATTAGAGACCAGATAGAATTATAATAAGAGACCCTTGTAGATAGCTTTCATTCCGGTCATTGTTAATTCCGCTTTTTTTAATGAGCAGTGGCGAAAATAGAAAATATTAATACAACCTAACCTAACTTCAATTCAAAATCAACGGACTCGGCCGGGAACTCGTCCGTTGAACTCGGCCGGAATGAACGCTGTCTATAAAAAACAATTTATAGTACAATTTATAGCAGCAATTTCAAAAGATTTATGCATTGCATTTCAGAATGAAGAAAATTGAAATTTTTTTTCTTTTAAGTTGAAGAAAGAAGGAGAAAAGAGGAGAGACCTGATGATAAAGGTTCTCCCCTTGGATAATATGTTAACTAGGATAATTATACATATTTTAAAGTAAGAATTGTTTTCTTAACATGTCTCCTTATCAGGAGTACCAATTCTAAATTTTTACAGATACTTTTTTCTCTTATTTGAAAAATGGCTCATACCTCTGTCAGCGTCATTAAAACAAGTTTACCTATAAATTAAATCAATCCTGACAAAATTTGAGAATCAGTAAATGTATAGCCTAGGAAATAGGCTAATATGGGTAATTTATTGGGGAAAGGTTAGAAAGATTAGATTAAAATTGATTTTGTAGTAGCTAAAGCAATTATTAAATTTAAGAAAAAACATGAAAATTGAATTGAGCAGTATTTTCACTTTATTTGTAGGTCATTCATGTGAACTCAATATTAAAAATTGGGTAGGAAAATAGGGTCAATATATACCAAATCATATTCTTGACTTACGCATAAAGTAATATACCACTCGATGCCTTTTTTTATGCTGATTACGAATATAATAATCATTCCTATCGGAAATTCAAATTTAAGCCATTTTTGAGCTCTTGAAAATGACGAAAAATAGGGTGTAAAAAGGCTAATATAGGGTGTAAAAAGGCTTAAAACATTTGTTTTAAACTTACTATTTCATCAATCCTTATTTTAATCCACAAGCACTGACTTTCCATGAGTAACTTGGATAATCACAAGTATATAAGTTCAAAGAATTCTTCTTCTTCTTCTAATTCACAGCAGGGGGGCTATTCAGTTGGTACTATTTAGCCCTCTTCTTTTTGCTTCACTCTGTGGGCTACAGAGCTACTGTCTTGGTTGTCTCAAATTTATTAGATATTCTCAGATATCTTTCAGTAGATCTTTTGACTCCAGGAGTCCAAATATAAGATGATAGATATCGATATCTGTGCTCTGTGTGCAGGTATAGCTGGCTAGGCTCTTGGCTGATAGTGAGATTTTGTGGTGTTTGAAGTATTTTAACAGTTTACAAAGCAAGGTATGTTGTGCAGACGTCAGCATATTACATTCAAATGGGCAATGGTCAATTGTTTCATTATTCATATTACAATGCCTTCAAAGAGGGGACAGGGGAATTGAACCACTTGAATTAGAGAGCTTATATGAGAATGCAAGGAAATTTAGTCTATTTGTTCCAGAACGAATTCTATGATAAATTTTAGAAAGATACTTATTGGGAAAGGGGGAAAGGATAGGATTAATCTTATTAAAATTAATATCTGATAGCCTCCATTGGTAAATATCTCTAATTGGGATTGTTCTCCCACTTGGCTGGTCAATATTTATAGCATTTTTTGCTATTTCATCAACCTGATGATTACCACTTATGCCAGAGTGGCTAGGAATGTACTGAAAATAAATTTGTATGCCACTTGAAGCAAGATTATCAATAACACTGAGTAGACCCCGAAGCCGCGCCGAAAATCGGCGGCGCGCCGCCGAAAAAAAACGTCAGCGCGCCGCCGAACTTGCATCAGCGCGCTGACGCCGTCGCTGATTCTATCGGCGGCGGCGTCACTAATACGCCGCCGTTTTTTTTCTCTTTTTTGGTTATCGATATCGACCTCCGGGCTTCAACCGTCATCCTGGCTAATCTGTTTCTAAAAACAAATACTGTCATCTTGGGCTCGCCATGTATATCGGTTCATAGGAAGGAGAAGAAAAATTTTTTCTTGAAACAAAAATTCTACCTTCCACTTTAAAATTCTGTTCATTTTTATTTCTGATTTTTCGGATGAAAAGAGGTAGGTAAAAGAGCATTAGGCAATTCAGGATGTTGTCATAGGCAGCGCAATCGAGATGTCTAAGTAAAGAACAATGTTGGCACAATGTATTATTTGTTTTTTTTTGTTTTTTTTGTTTTCCATACCAGGGCAATTCGTATCGAAGGAGTTGTCGTAGAAACTTCAAAAAGGGCTCATTCGATTGGAAATTGGAATAACTAGTGCCTTTTTAATAGTCGAAAGTGATTGGAAGGCAGCTAACACCCCTTTCACGCCCACCCTTTCCCCAAACACATCCCATCAAAATTTTAGATAGCCATTTTGTTCAGAGTAACTGATTTCCAGAGTGAAAATATGTTTTTTGAGGAGGTTACTCCCCCACAACCCTTAGGGCAAGGGTTTTGTAGTTATGCCCTGGAGGTATATAAGAACGATGTTGGCACGATGTATTATTTATTATTTTTTCCTTTAGACCAGGGTACTTCATATCGAAGAAATTGTCGTAGAAAACTTCGAAAAGGGCTCATTCAACTAGAGATTGGAGTGGCTTGTGCCCTTTTTAATAGTCGAAATGATTGGAAGGCAACTAACCCCCTTCCACGCCCACCATTTCCCGAAACACATACAATCAAAATTTTGAGATAGCTTTTGTTTAACGTAGTTGAAAGTTCTGGAAATTAGGTCTTAGAGGATGACAACCACCCTCACAGCCCTTAGGGTAAGGGTTGTAATTTATGCCCTGGGGGCATATACGGTGTTTATAGAAAGCGTTTTCGTAGAAACTCAAAAAAGGATCATTAGTTTGGAAATCGAAAATCCTAGTGCCCTTTTTAATAATCGAAAGTGATTGAAAGGCTTGACATTTTTATAGTAGAGATCGATGTGGGTAAAATGTATCATTTTTTTGTTGTTGTTGTTGTTTAGACCAGGGCACTTCGTATCGAAGGAGTTGTCGTAGGAACTTCGAAAAGGGCTCATTCGATTGAAAATAGAAAGGGCTGATGTCCTTTTTGATAGTCGAAAGTGATTGGAGGGAAACTAATCCCCCTCCCACGCCCACCCTCCCATTTGCCTTTATGTTTAAAAGTAAATGTTGCCTTAAGATTAAATCAAAATGCATTGTGTTTATGCTAATTCCCAATAAGGCATCTCAGCAGTATCCCAAGAACGACTGAGGGTATTATGTTCAAACTTTCAGGGCTTCTTCTGCTTTTAAAATTTGACCAAATCAAAATAGCGTAAGTGTATCCAAGCTATCAAAGAAAGTAAACAATTTTTTTTGCGAATGTTATCAAGTTTTCCATTTCAGGTCAACTAGAGGAGGTATGAAACTAAATTCAACACTATTATTTGTGTCCAAATTTTATAAGGGTCTATATTGTTAAATTTTGCTGAAAATTGTTTTCCAGCATACAAATAGCAGGCCAAACTATAAATTCTTAAAAAAACGAAAAGATTTAAAGTATGATTTTCTTTTTCCCTGAAAAGACTATGTCAATTTAAAACGAACAGATATTAATTAAAAAAACTGCTTCCAAAAAATAAGTTTTTTCAAAGAAAAGTAAAGAACTCCATTAAACCAAAAATGAGCAAAATAAAAGTCAAATAATCTACCAAGTGTGAAACTACCACAAATCAGCATCGATAAATAAATGAAACCCAAAAAGAACAGAAATTACAATAAATAACCGAGTCAAACTCAAAACGAGCAGAAATTAACATAAGTTGGGCTCAAAACCCCTATGCCTTCCCAAGGCCAGAACATAATTTGTACTTTACTGACAAAAATACAAATGAATATGCATTGTCAGTTTAATATACATATACTGATATTTAGTAATCAAAATGTTAATATTATTTGATTTATTAAAGTTATAAAAGTAAAAACATTTATATTTTTTCAGTAAAGTGAAAATTATGTTCTGGCCTTGGGAAGGCCAGGCTAGGGGTTTTGAGCCCAACTTATGTTAATTTCTGCTCGTTTTGAGTTTGACTCAGTTATTTTTGTTCGTTTTGGGTTTCATTTATTTATCGATGCTGATTTGCGGTAGTTTCCCGCTTGGTAGATTATCTAGAGCTAGTATAGAAATATATCTATAGAAATGAATTACATTTTTTTGCACAGTTAGCAGAGCACACTGAAGTTGAAGTAGCCTTAAACTTTGACTTGAAACGTTATATATTGACCACTTCTTTCAGAAAAAAATTTCGGAGGGTTATTCCGTGTTGATAAGAAAGGAGGGTAAAGGTGCAGTTTAGTTCCTCCTGTAGTGTAGTGCGCAGGAGCCCTATGGTGAAGGTGCAGGTTTGTTCTCCCTTATAAAACAACTTATTTCAGCAGATACAAAGAAGAAGCCCATTTGTGGCATTCTGTGGGACCCCAAGGTCCAGTACTAGTATCAGATCCCGCGAGTGGCAGTTTACGCTCGTCAAGTTCTGGCTGTACCGGCCACATGTGCCCCAGCTAAACGGCTTTTTAGCACGACAGGACTGATAGTGACTTCAAAAAGATCAATGGCTCCAGGCAGAGTGAACAAACTGACTTTTGTTACATCAGTTGTAACTGAAGTGATGTAACCGCTGATTTAAAATTGTTGGTGTTGTTAAGCCATGGTATCTGATTTGTATACAGTGTTTTTTCGATGTTGTTATTTGTTTTGTTTTTTTCACTTCCTTTTCGTATGTATTTGATGAACAGGAGATGTTTGAACTTCAAACTTTGAAAGTTATACACACATTAGCCCAAATCATTAACAAGAAGGAAATGACTAAACACGGGATTTTATAGGAACAATGCGATGCTAAACATAAACACAACATAGGTTTCCCTGGGTCTAGTGGCTAAAAATGAGAATTCTACTTGGTCATTTAAACATCCTTACTAAAATCGAGGTTGAACGTGCTTGGTGAAGTGGAATTATTATTATTATTTTTAATTAGAAAAATTGGCGCGCCGTGGCGCACCGCCGGTCTAAAATCGGCGGCGCGCCGCCAAAAAAATTTCGGTGCGCCTGGCGGCGCGCCGCCGCCGATACTGAATCACACATTCACTGCCGTCATTTCGGCGTGGCGCGGCTTCGGGGACTAATACTGAGACAATGATAAGTGTCAATGTCCAACTTATATTGAGGAGCTGAGGCCAGCAACTCAAGGCTTGATAAAGAGTCGGAATAGATGATAATATTATTTGAATTTGCAATCAAATGTTGGTTTTGCTTAAGGTGTTCTAATGCCACGATTAACTCAGCAGACATTATAGATAAATTATTAAATAATCTCTCGCCCATTGCAATTTTCAGGTAAGGAAGGAAAACACCACTTGCAACCTTCTCATTCATTTTGCAAATATTATGTATTTTTCTTCTTCCTTGACACCGAATGTTCAAGAATGCGTTTTTTGACGTACCGTCGAAAATATTAAGGGATTAGGCTTGGTTAGGTTAGGCTAGGTTAAGTTTGGTTAGGTTTAATATTTTCGACGTTTTGTCGAAAACGCATATTTGAACATTCGGCGTTAAGGAAGTAAAGGAAGAAAAAAAATACATAATATTTGCAAAATGAATTCTATGAACTTATATGCTTGTGATTATCCAAGTTACTCATGGAAAGTCACTGCTTGTGGATCAAAATAGGGATTTATTATGAAACAGTAAGTTTAAAACAAATGTTTTAAGCATTTTTACACCCTATATTAGTCTTTTTACACCCTATTTTTTGTCATTTTCAAGAGCTCAAAAATGGCTTAAATTTGAATTTCCGATAGGACTGATTATTATATTCGTAATCAGCATAAAAAAAAGGCATCGAATGGTATATACACTTTAGTCCTAACTCAATAATATGATTTGGTATATATTGACAGAAAATTGTAGATTAGTGGCTTTTGACTATTATAGACTGTAGGCTAGCCTAGTTGATTTAGGCTAGTTCAATACAAAATTTCAATAGGTATAGACCTGTCATGTAGGCAAATTTCAGGATCCTCTAGAGAGAGAAGGAGAGGAGATATGTACTTCAAAATACCTTCCCAGGACATACTTTAGCCTGTAGACCCATCCCTGAAAGTTTCATTTTTCTAGCCTCACCCCTTTCCAAGATAGGTAAAAGTAACTAAAGTAGAATTTTACCCAATTTTGGAATTAATGTAAATGATTATTGATGTGTAAAATATTTGTGTAAGTTTGCAGTTTACAACATAATTAAACTAGGAGCAAAGTGAATACTTCAGTCAGAGCCTTCTCTTATACTCTTTCTCAATTAAGAATCCTTTCTGGGGCAAGTTCCATTTTAAGCCCTTAATGGATCTCAAAAGGTAAAACAGTCCATAGTTGGCAAAAGTTTTTAAGAAAAAGCTGTCTAATTGATGATAGTGCAATTTTGGAACTGCTGTCAAAAATGTTCTTCAAAACAGGATAGCCTAACTCTGCTTAGTCATGACTTGGAACACCATCTACCTTAATAACCTTAATTTACACTTCAGAGAGTGAAATAAGGTCAATACTGCATCTGTTCTGCTCTGCATAAATGATGTTAATTTGGAATAACACTGTGAAATGGGCCCAGTGATGCTGATTAGTTGGCAGCTGAGAGGGTTTGACTGTCCCACTTATATTTCCATGGCTTGTTGTTCCATTCCTTGTCAAGTCTTGACTTGAAGGAGGCACTAGTGGGTGCAGTCACAGTTTTGTTTTGGAGGTTGTTCCAGTTGTTGGAAATATGCTCAGTAAAAAGTTTTGGCATTTTATATTTGCAATGCAAAATGTGGACATTATATCCAATACACCCAGACATGAAAAGAATATTCAATATCATCAGTTTCCTGTTTTTGACACAAAATGAGCTCCCAACAATTTTTTAGCTATGTAATGTTCAAACTGTCATTACTTGGTTATTTTTTGGCAAAAAAAGTTGGGATCAGCACCAATACATCTGATCTTCTCCAAAATGTAGCCATTTTGGCTTTTTCCTGATAAAATTAAGTTAAAATGGCAGCTAATATTATATTGGCAAAACTAGGTTCCAAGTGTTGAAAAGTCTTGTCTGATGTAGTGGAATACCAAACCAACTAAAAATGTTCCTTCAGCCAAATTCAAATGTAGATACTGGCTTCTATTATGAGATTCATTTCTATTGAGAATATCTTGTTTTAACCTTGTCAAAATTTTTGACAGACAGCATCAGGCCTTGTCAATATATAGGTGACTTTTGAAACTTCACTGAACATGTAAAACAGATTAGAAGCAATTGGTGTCAAAATCCATGGGCAAAAACATACTTGTTGAATTTACAGGTACTTTCTCAACAACAAGAGAATGCTGATTATTATTTGTAATAGTATTTCACATGAAAAAAACATTAATTTTTTTTTTTATTATAGTTTTACCAATTTGATGCTAGATTTTTCCATCATCTGAGGAACTTCTGCTTGGCCTCATGCTATGTTCATATTTTTAAGCATTTGACTTGGTTGATTGCAACACCCTAATTCATTTATCCCTGATTAGCATGAACCCCTCCCTAATTAGCGTGGAATTCCTATCCCACCCAAAATGCTAATGAAACATTTTAAACTCCTTGGTGTCACAAACTTCTAATAATCTTAAGTAGGACATGCATATTTCAAGAATTCCAGACAAAGGATAGTCAAAACTTTTTTTTTAAAGTGGATTAAACTGGTAGATTATCTTTGAAATGGCCAAATGTTGACAAGACTGATTGTGAACAACAAAGAAATCTTTGCTGGATGATTAAAGCTGAGATAAAGTGGGCCATTCCAGATAGCATTATAAAGAGACCTATATTGCACTATTATATCACACATTGTATTATAGAGACCTAGGTCACACAATTACACTCCATATGATTATCCAATTTTGTCCCTATAATTGAGGCAATTTTTTCAGTTTTTTGCTTCTACTATCTGAATAGTATTTTATACATTTACACAAATTAAGCAGTTGAAGAGAAACAAGGAAATAAAGAAAAAGAATAGACATGTTGAATCTACCAGGATCTGCCCATAAGTATTCCTCAAGTGTTTTGAAATGTGTCAAATTGAGTTCCAACTTACGTTAAAAACAGGTAACTTTATTTTCTGTCAAACAGGTAACTTTATTTTTCAAATCAGTAAAGTCACATTTTACCAGCCTTTTTACACAATTCAGTTAAAACTGCAGTAAATTTAGATGTGATTCCATTGCTGTTATTGGGAAAAGATAAGTGCACCATTTAATGCCTTTTTTATCATAATATTTTAAAACCTGATAATCATATAGTCTGCAAGAGTAATTTTAAAGCCTTGTGTGGACCCTAAAGTGATGTCTAATGTCAATAAGTCCACTGTAATTACTTAGACACAGTGGATTTTCTGGGTGTTCAAAAACCTGTTTCAACATTGAACGTATAATAGATCATATCATTATAGACAACTAAGAAATATTTGATCTAGGGCTGTTTGTTTGATCATGGGGGGGGGGGGGGGGAGGGGTATGCATCAACATGGTAATGACTTATAATAGGAAGGAGAATAAAGTAAGGGATGTAGTGGTATTGCTTGTATCTTTACTACTTTTGTCAAGCAGTGTCAGCAACTGTGTGTGTCTCTCTAACATGCATTTAATCAATTTAAATCTGACTTGTAAATGACAGCAATATAGGCTATATATTCAGAAGACCCATTAAAAATTCTCAAATTGTGTGTTCACTTTGTCCCCATCTAAGTTTTGGAATCTTCTCAAAATTTACCAAATCCACTAGCTAACAATTTTCCCAACATATGTTTTTTGTGTTGTTGAAAATTAGATGATAACTAATATTAGACTATTAAAGAAAAGAGAGAAATTCCCTAACAAAAAAAATCACTGTTAGAGAGCTCAAAATGATACATTTAAAAATTAGATAATTCAGCTAAACAGGCTATATATTTCATTAAAATTACCAAAAAAAGATTTATTACAATCCAGGGGACTGTGGAGGTGCCACCAATGAGTCTCCTCCAATCTATCCAATTGTGTGTAAATACACCTTCTCTTCCGTATGTTTAAGTGTTTATTTTTCATATTTTATTGTTTGATAAAAGCTGCATAGAGTCATAGGTTCTGTTTTTGTTATTAATTTGGGTTCTTTTTGCCCTTAATCAAAATGTTGAGCAGACAACCATAGACCCTGCTATAATTGAGCAATATTTTTTGTTATACAGAAAAGATACATGCCTAGAAAAAAACAAAAATTTATCATTTAACATCAAATGCCTCCATTGCAACTGTTTCTCAGTCTTCATCCACCTGGCTGTAGTCCCATGCTGTACCCTAAAGTTAATTTAGGCCTGGTTTTAAGTGTGTTTTTAATAGATTGTCAATTGTTCATAAGGTATAGGCCTATCAATGATTTTCATAAAATGGGAAGCATCAGGAGTATCTCTTTGCTTTCTCAGAGTCTAGAATAGAATTCAGTGGAAGATTCAGACTCAAAACGTTTTTATCAGATCTTGTGAAATTTTCATTTCCATAAGGCTGGAAATAATTGTTGATTGATAAGTTTCTTGTTTCAGTCCAGCAGATTTTGTATTTTTAGGAAGTATTCTTAAAAAATTGGGACAAAAGTCAAACTTCTTACATAAAGAACAATATACTGAGCAGTGGACATCCCCCCCTTATACTTTTAGTTGAAAAAAAAGTTTCCAATTGTTTTTCAAATTGTGCTATGAAGTTTGCCTTCCCTTAATGGAAAATGCCCCCCCCCCCCCTTAACAAAAAAATCTTTGTTTAAAATTCCCAATCTACAGAGAATTTTCCATGTGGAAAATTCTCTCCCCCAGAAAAAATCCCCCTCTACAGAAAAAGGTTTTGATACTTCCCAATAACAAACGCAATATTTTTTTTAATTTAATTCGCTTTATTTCAAAAAATAGCAAAATTGATAATGAAAATTGATCATGTATATAATGCTTTTGATTGCTGAGGGAGGTCAACCTATGCTTGACAGTGTATTAAGAAAAATGATTTTGCACTACTTGAAATGTTTCTTTATAACTTGTCTGTTTCTAGGTGCTTTTTGCTTATACAGTCCTGGGTAAAAACTGATGTACAATATCTAATTATTGATGCTAGTATTATATGTTTCATAATTGGCATTAGCTGTGTTCCGAGATTCTATTATGGACTTGCCTCAAATTCCAAATATGGCTGAAGTCATCACCCCTTTTGCATCTTCAGTTATTAAAAATGGTAAGTTACCCAATTAAGTTTTTGGAATAAAACAAAAATTGCTTTGCTTTGGTATATATTTTTTTTTCTCCTCCTGCTATTCTAGTTTTCCTCAGTAAAAAGAAAAAAAAATGCAACCGTATATACACTTGGAACTAACCCTTAGAATTAAGAAGGGTAGAATTAAGTTGGATAATTGAAGGCAATTCTGGACATAAGTGGGTTTTAAATAGATTGCCAATTTATGTTTAATTAAACATTTGTTTAATCTGATGGAAGTACTTTATGAATATGCTGTTTCAGTTTAGAAGACATATGAAGCTTAAGGACGTATTAATCCAAAAAATTTTCTCAGATTCAGTCCTTTATTAGAATAATTTTCTCTCATTTTCCAGTGTGCAGGTATTATAAAAAAAAGATGTTACCAGTAAAGTAGAGGTTTTCATTGGGAAGCCAAAATTTTTGTATTGCAGACCAATCGCTATCTCTCGTCTGAAGTTTATGATACCGTGTTTTGCAAAGCTTATTTGGATCTACAGAATAAAACAGTTACTCGGTTCATGCTTACAGGAGGATCAATTGTGTGGGGGTGTGGTGTATTTGAAGCTGCCACATCATTTTTAAGCTATACAAAAAATTGCTATACAAAAAATTTTATTTTTTAGGGCCTCAGTTTCTGTTGGCAAGAATTACTCTTTCCTTACATTTCTTAGAAAATCCTGTTTCAACCAGAGCTCTCTTAAATTTAAGGGATTTTATCAGCCCCCCTTTAAATCTCATTCTTCAATTTAATTTTGAATATTCAAGTACATCCCTCAAAATATTTCTAGAGGGCCTGATACAGGAACAATGGATTTTAGGGCTACAATTCTTTGCTAATAGTGAATGCACAACTCTATACCATTGTATATAAACTTATGCAGCTTAGAAGCAATCGACTCAGTCGGATGAAGATTAAAAATGATTTTTTATATTAACTGTTTATTCTGTATGGATTATGCCTACATGTATCTTTAGTATCGGACGTGTCAACGTGTAGCATTACGGCCTATGCAATCAAGAAGTTAAATAGTTCACCTTTCGATAATCTTTCTTAGACTCATTAATCAGTGGTATTTTGTCCCTCACCAGGCCAAAACTGTTCGTTTGCGTAATAAAATGGCAAAAAAGCCCCTTTGGTGTCGCGCCATCTCTTTTGTTGCTGTAAAAGCACTATACCTGTCACCGTCCGAATAAGCCCTTTTCCAGTTTACTAGGGCCACTGGTTTGATACAATCACCCTTGAAAAAAGACAATAACAAAGAAGCCAAAAAACAGATAAATATGAATCCATGACTTTTCTGCTTGGGAAGAACACGAAAATTCGCAACTTTTAGACAGATGTATGAAGACTTGGATGTTTCATCGATTCTTTCGTGAACACCCATCTGAAAAGTAATGTGATTTTGTAGATAGGGGTGTGGAACTCTCTACCAGGGTATTCTGAATTTAATGCTATAATTCTCCTCAGCATTCATCCGCTATTCATGGACGTGTTTCCTATTTTTATAAAATCATACAAATTTTTCTCCAACTCACGAATTTTCATGATTAATTTGGAACTTAATAAATCGTATATGTTTAGAATTTTCACGAAAACTGAATTGTTTCGATGCATTTTTTTTTTCAAATTTCCTTTTTTTCAAGTTCTCTCACTATTTAGCTGGGACCAATTTTTGTTGACCATCTGTTATGATTAATAGTTTGACCCCTAGTGCCCCAAGGTTTTTCGAAATAAAAGGAATTTCGTGCCTATAGGAATTCTGGCGAATTCTCTCCTGCATAATTTACCTTGGAAAGTTCACCACCGGAAATTTGCTTCCCCACGGAGCATTCTCCCAGCGGGAAATTTCCCTCCCTTGCAGAAAATTCTCTCCCCTTTGGAAAATTACTGCATGCTTCCCAATAACAAATACTATATTCAAACAAAGGACACATTTTATAACTTGTAGCCCTTTCACCAGGTGCTGTGCTGTGTCATGTCATCCCCCAGGGCATAGTTATTGGACCTTTAAACTATCTTGAACAAAATGACTATCTCAAAATATTGATCTAACGACTTTGGAGAAAAAAGGGCGTGAGAGAGGGTTATTTACCCAAAAATCTTTTTAGCCATTTAAAAGGGTACTAGAACTTTAATTTCCCTTGAAATGACCCGTCTTTTTATCTTCTAGGGCTATCGATTCGATATGAACACCCCTCGCAAGAACAGAAAAAAAACACAAATAAACACGCATCCGTTATTTTTCTTCTGGCAAAAAAAAAAAAAAAAAATCACATTTTTGTAGATGGGAGCTTGAAGCCTCTACAGTAGTGTTCTCTAATACGCTGAATCGAATGGTGTGCTTTTCAATACGATTCCTTGACTTTCCAAAGATGTTCCCCCCTTTTTTGAAAATTAGGCAAATTTTTTCAGGTTCCTAACTTTTGATGGATAACATTAAACTTAATGAATCTTATATATTTGGAATCAACGTAACATACCCTTTCTTTTAATATATTTAAAAAAAAAAACAAGTTTTTTTTTTACTGAAAGTAAGGAACAACATTAAAACTTAAAACGAACAGAAATTATCCCGTATATGAAAGGGGCTGTGCCCTCCTCAACGCCACGCTCTTTACGCTAAAGTGTTTTTATTGTTTAAAAAAATAAAGGTGTTAGAAAGATTCAAACTTTAGCGTAAAGAGTGAGGCGTTGAGGAGGGGACAGCCCCTTTCATATATGGAATAATTTCTGTTCGTTTTAAGTTATAATGTCGCTATATATATGACTTATTTATATATATATATATATATATATATATATATATATATATATATATATATATATATATATATATATATATATATATATATATATATATATATATATATATATATATATATATATATATCTTATTTATGATTTGTTTCAGAGGTTCAAGATGATTTGCATGGTGATAATGAGGAAGGTTTTGAGGCTTCAGATTTTCATTTTTCTCCCAAACTGGAAGTTGTTCCTTTTGACTCTTTTTCTGGCTTTTCAGGAGCATGTAAACTTGAACCAGATACACCGGAATTGAGACCAGCATGTCTTGCCAAGGAAGGTTTGCTAAAGCTTTTTGTATCAAACAGTTGGAGGTAACGAACTATAAGTAAGGAGCGACTCGGCCCAATGGTAACAAAAAACTCTAAAAAATGGAATCTTGATAACAATACATACATCTAAAGAATTGGATTTTATTGCTAGTTTCAAATATTTAAGAAGCATTAAATTTAATGCTACCCATTAAAAGCTATGAGCTTTGAAGGGGATCATGCCGAACCAATAGTCCTAGAAGATCGGGAGAAGGCTTATTTAGAAGGAAATTAATGGTTTTAGTACGCTTTTTAAGTAACCAAAAAGATCAAACTGAGAAAAATTAACTGAGAAACTGAGAAAAATTTTCCACGTAGTAGTTCCGGTATGAATTGAAAAACGATCAGAAGGAGTTTTTTTCAGGCGGATTCGTGAGCAGGAAATTTTCTGGGGGGAATTTGTCGTGAGGAGAAAGTATTTTACATAGGGTAAAGGCACCGATGATTCGTCAGTTTTTGTAAAAAAAACCATTTTTTCTACTCTAGAAGTCTTAATTTAGAAGACTACTCTAGAAGACTTTCGGTTTGAAAAGGGTTTCAGTATGTAGGAAAAACATCTGGAGATCTAACTGTTTGATGAGAAGTTTGAAGTTTTGTCTGGAAAGGGTACACAACTCCAATTTTCCGAAATTAGAGCATTTTCACCTACAAATTCGACACAACAAAAAAGTTACCTGTTTTCGACGCAAGTCGGAACCCAATTCGACACCCGTATTGGGTGTCAAACTGATGATTCGACAGTTTTTGCAAAAAAAAACAGTTTTTCTACTCTAGAAGTCTCAATTTAAACACTTTCGGTTTGAAAAGGGCTTCAGTATGTAGGAAAAATATCTAGGAATCTAACTGTTTGATGAGAAGTTTGAAGTTTTGTCTGGAAAGGGTACAAACTCCAATTTTCCGAAATTAGAGCATTTTCGCCTACAAAGTCGACACAACAAAAAAGTTACCTGTTTTCGACGCAAGTCGGAGCCCAATTCGACACTCGTCTAAATACTTGGGGAATACTTGTGGGCGGAACCTGGTGTATTTGACACGTATATTCTTGTTTCTTTGTTTTTCTTCAACTTCATTTAATGTATAAAAGACTATGCAAAAAGTAGAAGTAATAAAACTAACAAAATGGTTTCAAGTATGTAGTATTTGGTAAAACAAAATCGGTACAAACAATTTTAATATACATTATTAAATACAACTAGTATTTAGTATAACAAATTTAGTATAACAAAATTGTTTCACTAGCATTTCGGAAGGGATAGGGTCTAGGAAAACGGGGGTGCATTTCAAGAAATTTAAGAAGTTTATTTTATTTAGTGGATTTTATTTTCATATGCAGATTCTTAGTTTCGTCCAAAACATAGGCCTACGCGTCATTTTGTATAAGATTTTGTATTCAATAAAATTTGCATTTTTTATTCGGATAAAGGATAAATAAGGGTATAATCTAAAAAAATCTGGGGGGGGGGGGCAAAATCAGGTCTTGGGGGGGGGGGGGGGGGCAAAACGAGGTCTGGGGGCCAACTGCCCCCAGACCTCTGAAATGGGGGCCAACTGCCTTCTCTGAAATGTGGCTACATTTCAGAGAAGATCAGATGTATCTCGACACATTGGCGCTTATCCCAACTTATTCTTGCAATTAATAACCAAGTAATGACAGTTTGAACATTACATACCTGAAAAATTCTCGGGAGCTCCTTTCGTGTCAAAAACAGGAAACTGACCGAATTGAATGTTCTTTTCTTATCTGGGTGTACCGGATATAGTGTCCACGTTTTGCACCTTCGAAATATAACGACGGCTCCAAGAAATGGCGCTCTAAGTTACGGTTAAGCAGAGCTATCCCGTTTTGAAGGAAAATTTCGACAGTGGTTCCGAAATTGCACTGTTGAATCATCGGTGCCTTTACCCTAGGATAACTTTCTACGGAGGAATTATACTTGGGGGAATTTCCATGAAGGGGGAGGGATGGGCTACCCGGCATTTTTTTTTTGCAAAATTATCAGAAATTAAATGAAAAAAACTAATGAAATGAAACAATTAATGAAAAGTTTTTTAACTGAAAGTAACGAGCAACATTAAAACACAGAACAGAAATAATTGCGTTTATGAGGGGTGTTGTCTCCTCCTGAATTCCCTGCTCTTTACACTAAAGTTAGAGTTTTTGTCTAAATTCTTACACGACTGCTGAAATATACAACTACTGAAACACAATGATCACTTAATAGAATAAGGAACTTTTTATAAGTATTTAGATGCTTTAGCTTGAAGAACAAGGTTTCAAGGAAGAAGCAAAACCTCTCATATATAAAATAATTTCTCTTCGTTTTAAGTTTTATTGTTGCCCCTTACTTTCAGCTGATTTTTTCATGTGTTGATGATTCAACACTTGTTTTTTTTTTATTTAATATTTTGTGGCATCAAATATATCACATAATAGTTTATTGGAAAAAGTAACAGGACAAGTAGAATTAATATTCGGGCTTTAAGAATGTTCTAGAATTGTCACTTGAAAGAGGTTCGCTGGAGATGTTTGAAATAAGTAAGGCTGAAAATGAGCTGTTATGGTTTGAACTGTCTTCTGAAGTACTTGAATGTTAAGTTTATAGTTAATGAGTTAAAACCATTTTTGTAGTCCTCTGATTACCACACAAATCTCTTTGAGCCTTTTATTTTGTAGTTTTTTTTTCTTTTAGTTTCATTATCTCTGGTACTATTAGGGATATTTATTTGAATCACTGTATATTTTTCCTAATATTTTATTTACAAAAGGCGTTTTTTAGCAGTTTCATAATAACTAGAAGACTAAAGAACAACCTTGACCATCAAGTGTGACAAGACCAATTTGAGAAGATAATGTAAACGGTATTGAAATTTTTTTTTAAGTAATGATAAGCGAAAATGAAGAACAAAGATATATACAGTTAGAATACTTGTGTCAACGAGAATTACAACGAGTCAAAACCAAAGTAAAAAACAAAGAAATATCTGTTTAAAAGATAAGTGGCAGCAATAGGCTAACTAAAACAAGTCAAAAAAAGTGAAGAACAAAGAAATATATGTTTAAAAGATACTGGCAGCAATAGGCTAACTAAAACAAGTCAAAAAAAAGTGAAGAACAAAGAATTTTGTTGTTATAAGACGTGCGACAACGAATAGCAGGAAGAATTAATGAAGTGAAGAGAAAAGGAAATTGGTTAAAAAACACTCCGAAGAGAGCACAAAGAAACATACGATTAGAAGATAAGCTGCAGTAAGAATTACAAGCTACAGCGAGAAAGCGAGTATCAAAAACGGTTCAAAAATGATGTGTACAACAAAGGATTGTAGTGTTAGAAGACAACCGACAGCAAAAATCAGAACAAGTCAAAAATGAACGTGAAGAAGAAAGAGATATTACGTTAGAGCAACAACGCCTTCACAATCTTCAACGCCGACAAAGTGTGGCGCAAAACCCTGTGAAAAGATGTCATAAACTACGAAAGTGTAAATTACAAGTCATTGGGAACCTTCAATGTTATATTTATTCCCCTTGGAGCCCTCCTTTTTTCCGAGGAAAGAGCAGGAAAGAAAGGTGATACATTTGGAGCTTGCTACTTATAACGAGAATTAATATACACAAGCCTACTGCATGCAGAGTGTCAGGGCTCAGCCTAGTCTTTTCTTAAAACTGGTATATTGACTTTTCTGGCAACAAAAAACGATCTAAATAGGTCATAATTTAAGGACGAATTTTTATTTTTCACAGGGTGGTTGTATCGAACCTATGGTGACTTCATGACATCAAGAAAAGGCTGCGGTTAGAAGACAAGCGACAATGATAATCAGTATATACAAGCCTGCTGTGTAGCCGCGTCGGGCCCAATGCTATATATATGCCCATACATACATAAGTATGTATACATATATATTAGAATCGTCTATCTTAAAGATTGCCAAACATAGGAAATAGCCAAGCTAGTATATTCTTTAATCCCATTTAGGGTTATTATTGATTTTCGGGAGCTAATCGATTCTAAAGAGAAAAGTAGTGGGATTTGTGTAGTAAGTTTTAATGTTGAATGTTTTTTGTGTCACTTTTATTTAAATTTTGTTTCAGAACTTGAGAATCCCTTACCAAGTAACAGTGAGGAGTTGTTTGACGTTCAAGACTTTTTCACGTCGCCAAATGAGGAAATTGTTCCTGTCGGTTCTTTATCCAGCTATTCAGGACGATATAAACTTGAATCCGACACTCAGGAATTGGGCTCCACATGTTTTGACAATGAAGGTGCATCTCAGATTTGTATGTTTTTTATTGCAATATCATTTTTATCAGATAACAGTTTATTGAATAAGCACTAAAACAAAAGGAGTAAATACAAGAACTTTTGACTAACCTTGAGAAGAGCGTTTCTGTTACCTTCTTTTTAAGTTCTACAACTGCTATTACTGCTAATACTTATACCTCCACTGCTACTATCGTCACTACTCTTGTTACTAAGGCAAAAATGTCAAGGATCATTTTGGGGAAAGCTGAACTAAATCAAAATATTATGTGCATATAGGTTGTCGAATGTGCTTATCAGAAATGTCTTAAAAACGGCTTGGAGTATGAAGTTTTTGGGCTTGTTTTGGGGGATGTTGAACTAGCTATATGGCACAATTTTCATGCTACCACTACTGCCACTGTTCCTAATACTACTACAACTATTAAAATTAGGATACTAAAGTGATAATTTCAGGGAATGTTGAGAGGGTGCTTAACTGAAAATAAAACACTATGTGCTTGTAGGTTGTCTAATGGACGTATCAACAATGCCTCAGAAACTGTTTTAAATACAAAATTGAAACTTTCAATGTGTATTAAGCGGGATGTTGAAAAAAACAAAAGATGCTAAGTGTATACAGCTACTGTTATTGCTACTATTGATACTGCTAAAGCTAAGGGTATTAAGGTGAATTTTTCTGGGAATATTTTGGGGAACGTTGAACTAAATCAAAACACATTATGAGTACGTAGATTATCAAAAGGGTGTATCCGCAAAATCTGAAGAACGGTTTAGATCATTAAATTTGAACTTCCAGGGTATGTTGAGCCGGATTTCGAACTAACCAAAAGGCATTACGAGCATTCTACTGTTACTGCTTTATAACTGCTACTTGTGACGCTAATTGTATTAAGATGAGACTTTCGGTGAAAGATTAGAGTGAGTTTCAAATAAATCATAACAGACAATATGCATGCAGGTTTTCAAACGACCTTATAAGCAATATCTTCAGAACGGCTTAGAGTATTAAGTTGAAACTATTAGTACGTGCTTAGAGGGATGTTCAACAACAAATAGCTCTATTTTTGTGTTACCACTGCTACTACTATTTCTACTCCTATTACTGTTACCTGTACTAAGAGTAAGGATATTTAGGTGACGCTTTCAAGAAAAATTTTATGGAATATTGAAAGAAATAAAACATTATGTGCATTCAGGTTGTGAAAAGGATATATGAGCAACGTCCTAGGAACAGTTTTGATTGTTAAGCTGAAACTTTCAGAGTGTGCTAAAAGGGATGTTGAATTAAGAAAATGGCACTCTGTACTCACTGCTACCATTACTACTGCTGCTACTTTTACTACGACTACTACTGAGGCTAAGCTTATGAAGATGAAAACTTTCAGGGAATGTTGAGGGTGATGATGAACTATATCAAAACACACTCTTTGCTGGAGGTTGTCAAAAGGGCGTGTCAGCAATATCCCAGGAATAGTTTAGGGAATTAAGTTTAACCTTACATAATATATTAAGGGGAATCTTGAACTAACCAAAAGACTTTATGTGCACACTCTACTACTACTATTACAGCTGGTACCGCTACTATTACTATTGGAGCTGCTACTACTACGACTACTACTTGTAGTAGTAGTAGAAGTATTTCTGCAGCTAAGGGTGTTACTTTGAAACTTTCAAGGAATGCTCGGGAGGATGTTCAACTGAATCAAAATACAGTATGTCGATGCATGCTATTTAATGAGGGTAACAAATGTATCTCAGAAATAGCCTAAAGTATTAAGTTGAAAATGTCAGTGCATGTTTAAGGGAATTTTCAACCAACCCTAAGGTATGCATACTACTGCTACCATTAATATCAATACCGAGACCGAGGCTAAGGGTATTAAGGAGGAATTTTTGTAAAATGTTGAGAGATTTGTTCAATTAAACTGAAACACACTATATGTATTCTTGCTGGGAGAATGGCGTATTAGCAGTATATGAAAAACGGCTTAGAGTATTAAGTTGACACTTTCAGGGCATGTTGAGGTATAGTTTGAACTATTATAAATGCGCTATATGTATACCACTATTACGAGAAGTAGTAGTAATACTACTGCTGCTAGTACTGCTAGTACAAAGGCTCATAGTGTTAATGTGGAATTTTCAGGGACTGCTTTGGGGACGTAATGTTAAATCAAAACATTCTAGGTACATGCAGGCTTTCTAAAGGGCTTATCAGCAACATCTCAGAAACTGACTAAAGTATTAAGTTGAAACTATCAGGGTATGAGGAAGGAATATTGAACAAGACCAAAAAGGTACAAGTTAAATACTATTACTACTACTGCTATCACTAATTATACTTCCAATAGTCCTACTGTTACGTTTTCTACTATAACTACTACTATTGCTAATGTTGATGATATTAGTGAAATTTTCAGGGAATGGGGAGATGTTGAACTGAATCAAAACCCATGGGCTATTAAAACCATATGGGCTATTAAATGGATATTTTAGCAATATACCAGCATTGCCTTAGTGTATTAAGCTTAAACTTCATGGGCTACAAATATTACTACAAACTTTTGCAAGTATTTTTACAATTATTACTTCTATTATTGAACTAAATAAAAATAATTTAAGTACATACAGGTTCTCAAGATATCAAGGGGGGATTTTTCAGGACTAGGATAGGATATAAATTAGAAACTATCAGGGAATTTTAATGTTTCTTCAGAATGAAATCAAAAGGCACTATGTATATATTTGTTTTCAATAAAACGTGTCAGCAATTTTTAAGAACGGCAGAAGATATTAATTTGGGACTTTCAGGGTTAGTTCAAGTTAAAGTTCAATCTTTTTATTATTCACATATACATTTATATATCTGAAATTGGCCCATTGGGAGATGAGCTCAAAAACTAGCCCTAGACAAAGACAAAAAACAAATAACCCTACAGTACAAAGATAAACACGACGGAAAATATACAATAACACAACAGTAATATGAAAGTAGCAGTTAGCCCAGGATTCATAAATAAATTTCAATATTAGTAAATATAAATTAGTACTAGAAGATAACCAGGAGACCCACATTCAACCTGAGAAACAAACCGTACAAATAAGTTTATCTTATTAAATAGGCGCCAAATTACAGATAATTTTGAACCAAATCAAATTTTAGATTCCTTTTTCTTAATAGGATAGAAATAAATCATCAATAAGATCCCTGTGAGCATCGTAGCACAAGGCTATCGACACAAAGAGAGCGAATTTATATCTGTCAGTACTATACTTGTCAATGTAGATACTCTTCTTTTGTCAAGTGTTATAATTATGTAAATCTTGTGATTGGGAGAATAAACTTTGATTGAGGTAATATGGCGGCAATTTCTTAATGTCATAATGAAATTTGAAAAGAACTGCTCCAAAGTAAATTTTCGAGAAACTGGAAGTATATCAAGTTAAGTATATAAAGATATTGTAGAAGACTTATTTGAAGTGCAAATATACAATAGATAATGGAATAAAAATTTCATGAATCTTAGGGTTTTATTCTTTTTTTTTAAATATGTATTTGTTTAATATGTCTTTTAAATGTAGCTAAGTATAGGAGAGAACAATAATTAATATTAGACTGAATCACAGCAAAATGAATGCTTCGTAAAGCAGAGTATGGCAAATGTTTCAAGTTTCGCATTAAACCAACACACCATGAAATCTTTTAATCATAGTTTTTTAAATGTGTGTTCTAAAAGCTAAACTTATAGATATATTTTTAGAAGTAACCAGAATAATGCGAGGGCAATTATTTGACTTTCCGCCGTAAATTATGAAATTAGTTTTACATAAATTCAAAACAAAAAAATTTGATGAACACGAATCAAGAACATTTAGAAAGAGCAGTATCCAGTTTTGCAATCAACTCATTCCTCTCAAAAGGGAAGTTGCCGCATCATTAGCAAAATTTGTGTTGAGACACGAGATTGCCAAAGCACGGTGAAAATCATTTTATATAATTTAGAAAAAGCAGAGGACCTAGGGCAGAGCCCTGAGGTACCCTAACCTTTGAAGACTGAGGAACGGGTGGAGAGAGGAAAGTGCCTCCATCGATTTTCTGCTTTTTATTATCCAGATAGGATGTAACTAGATCCAACGACAGTCTGCGCATACTATAATTATGCAATTTACAAGAAAGAACAAAATAAGTTATTAAGCTTTAAGTTTCAGGAAAACTTGAAGTGTAAACTATATCGTAAAAATATACTACGTGTATTCAGATTTTTAAAAAGGCGTATATTATTAAAAATTGCTGTAAAATTTTGTCCAATATGTAAATTAAAAGCCAAAATCTGAATTTTTGTCAAGAAAGACAAAAAAGATTTAATATATGTATTGCTTTACCAATGAAAAAGAGTATGTCAATTAATTTGAAAAGAAACTAATAAAGAAAAGTTAGGACCCTGAATAATCCAAAGATTGGAAGAAATAAAGTTGAATAAATTGCATACTACTCTACTTTAAATTACCATCAATAAATAGATGAAACCCAAAACGAACAGAAGTTACGATTATTAACCGAGTCAAACTCAAAATTAGCAGAACCTAAGAAGACTTGGGCTGACGCTCTTTGTGCATTATCAAGACCAGAACATAATTCGTATTTAACTGAAAACAAAATACATTTTAAACATTTTCTCTTTTTTTACTTCAATTACTTCAAAATTATAAGGACTTCAAGGTATGAAAATCAGTATATATAATAAACTTTCAATCCATATTCATTTGGTTTTTTTTTTTTTTTCGAATAATCTTAGTTATGATGGTAACTTTTTTCTTGTTTTGGATGTTATGAGAAATAGAAACACTTAGCCTGAAATGAGGATTGTTTTTAGTAAAGCAAAACGTATTTTCTGGTTCTATCCGTTTATGTTTCTTCCTTATTTTTTTAGTTGTTGGAGTTGAAGATCCTTCATCAAGTGATGTCAAAATATGCAGAGAAACTTCCAATGAATCCAAAATCAGCTTTCCAATGCAAACCAACCTGAGGCAAAAAAGCTTTAAAAATTCAGAACCCATATTGTAGGAGTGACTTGCAAAGTAAAAAAATAGAAGAGTTCAAAAAATATCAAAGAACACATACATTAAAAAGGCCATATAAATGTGATATGTGCAAAAAATGCTTTTCTAAATCAAGACATTTGGATGTACACGGAAGAGTGCATACTGGTGAGAAACCATATAAGTGTGAAGCATGTAAAAAAATGCTTTTCTCATTCGACCAGTTTGATTAATCACCAAAGAGTGCATACTGGTGAGAAACCATTTAAGTGTGAAGCATGTAAAAAATACTTTTCTCACTCGAACAGTTTGATTCACCACCAAAGAGTACACACGGGTGACAAACCGTTTAAGTGTGATATATGTGAGAAAACTTTTTCTCAGTCAAGCAGTTTGATTCACCACCAAAGAGTACACACTGGGAGAAACCGTTTAAGTGTGAAGTATGTGAGAAAACTTTTTCTGTGTCTAGCAATTTGATTAAGCACCAAAGAGTACACACGGGTGAAAAACCATTCAAATGTGATATATGCAAGAGAAAATATTCTTCTAAATTGAATCTGAATAATCATATAATAACCCATTCTTAGGAAAAACCTACTAGTTGATATTGTACAATAACAATTTCTGTGGTCTTGGTGTACACTTCTTCTTTTTTTACCTGTTGTTTGTATTTTCATCAGTTAATTAATTCATTTTTTCTTGGGATGTTTTGGTTATTTCTTCAGTCATTTTCTTTTGTTTTTTGTTTTAACTTGTTTGTTCCCATGGGCTATGACTCTGAATTTTTAAAAATCCAGTTTGTGTATTTCTGGTTGAGTAACCATCACGGAGAGAAATTTTTTTCTGTTTTGGTTTCTTGACAACAAAAGGATAAGTTAAGAAATGTCCTGATGTTTTGTTGAATTTACGACGCATTATTCCAGTTTATTTTCACTGCAATTTAGTTTTTTTTTTTTTACCTAAATTTTAAATTTTAAACTTTAATTTAGTTTTTTAGACTAAATTTAAAAGGCTGAAAATGTAGTTTTTCGATCAGCTTGAAACTGGTTTGTTGGATGGGCCAGGGGGAATTGTGGCTCTTACTGGTTAAAACCCATGCTCTAGGCCAAATAGACCTAATTTATAAAAAAGAAGCTCCTTTTTCTTATTTTGGATATTTGTATATGAGGAGAAAATTATCAATATCACTTTCGACTTTTAAAAAGGGCACTAGATATTTGAATTTCCAATCGAATGAGCCTTTTTTGAAGTTTCTACTACAACGCTTTATATAAAAACCTTATATGCTCCCAGGGCATAAACTTACAACCCTTGCCCTGAGGGCTGTGGGGGAGTGTCCTCCTCAAAAATATAATTTCTATTTTGAAATCAACTACGCTGAACAAAATGGCTATCTCAAAATTTTTATTGGATGTGTTTTCGGGAAATGGTGGGCGGGAAAGGGGTGTTAGTTGCCTTCCAATCACTTTCGACTATTAAAAAGGACACAAGCCACTCCAATTTCCCTTTTCGAAGTTTCTACGACAACTTCTTCGATACGAAGTGCCCTGGTCTACGGGAAAAAAAAATAATAAATAATACATCGTGCCAACATCGTTCTTATATACCCACAGGGCATAACTTAAAACCCTTAACCTGAGGATTGTGGGTGAGTGTCCTCCTCAAAAACATATTTTCTAGCTGGAAATCAACTATGCAGAACAAAATGGGTATCTAAAATTTTGATTGGATGTGTTTGGGGAAATGGTGGGCGTACAAGGGGTGTTAGTTGCCTTCCAATCACTCTCGACTATTAAAAAGAGCACAAGCCACTACAATTTCCAATCGAATGAGCCCTTTTCGAAGTTTCTATGACAACTCTTTTGATACGAAGTGCCCTGGTCTAAAACCAAGAAAAAAAATAACAATACATTGATCTAACATCGTACTTTACTTAGGCAGCGCTGTTGCGCTGCCTATGATATAGTATATGTTATTAAGGAAGCTATGCTTGTTTGGGCCTTACTTTCGAAACAAAAAAGTACCTTCAGGTGAGCCTTTCAGAAAAATTTGAGGGGAGTGGTGAACTTAATCAATGGAACCTTCAGCAAACATAAGGGAGATGATCAATTGACCAATAGGGCAAGATTTGCGCACTACTACTATTACTACTACCACACTAATACATTTACAATATTCAGGAGAAATTTGAACTAAATCAAAAGACACTATTTGCAAGCACATTGTAAAGACATATCTCAGAATTGGATTTGGGTATTAAGTTGGTATTTTCCGAGAATACTTAAAGGGGATGATCAATTGACCAGAGGCAATATGTGTTCGATAATACTAATATTACTACAACTGCTACATTTACTGCTACTACTTCTATAATAACTACTAATAGGGCTAAGAGCATTAAGAAGAAAATTTTAAGAAGCATATAAATATACAGGTTATCAAAAAAGATATCAAGTGATATCATAGCATTGGCTGATTGTATTACATTAAGTTGGAACTTCCAGGACTTGCTGAGAAGTTTGTTGAACTGACCAAAATGAAATACATTAATGCTACTGCTAGTACTAGTACTAACACTATTAATACGAATTCTTTGACTACTATTACAACTATGACTATGGGTACGAAGGTGAAGTTTTAAGAGGAGAACTTAGACTGAATCATAAGACGTCGTCTGTATGCCCACTGACAAAAGGGCGTATCAGTATTATCTTCGGAACAGCTGGGTGTGTGAAGTTGAAGCTTGCGGGGCTTGTTGTGGGAGATGTTGAACTAACAAAAGACAATATTTACATCCTATTGCTACTTCATACTGATGTTACTATTATTACTACGACTACCACTGAATCTAAGGCTAATGCTATTATTTCTACTGCGACTACTCTTACTGTTTGTACTACTGCTACTAAAGCTAAGAGCATTAAGGCGAAAAACTTGCGGAATATTTAAACTCTATTTTGCTAAATCTGAACACACTATAGTCACGTAGGTTGACAAGAGGACGTATCAGCAATGCTAATTGAACAGTTGATTGTATTTAACCAAAACTTTTGTAGTTTATTGAAGAGAATATTGAAGAAAACAATGGTGCTATGTGCATAATGCTACTGATCATATTTTAGTACAGATATGGGGACCTAAATTTGATGGGAGTAGATATAGTACATTTGGTTTTTGTATATATTTAAAATTTTCTGTATGTTTTTTCTTCTAGCTTCTATCTTTTCTTAGTCATTTTCTTTTGGTCTATTGTTTTATTTGCTGTTATTTTTCATTTTCATCTGTACTAAAGACACCTTGTTTAATATAACTTATCTTGTCTTTTTCAAATGCCCTTAGGCCCGTTTTTGCTAGTTTTTCCTTTGTTTGTTTACCATAGATTTACTAGAGGGAAAATCCGAAAAATCAATTAACACATATGGACAACCATAGACTCCTAAAAGTACCTTCACATTAGCACCCACCAGTAAGTTTCTGCCGGGGAAGACTCAGAAACACGGTGCACCGGACCTACTAGAAAGATCAACACTATAGAGGGATTAGTAACACCATACTGAAGGAAATTCTTGTCCGTATTAAAACTAATAGTTTTATCATTGTAGAATAGCACTTCGTTCTCTCGTCGTCACCGGGAAATTGAATGATGTCATTTTGAAGATGCTAAAAACAAAAAATTACAAGCAAAATATAAGAATTATAATGATATAATCTAAAACATCATTGAAATGAAATGTAAAACCAATTGAAACAAAATGTATAGCTCAATTCACAAAACTATAACAGAAAATCTTTCAACCAGGAAGACCAGTGAAGACATTCTCAAAATACTGAAGACAAAAAATTAAAAAGAAAATTTTAGGAATTGAAATTAAAACAATGCGAGTTGAGATGTAATTGAAGGATAGCAGAAATAAATTACAAAGAATTGAAAATAAAGGAATTGCGTAATTCCACCATGTCTGCTAATAATTCACTGCAGTGCCGAACGGCTTAACCAATTAACGACCAATGTTCCCATTTGGGAACAGACAAGTCTGAATTTTTTTCTGGTTGTTTAGTCAGTAGAAGAGTGAATTTTTGCTCACCATAATTTTTCCCGATGGCAAAAGTGTTAACACAATTTTTCTCGTCTCCAATATTCCAGTGTAAGTGTTTTTTGTATTTTGTCAAAAAAGGCTATTTTTTTCAGTTTTAGTAAGGCTGGTAAGGGATGTGTTTTAGTCATCAAAAAGGAAAAGGATGGTAAAGGACTTTTGTATTTTAGGTAGCTCTGATCTCATTTGTAATTTCTACGGAGCGCAACGACAGAAAAGAAATATTTTTGATAGTACTAGTTAGCGCCACTTCTTTTTGTTCCCAGATGGGAACATTGATCAGAACCTTTCTACCTGCACTGTCGTTCGGCTTGGGAGCGGTCATATTTTGTAATTTATAAGTTCCGGATGCTGGTTGTTGGAGTTAAAGTGCAGTCCAGCAAATTTAGTGTTTAGGGACATGACCTTGGTACGATAGTGATGACACGTTTCCTTCTAGATGTAGAATACAACCTGTCTGTCTGTAAAAGAGTTCCTTGCTGTCTTAGATCAACTTTCTGATGTGGAGAGTGACGGTGAAAGTATTGACGTTGCTGTGATTCTGCCCATCCCAGATCCTGTTAGTGACGAGGAGCAAGGGGGTGAGGACGATCTTCAAAACCTGGAGGGTATGCCACCCGATGTCGCTGGAGCTTTGGAAGTCCAAGTAGGAGGTTCAAACAATAGGGAAGATGGGGCTAGTCTTTCTAGTTCAGAGGAAGACGTTCCTTTAAGCCTAATGACAAGGAAAAGGGGAAGAAAGCCTGCAAAGAAAATGACTGCGAAAGCCCATGTCTCTTTTCCTTTTAAATGAAGAAAAATCAAAAGGCAGGACTTATTGATCATGAGCATATCCCAAAACTAGACAACGAGCAGGTGGAACTCCTAGGAAAATCTGAATTTGAAATTTTTTGTGAATTTTATTACGGAGATATCCGAACACACATAATTCATGAAACATGGCGGTATGCGACACAGCGAAACGACCCTTCATTTACAATAGATTAATTAAAAAAACTCCACAAAATAAGTTTTTCAAAGAAAAGTAAAGAACTCCATTAAACAAAAAAGAGCAAAAATAAAATCAAATAATCTACCAAGCATAAAACTACAACAAATCAGCATCAATAAATAAATGAAACCCAAAACGAACAGAGATTACAATAAATAACCGATTCAAACTCAAAACGAGCAGAAATTACATGAGTAGGGCTCAAAATCCCTATGCCTTCCCAAGGCCAGAACATAATTTGCACTGCTGAAAAAAAACAAATGAATGTGAATGGTCAGTTTAATATACATATATTGATATTTACTAATCAAAATGTTAATATTAGTTGGGCTAACATAAGTTAGGCTGAAAACCCCCTGTGCACTCCCAAGGCCAGAACAAAATTTGCACTTTACTGAAAAAATATAAATGTTTTTACTTTTACAACTTTAATAAATCAATAATATTAGCATTTTGATTGCTAAATATCAATATATGTATATTAAACTGACAATGCACATTCATTTGTATTTTTTCAGTAAAGTGCAAATTTCGTTCTGGGCTTGGGAAGGCATAGGGGTTTTGAGCCCAATTTATGTTAATTTCTGCTCGTTTTGAGTTTGACTCGGTTATTTATTGTCATTTCTGTTCGTTTTGGGTTTCATTTATTTATCGATGCTGATTTGTAGTAGTTTCATGCTTGGTAGATTATTTGATTTCATTTTTGCTTATTTTTGTTTAATGGAGCTCTTTACTTATCTTTGAAAACTTATTTTGTGGATAAAGTTTTTTTGATTAATTTCTGTTCGTTTTATATTGACATAGTCTTTTCAGGGAAAAAGAAAATAATAGTTTAAATTTTTCGTTTTTTAAGACTATAATTTGGCCTGCTATTTGTATGCTGGAGAAAAGTTTTCATCAATTTTTAACAAAATACACCCTTTTAAAAATCTGGACAAAAATAGTAATGTTTAATTTAGTTTCATATCTCCTCCTTTTCAATCGAATGAGCCCTTTTCGAAGTTCCCACGACACCTCCTTCGATACGAAGTGCCCTGATCTAAACAACAAAAAATAATACATTATACCAACATCGATCTTAACTATAAAAATGTCAAGCCTTCCTATCACTTTTGACTATTAAAAAGGGCACTAGGCCTTTCGATTTCCAATCGAATGAGCACTGTTTGAAACGACAACGCTTTCTATAAACACCTTATATGCCCCCAGGGCATAAATTACAACCCTTACCCTAAGGGCTGTTAGGGTGGTTGTCATCCTCTAAGACCTAATTTCCAGAACTTTCAACTGCGTTAAACAAAATGGCTATCTCAAAATTTTGATTGGATGTGTTCGGGGAAACGCTAGGCGTGAGAGGGCTGTTAGTCGCTCTCCAATCACTGTCAATTATTAAAAATGGCACTACCCTGTCAATTTTCAATCAAATGAGCCCTTTTGAAGTTTTTACGACAACACTCAATAAAAACTTTATGTGCCCCCAGGCCATAACTTACAGCCCTTGCACTGAGGGCTGGGGGGGGGGGGGTGTCATTCTCAAAGACCTAATTTACGGAACTTTCTACTACGTTGAGCAAAATAGCTATTTGAAAATTTTGATTGGTTGTGTTTGGAGGAATGGTGGGCGTGAGAGGGGGGTTAGTTACCCTTCAATCGCTTTCAACTATTAAAAAGGGCACTAGCCCTCTCAATTTCCAATTGAATGAGCCCGTTTTGTAGTTTTACGACAACTCTATCTATAAGAACCTTATATGCCCCCAGGGCATAACTTACAACCTTTGCCCTGGGGGCTCTGGTGGTTTTGACATCCTTAAATACATAATTTCCAGAACTTTCAACTACGTTGAACAAAATGGCTATCTCTAAACTTTGATTAAATGTTTTTGGGAAATGATGGGTGTTAGAGGGGGGTTAATTACTCTCCACTTACTTTCGTCTATTAAAAAGGCAATTTCCAATCAAATGAGCCCTTTTTGAAATTTCTTCAACAACTTGCTGTATAAACCTTATATACCCCAGGGCATAACTTACAACCCTTGCACTGAGGGCTCTGAGGGGGTTATCATCCTAAAAGAGCTAATTTCCAGAACTTTCATCTACGTTGAACAAAATGAATATCTCAAAATTTTGATTGGATGAATTTGAGAAAATAATGGGCGTCAGAGGGGCGTTAGTCACTCTCCAATCAATTTCAACTATTAAAAGAGGCACTAGCCCTTTCAATTTTCAATTGAATGAACCCTTTTGAAGTTTTTACGACAACGCTTTCTATAAAACCTTATATGCCCCCAATGCATAACTTACAACCATTGCACTGAGGGCTGTGGAGGGGAGGGTTTGTCATCCTTAAAGACCTAATTTCCAAAACTTTCAACTACGTTGAATAAAATGGCTATCTAAAAATTTTGATTTGATGTGTTTGGGGAAAAGGTGGGCGTGAGAGGGGGGTTAGATGCCCTCAAATCACTTTCGACTATTAAAAAGAGCACTAGCCCTTTGAATTTTCAATCGAATGAGCCTTTTTTCAAGTTTTTACGACAAAGATTTCAATAAAAACCTTGTATGCCCCCAAGGATAACTTATAACCCTTGCCCTGAAAACTGTGTGAGGAGTGTCCTGGGGAAATTTTGGGCATGGAAGGGGTTTTAGTTGCCTTCCAATCACTTTCGAATATAAAAGGGCATTAGTCATTTCAATTTCCAATCGAATGAGCCCTTTTTGAAATTTCTACGACAATGCGTTCTATAAAAACCTAATATACCCCCGGGGCATAACTTACAACCCTTGTCCTGAGGACTGTGGGGGGGTTGTCATCCTTAAAGACCCAATTTACAGAACTTAAAACTACGTTGAATAAAATGGCTATATCAAATTTTGATTGGATGTGTTTTTGCGGAAAAAGTGGGCGTCAGAACAATCACTTTTGACAATTAAAAAGGGCACTAGCCCTTTCAATTTCCAATCAAATGAGCTTTTATTGAAGTTTCCACGGCAACGCCTTCTACAAAAACCTTATATGCCTCCAGGGTATAACTTATAAACCTTGCCCTGAGGGCTGTAGGGGAGTGTCCTCCTCAAAAATATAATTTCTATTTGGAAATCAACTACGCGGAACAAAATGGCTATCTCAAAATTTGGATTGGATGTGTTTCGGGAAATGGTGGCTGTGGAAGGGGTGTTAGTTGCCTTCCAATAACTTTCGACTATTAAAAATGGCAAAAGCCACCCTAATTTCCTATTGAATGAGCCCTTTTCGAAGTTTCTATGACAACTTCTTCGATACAAAGTGCCCTGGTTTAAAACCAAGAAAAGTGCCCTGCTCTAAAGGAAAAAAAATAATACATTGTGCAAATATCGTTCTTATATGCCCCCAGGGCATAACTTAAAACCCTTGCCATGAGGGTTGTTGGGGAGTGTTCTCCTCAAAAACATATTTTCTATCTGGAAATCAATTACGCTGAACAAAATGGCTATCTCAATGCATTCAGTTACCTGAATGCATTCAGTTACCTGAATGCATTCAACCGAGTAAGAGCTCTTCGCGCCAGGACCTATTACAAGTGAATGAATTGGTCTATTTGAACAGTTAATATAAACCGTGATAAATTAGTCTGCTGTGAGCTGAACTTTGATATTTGAATTTAAATAAGCTTCTAAAGGATGGGAAAGAGAAAGAAGAAAATGGAAGAATCTCTAAACTTGTCTGCGTCTACGGCAACGAGTCAAGGTTATGGGAGTTTCTATAAAGTCTTTAGCAGAAAGTATCAGTTTGATTTTAGAAACAGTTAAAGGGAATACTGCCACCTTAGAATCATTAAAAACTCTAAGCTAAGACTCTAAGGTAAAGGTCTAAACTCTTAACAAAAACTAAACTTAACTAGAACTCTAACTAAAACTCTAAGCTAAGACTCCAAGCTAAAACTCTAAACTCTTAACTAAAACTAAACTAAAGTAGAACTCTAAATAAAATTCTAAGCTAAGACTCTAAGCTAAAGCTCTAAACTCTTAACTATAACTAAACTAAACTTCAACTCTAACTAAAGCCTTAGGCTAAATATCTAAGGCAAAAACTCTAAAATCTTGACTAAAACTAAACTAAACTTCAACTCTATCAAAAACTCTAAGCTAAAAACTCTAAACTCTTAACTATAACTAAACTAAACTTCAACTCTAACTAAAACTCTAAGCTAAGACTCCAAGCTAAAACTCTAAACTCTTAACTATAACTAATCTTCAACTCTAACTAAAATTCTAAGCTAAGACTCTAAGGTAAAACTCTAAACTCTTAACTAAAAACTAAACTAGAGTTCTAACTAAAACTTTCAGCTAAGACTCTAGGCTAAAACTCTAAGCTCTTAACTAAAAATAAACTAAACTAGAACTCTAAATAGAACTCTAAGCTAAGACTCTAAAGTAAAACTCTAAACTCTTAGCTAAAACTAAACTAAACTAGAACTCTAACTTAAACTCTAAGCTAAGACTCCAAGATAAAAACTCTAAACTCTTAACTAAAACTAAACTAAACTAGAACTCTAACTAAAAACTCCAAGCTAAGACTCTAAGGTAAAACTCTAAACTCTTAACTATAACTAAACTAAACTTCAACCCTAACTAAAATTCCAAGCTAAGACTCTAAGGTAAAACTCTAAACTCTTAACTAAAACTAAACTAGAACCATAACCTAAAAACTCTACACTAAGACTCTAAGGTAAAACTCTAAACTCTTAACTAAAACTAAAAACTAAACTAGAACTCTAACTAAAACTCTAAGCTAAGACTCCAAGATAAAACTCTAAACTCTTAACTAAAACTAAAATAAACTAGAACTGTAACTAAAACTCTAAGCTAAGACTCTAATGTAAAAGTCTAAACTCTTAACTAAAACTAAACTTAACTAGAACTCTAACTAAAACTCTAAGCTAAGACTCAAAGCTAAAACTCGAAACTCTTAACTAAGACTAAACCAAAGTAGAATTCTAACTAAAACTCTAAGCTAAGACTCTAAGCTAAATTTCTAAACTCTTAACTATAACTAAACTAAACTTCAAGTCTAACTAAAACTTTAGGCCAAAACTCTAAACTCTTAACTAAAACTAAACTAAACTTCAACTCTATCAAAAACTATGCTAAGACTCTAAGATAAAAACTCTAAACTCTTAACTATAACTAAACTAAACTTCAACTCTAACTAAAACTCTAAGCTAAGACTCTAAACTAAAACTCTAAAACTCTTAACCATAACTAAACTTCAACTCTAACTAAACTCTAAGCTAAAACTCTAAACTTTTAACTAAACCTAAACTAAAACTAGAACTCTAACTAAATTCTAAGCTAAGACTCTAGGCTAAAACTCTAAACTCTTAACTAAAACTAAACTAAAATTCAACTCTAACTAAAACTCTAAGCTAAGACTCTAAGGTAAAACTCCAAATTCTTATCTAAAACTAAACTAAAATAGAACTCTAACAAAAACTCTAAGCTAAGACTCTAAGCTAAAACTCTAAACTCTTAACTATAACTATACTAAACTTCAACTCTAACTAAAACTCTAAGCTAAGATTCTAGGTTAAAACTCTAAACTAAAACTAAACTAAAGTAGAATTCTAACTAAACCCTAAGCTAAGACTCTAGGCTAAAAACTCTAAACTCTTAACCAAAACTAAACTAAACTAGAACTATAACAAAAACTCTAAGCTATGACTCTAGGCTAAAACTCTAAACTCTTAACTATAACTAAAGTAAACTTCAACTCTAACTAAAATTATAAGCTAAGACTCTAAAGTAAAACTCCAAACTATAAACTAAAACTAAACTAAACTAGAACTCTAACTAAAAACCCTAAGCTAAGACTCTAAGCTAAAAACTCTAAACTCTTAACTATAGCTAATACAAGATGTGGGTACGATAACCATAAAACAAGGATATCGACTTGTAACTAAAGAGTCAACTGTTCGAACGCCGTTAATTACCACGAGCACAAAGATAATAAGTCCCAAAAAAACAATTTCAAGGCAAATAACCTGTCGTACACTATTCCCAATATAGAAAATGAGGAAATGAAAACCTCAATATGGTCCAAAATAGAAAAAAATAAAGGGACATTAAAGCTTACAAAAAAAAGAGAAGCATTAGACTCACAGATTTCCCTATTTACAAATGAAGACCAAAGATTAACGTACGTGGATGATAGATACGGTTTATTCTCAACCATTTCTGGTGGAACATACTACTGACCGCATGTTTCGTATTCGCGACTTCCCTGACCATAAGAACCTTATTGACTTTTTAATTACGGAAAAATCCTGAGACTAAGAAGGCGAAAAACCAAGAGACGAACACGGGGAAACGGCCGAAATGCAGAAGTTAAACCCGGAACCCCATGAGAACGTCTAAGCCAAGAAAAACGGAAGACATTAGAAAACGAGTGGGTATAGAGGTCTCCACTCGTCCTTGCTATGTCTTGTTCCCTCATTGTAAGTTTCGTTTACGTAAAACCGTGTGGTTATGACGCTGCAACATGCGTTTCTTAAAGAGCACGGACGTGCGTGAATAATACAGGCATGAAATATGTTGTAAAATTAGACCTCAAACTTAATAATGTACAGTAACTTATGTTTAAAGGATATTTTTAAATCTAAGGGAGAATTAAATAAGTATTGAAGAATTAAATAAGCCTTTTATCGTTGTTTCCTTTCTCAAAACAAATTTGAAGACATCTCTGTTTTAGATTTCCCAATGGGAATTATATGTATATGAAACCAACATGATAATAATGTCGTTTTATTAAAACCAATGTTTATGTAGTAATATCAGTGTATCTTTTTATATTGTCTTGTAGGGTAATGTTCACCCTAAAATGCACCTAATCGTATTGTTTATTATATATTATGACTATTTGTTTTAAAGAAACGTGTGATTCTGCCTCGTTATTTTCATTATAGGGAGTGGATTGACATATTGGAAATCGATCATTACAATGCGTTGTCCGGTGCAGATACAACCTAGTAGCATCTATTTTCATCATACCTCAACCAACGAAGATAACTCACCATAGACTCCAGGCAATTTTCATCCCAGATGGTTTACGAAAATTATAGTTACCTTTGATCGTTGTTTCCTCGACCACGAACCATATTGCGTATCAGGTAACACTATATTTGAATCTCGGTATCCAGTGCATTATCGAACTGTATAATCACATAAATCCTGAGAGCCCAAACGACCAGTACAAGATATAAGTACATAAATATCACCCTTGATAATCATTATGGACCCATGTACCATACGACTGTAGAGATATAACATTTGATGACCCCAACAATCATTATGTGTCACGCGTCGAATCCCTTTCGACTATTTTTCGGAATCCATCCTGTCACCTCTATCAAATGCGAAAAGTTAATATCTCTGTTATCCCATAAATGTTAAGAGATGATTTCTGAAAAATGGACCTGCAAACCAACCACTGAATTACAGAAATAAAAATTAACCCCAGTGACTAACCCTCAGTGACAATATACCCCTCCCACAAGTTAAAGACAATATGTTGAAGAAGTCACTATAGTTTGATGTCGACCTGTTCCAAATCCAAAAAATCAATTCCCCTGTGACTAACCAAGGAATCACCGCAAAAGTTAATAGACGCAAGCCAGAGACGAACAATTTTATAAGACAACTATAATCTCTAAGAGCACGAATGAACAATTTTATACAAGAATTACATTCTCTATGTGCTTTAAAATATGCAAAAAATTAAACTCCCAGGTACACCCAAGAACGATTTGAAGTACCCCAAGAACGATATGTTGAGAAGAAAATCAACCCAATCCGGACTTTGTTGATAATAGATCGAGTCCAAGTCCCAACGGTTCCAGTGTTCAACCCCTTAAAGACAAAGTACCTTATGAACTATAAAAAGCAGGTGAGAATGAACTCTGATAGCATATTCCCACACCTGTAGTTGAAGTATCATTTCCCGTTTGACAATTGGAGAAGCAAAATGAGTATGACTTTTTAAAACATCAAATTATTATAGAGAAACATGAATATAGTTATACAGAATGCTTTTGGCTTTCTTATTGAATATATGATCCACTAAAATGTAATACAAAGAAATTACATTACCCCAGTGATACATAGAGAAAACAACTAAGTCATACAGATGGCCTTTTATAGTTCCAATTGCAGTTCAGGCAACTTGGTGGTCACATATCAATCCTAAAACTTAGTCAACCTACCTGAGAATTTATGTGGCCAGGAAAATTAGGCTTAGGATGCTTCTTCATCAGCAAGTTCCATAGACATTGTCTGTTGTGAGTCAGCTCAAAAAATCTTAGTCATCTCTATTGTAATTCAAGTAGACTTTCCAAGTAGGCCTGTCCGCCTAGAGTCTAAGGCATTTTGACCAAGTTTTAGGATTAACATGACCACTAAGTCACCTGGACTTGCAGTCCGCAGTCAGAAAACCCAATCTATAAGCCAAGATAGTTACACTAAAACAGAATTAATTGAAAATTGGTTGACTGAAAAGTTACCTGTCCTTGTGTGCAAACAAATGGCATAGGGTCTACCTGTCTAAAGTCTTAGACATGCAACCCAGTTTATAAGCTCAGACAGTTACACTACCACAAAATTCATACAAAATTGGTAGACCCAACAAGTTGCCTGGATTTTGCAGGTGAACAAGTGACATAAGGTCTGCCTGCCTATAGTCTCAGACAAGGGCAGCTGAGTTTTTAGGACTAACATATGAACATCAAATTGCCTGGATTCACAGACAAACCATCAACAATAATAATATTGATTGAATTTTCAGAACATATATCCTATAGGCCTTCAAAAAATTATGGGTATTTATTAGTGAAAAGGATGTCACACTTATACTAAAGCAATGCAGGAAAAAAGGTAGTGTTCTAATATCTGGGGAACATGCAAGAAGTTAAGTTTGGTTAATGCTAGTGAAATAAAACAAAATAGGATCTAACTGTTTCCGGGAAACTCATAACATTTGCTGAGAGCAACAACATGAAGGAAGTGTCATTGACCTGCTCCCATTAGACTCAATAATCCATTAAGTGAGAAAGTTCCTGTTTTTCCATTTCTCACTGACAAAAACCAAGAAAACAGACATAAATGTGACAAAGTTCCTGTTATTCAAATTCTCACTGACAAAAACCATAAAAATATCCATAAAAGTGACAAAATTCCTGTTTTTCAAGTGAGAAAAATACTGTTTTTTCATTCTCACATGACAAAAACCATAAATCATCCATAACCATCCATGAAAAACATCAAATAAATCGACCAACACACATAAACCATCCAAGAAAACAGACATAAATGTGACAAAGTTCCTGTTTTTTTTCATTCTCACTGACAAAAGCCATAAATCATCCATAACCATCCATGAAAAACATCAAATAAATCGACCAACACACATAACCATCCAAGAAAACAGACATAAATGTGACAAAGTTCCTGTTTTTTTCATTCTCACTGACAAAAACCATAAAACACAGACATAAATGTGAGAAAGTTCCTGTTTTTTCAAATTCTCACTGACAAAAACCATAAATTGCTGTTGACATCCATGAAAAACATCAAATAAATTGACCTACACACATAACCATCCAAGAAAACAGACATAAATGTGACAAAGTTCCTGTTTTTTTCATTCTCACTGACAAAAACCATAAAAACAGACATAAATGTGAGAAAGTTCCTGTTTTTTCATTCTCACTGACAAAAACCATAAACCAGGTGGTTCTATGCCCATATAAGGAGTCCTGTCACGATCAATAGGGTTATCTCTACTAACGGAATAGAAGCAACTCCGACAAATTTATTACCGGTATGCTAAATCTCTTCTCGGCCTCCCCCCCCCCTGGGCATGTAATTCTTGGGCTAATAGGAAATACGGTTTAATTGACCCCAATGCTGCCATTGGCAGATGCATTGCAGCTTACAATAGGGGAATGAATGGATCTCCTGGTGTTCCCTTTTAAAACAATAGGTCTTTCACGTTTACAGTTTTTATGTTTGTTATAGACACTGTATGATTGTATGGTTTATTATTATGCTTGTGTGCTTGCTCCATAATTTTTATCTTTTTTCTGTTCGTGCTTGTCTATATGCTCGTTAGATTGGCTTGTTCTGTCATTTTCTGGTTTATTAATGAGGTTTATTGCTTTTTAAGAGTCAAAAGAGATCGGACGGCCACTAGACTCCCCCTCCCCCTCCACAGTCTTTTTCCTTCAAACCCATCCGATAAAAACTTTCAGATAACCATTTTCTTAAAATAGTCCAAAGATCATATAAAGAAAATCAGGGGTCAAAAAAGTCTCCCAGAGCCCGGGAGCAGGCGTTGTAATTTATACCCTGGGAGCATATATGTTTCTTATTAAAGAGATGCTTGTATAAACTTCAGAGAGGGCTCATTTGCTTGGAAATGAAAGCTCTAGTTCAGTTTTCGAGAGTCAAAAGAGACTGGAAGGCAACTAGCCCCCCTCCAGCCCTTTTTTCCCCAAACCCATCCGATAAAAATTTTAAGATGGCCATTTTGTTAAAAACTAGTTCAAAGGTCAGATAAGAAAAGGTACTCTTTCATTAGCTGGACTCTTCTATATATTGTTAGTTTGGTTAATGGCAATGAAATAAAATAGGATGACTATATCGAACAGTTCGTGGTAACGAACTGTAAGTAAGGAGCGACCCGGCTCAATGGTAACCAAAACTCTAAAAAACGGAATTTTGATACCAATAGATACATCAAAAGAATCAGATTTTAATTCTGATTTCAAATATACATCAAGTTTAATCTTACCAATCAAGTTTATCAAGTTTCATCAAGTTTAATCTTACCAATCAAAATTTACGCGCCTGGGGAAAATTTGGCTGATTTTCGAAAAAAAGGGGGAAAGACCCACTAAAAGCTATAGAACCTTAATAAAAATCACACCATCATATTCAGCGTATCAGAGAACCCTACTTTAGAGGTTTCAAGCTCCTATCTAAAAAAATATGGAATTTTGCATTTTTTTGCCAGAAGAAAGATCACGGATGCGAGTTTATTTGTTTTTTTTTTTTCTTTTTCCCAAGGGTGATCGTAACGACCCAGTGGTCCTAGAATATCATGGGAGGGCTCATTGGAACGGAAATTAAAAGTTCTAGTGCCCTTTTTAAGTGACCAAAAAAATGGAGGGCAACTAGGCCCCCTCCCACGCTCATTTGTTTCCCAATGTCACCCGATCAAAATTTTGAGATAGCCATTTTGTTCAGCATGGTCGAAAATATTATAACTATGTCTTTTAGGATGACTTAATCCGTCGAAGCCCCCAGGGGGAGGGCTGAAAGTTATAAACTTTACCCAATGTTAACATATAGTATTGGTTATTGGGAAGTATAAAGACGTTTTCAGGGGAATTTTTTCTGGTAGTGGGGGGTGGGGGTGGGGTCGGCGGTTATATGGGAGGATCTTTTCATGAAGGAAGTTTTCATGGGGGAAGGGACATTGCTATGACGGGGGCGCCGGATTTCCCATCATTATTTAAAAAAAATCAGAAATTAAATATAAAAACTTATATAAATATAAGTTTTTCAACTGAAAGTAAGGAGCAACATCAAAACTTAAACGAACAAAAAAAATATTAGCTATATGATTGGGTTCACCTCCTAGTCAATGCCTCGCTCTTTAAGCCAAAGATTTTTTAGTACTTTCACAAGAGCTATTTATTCTAATTAACGGCCTTTGTGATTAAGGGGTCACAAAGAATTGGAAAAAAATTCGAACTTCAGCTTAAAGAGCAAGGTATTGACTAGGGGGCAAACCTCCTAATATACGTATTAAAAATATATGAATATAGAAGTTCGTTACGTAAGTTAATTCATAAGTTACGTATATTTACTACTAATAAAAACGTTCGTAAATAAAATTCAACAAGTTTCGAGAAAGCCATTTAACCAAATAAAAGTAAAATTAATATGCAAATTTTGTTTTAATTATTCATGCACGGTGAGCCAAAATCAAAACCTGCATTAATTAAAAAACGTTCACAAATGAAATAAAAAAAACAATTTTTTTTAACTGAAAGTAAGGAACGACGTTAAAACTTAAAACGAACAGAAATTATTCCGTATATGAAAGGGGCTGTCCCTCCTCAATGCCTTGCTCTTTACGCTAAAGTTTGACTTTCTCACAACTCAATTTTTTTTAAACAATAAAATTTTGTTTTAATTGCAAATTTTTTAAATTAACTTTAACGAAATTCACACCATCAGATTCAGCTTATCAACGAACATTATTAAAGAAGCTTCAAACTCCTATCTGCAAAAATGTGGAGTTTTGCATTTTTAATTAACTTTAACGAAAATTACACCTTCACATTCAGCTTATCAGAGAACGCTCCTATCTGCAAAAAGGTAGAAATTTGCATTTTTTTTCTCGAAGAAAGATCACGATGCGTGTTTTTTTTTCAGGGTGATCGTTTCGACCCAGTGGTCATAGAATATTGTGAGAGGGCTCATCCAAACGGAAATTAAAAGTTCTAGTGCCCTTTTTAAGTGAAAAAAAAAACTGGAAGGCAGCTAGACCCCCTCCCACGCTCTTTTTTTTACAAAGTCACTTGATTGAAATTTTGAGATAGCCATTTGGTTCAGCCTACTCGAAAAATGTAAAAACTATGTCTCTAAGGATGACTTAACTCCCCACAGTCCCAAATGGAAGGGCTGCAAGTTTCGAACTTTGCCCATTGTTTACATACAGTATAGGTTATTGCAAAGTATACAAATATTTTTCGGGGGGATTTTTACTGGTAGGGGGGGGGGGGGGGCTGGGGGAGTTGTTTTACGTGGGGGATCTTTTCATAGAGGAATTTTTTCATGGGGAAGGGAATTTTTCATGAAGGGGGTGCCGGATTTTCCCAGCATTATTGTAAAAACGATCAGAAATTAAATTAAAAAAAAAAAATGTTTCTTCAACTGTGTTATGTAAGGTTTTGTGAGGAATTAAGAATTATTAAACTATAAATTCTGACGTCTCAGAGCTTTGTTTCCATGGCACAATTAGATCTGACTTAAGAGATACGAATTCTTATAGGCTAGCAGGGGTTAGAAACAGTTTCTAAGCTGTGGCGATAACGACTTTTGGTGTTTGTAGGGATGAAAAACGTGGCCTCTTCTTCTCGAGCTATCTGGAGATCAGATTCCTTTGGGAGCATTTACCTTGGAGACTTACGAACTAATTACCTATTGTTAGACTAGACGCAGACATATAAATAAAATAAACACAGATAAAAAGACAATAGATTTATTGAACTTACACGCTTAGTTGCACAGGAACGGGTCACTTCAATGACAATAACCGTGACCAAAATATAATGATTTCGTCTGAATCTCTCTAGGTCTGATGTACTAATCGTTTCAAATCTGGCGTATGATTAAAATTAAAAAACACATCTACCCCACTCCCAAACGCAGTTCTTTCGTCCTGCGCTGTAAGGACTGTTCGCCATTGGCCCAAGAGGACCAAGGATGTAAATCTTTCGTCCAATGAGTTCTTTTAAATGTTTTTGATGATTCAAGCATTCACACGGTTTTTTGCCATTTAAACTTCCTTAAAAATATTGTGCATAGCATTTTTTCTGCTACTAATTATCTTAGCGAAATTCGAACGACTAGCGTCGTTGTTTGACTGAAGCTAGAATGCGATTTCTCTTTTTGCTGATTAAGAATTTAGACTCTTGGAAGCGGTATTTGAACTCAATTAGGGGACGTTTAATTTCTGCCCGAATCATATTTAGAAGGAAAGAAACCTGTATTTTAAGTATATCATGGTACACATCACCCTTCCCATCAATTAATGACGTCCCGTCATTAGTAACTGCTCATTAGGAGTGCTAAAAATTTTCTCTATTATTTTTCTTATTTTATTCTACATCCCTATCTAAAATTTACCGGACTAAGATCATTTATGGTTCTAGGTTAGCTACTATACTAAGGATTTTTTTTTTTCTACATCTAACACTGTTTTACATTTATATTTACAACAAGGTTGGGGCTATTCTACCTTTACATAAGTTTTTTTTTGAATTCACTTTTTTTTTCTATGTGGCATACTACATTCTATCTACACTACATTAAATGAATAGCTTGACAACGCTGCACATAACTATCTGGATATCTAATACTACATACAAAAACGATTTAAAACACACAATATTGTGTTTACCATGTTCACTGGTAATTTTAAAATACTTTCACTATTGCGATTTTTGAATTGTTAAAGTTATTAGGAAGTAACACATGTAGATTCACATCTATTCATCACCTTCGTGTCCTTAGTGTACTACACCCTTCTGTTGTAAATTATTGTCCTTCACTCTTTTTTTCTTGGCAAAAAATTTTGAAGCATTTACGTTATGGTTTCTTCATGGAACAGTTCGAGTCTAGTTGTCTTTACCCGACAAGTTTTCCCTAATAGTCAACTGGGAAATGACCGTTAAATATCGTTCTAATAGTCAACTGGGAAATGATGCTTCCCACTACAGGTGTTGGTGTTTTTTCTTCTCAGCATATCATTTTTTATGATTTTTTGAGACACATAGAGAATGTATTCTCGCGTAAAAATTGTTCATTTGTGCCTTTTGAAACGGGTTGTCGTCATACTGTAGTGACTCTTTTAATATATTGTCTTTAAATTCAACTTCAAACATCTTCAAATATCATTTAACTTCAAATATCGTTAAATATCGTTTATTTGTGCTGCTCGATGGTGTTCTCAGAATTAAACCTCAAATTGTCCCTAACTTCAGCTTCAAATATCTTCAAATGTCTTTAAATATCATTCAACTCCAAATATCGTTAAATATCGTTTATCGTGTGCTGATCGATGGGGTTCTTAGAATTAAACTTCAAATTGTCTCTAACTTCAGCTTCAAATATCTTCAAATGTCTTTAAGTATCATTTAACTTCAAATATCGTTAAATATCGTTTATCGTGTGCTGATCGATGGGGTTCTTAGAATTAAACTCAAAATTGTCTTTAACTTCAGCTTCAAATATCTTCAAATTTAAATATTATTTAACTTCAAATATCGTTAAATATCGTTTAGCTTCAAATATCATCACTATACTGTCAAATTATTCTGGGGTCCATAGTGAGTATCAACAGCGATATCTACGTATTTATATCTTGTACTGACCGATGGGTTTCTCAGCGTTTATGTGATTATATAGTTTCGTTAAAGCACTTGATACTGAGATTCAAATATAGTGTTACCTGATACGTAATATGGTTCATAGTCGAAGAAACAACGATCAAGGGTAACTGTTGTTCTCGTAGACGAAGTTGGAATGAAAGTTGCCTGGAGTTATGCTGAGTACTCTTCGTTGGTTGAGATATGATGAAAATAGATGCTACTGGGTTGTATCTGTACTGGGTAGCTCATTGTACTGCTCAATAACCAATGTGTCCATTTACTCCCTGTAATAAAAATAACGAGGCAGAATCACGCGTTCTTTAAAGTAAACACTCATAGTACAAATAAGTCACGTATTGATTGGGTACATTAATTTCTACGCTATGAGAAAGAATTAAATAAATACACTAATATTAGTACTCACAATGAAAATCTAAAAATTTAAAACAGAGAAGTCTTCAAATTTGTTTTGAGAACGGAAATATCGATATTAAATAAACATAATTTACCCTACATTATTAATTTTGTGGTCTAATTTTACAACATTTTTCATGCCTGCATTGTTCACGCACGTCCGTGCTGCATAAGAAACGCATGTTGCATCGTCATAACCACACGGTTTTACGTAAACGATACTACAATGAGGGAACAAGACATAACAAGGACGAATGGAGACCTCTCTACCCACTCGTTTTCTATTGTCTTCCCTATTTCTTGGCTTAGACGTTCTCATTGGGTTCCGGGTTTAACCTCAGCATTTCAGCTGTTTCCCCGTGTTCTTCCCTTGGTTTTCGTCTTCTAATTCTTAGGATTTTTCCATAATTAAAAGTCAATAGGGTTCTTATGGTCAGGGAGGTTGCGAATACGAAACATACGGCCAATAATATGTTCCACCAGACATTTGTCGGGAACAATCCGTATCTATTATCTACATATGTCAATCTTTGGTCTTCATTTGTAAATAGGGGAATCTGCGAATCTAATGCTTCTCTTATTTTTGTAAGCCTTATTGTCCCTTTATTCTTTTCTATTTCTGACCATATCGAGGTTTTCATGTCCTCGTTTTCTAGATTGGGAATAGTGTACGACAGGTTGATCGCCTTGAAGTTAGTTATTTTGGGACTTATTATCTTTGTGCTCGTGGTAATTAACGGCGTTCGGACGGTTGACTCTTTAGTTACGAGTTGACACCTTTGTTTTATGGTTATCGTACCCACATTTTGTAATAGTAATTCTGTTTTGTAACTTGGGTCTATTCTTTCTGTATTATTGTAACAAGACAAAGTTCCGACAGTTTCTCTTGGAACTGAGAATAACCAAGGTCATTTCTGAGGTGAATGAATATTTCTCGCTTAGTACTTCCTATTACGGCTTCGCATGAGTTCGGTGTTTCTTCCTGTTGTGTGTCTTTTAAGAATATATCTAACATGCAGGATCCAGACTTGACATTATAAATAGGTAACGTGAGTTAGCATACTAAGTTTTTTGAATGGTACGCACTCTATTAAGTCTTGTGGATTTGCTAGGGCATATTTTCGTCTATCTTGATCAATAAGCAAGTACTCTGCTTCGGGCGTGATAGACATAAATGAATATGTCTCCTTTATACTAGCCGGGAAGGCCGAAATTTTGTACAGGTCGTAAACAGATTGTTGATTTATCAATGGAATTGTTACTACCACAAATAGCTGTTCATTTATTTCCGTGACGTGGACTTTTAATTTAGTATAGTAATGGAATAAATTTGATACTTCTGGATCTATGGGCAAATGTAAGCCAAACGTTAGGTGCGTTTTTATTTTGTCTAGCATACTTTTTAGGCTAGAAGGATCTACTAGGTCGTAGGACAAAGTTCCTCCCGTGAGGGCAAATAGTGCAAACTCGAACTTGCTGACGTCTGTCGCCAAATTTAGTAATGACATGGTAATTGTATCGAGTGAAACAATGGTTAAGCTCGCGTCTATTACCACGCGGTCCACTTCATTCCTTAAGTAATTCATTACGTTTATAGTTTTTGAGATTCTCTTAGATATCATATCGATTTTATCTCTCTGGTAATTTGCTACACTGGCTTGTATCTCTTGAACGTGTAATGTTACGTTCATGGCATTGTTCAACTTTCTTACACTTTCCCTTAGGCTGTTTAGGTCTTCCTCTGTCGTTAACCGAAAAGTTGGGAGGCGAGTTCTCCGATGATGGGAATTAGGCCTGTAGATCTACGGTATTTATTTCTTTGAAAGAATACTTCGAAAATCTTCGTGGTACTTTGTTTTAATTTTTGTACTTCCGTGTTGAATAATTCAAATGGGGCTTGTAATCTTTGTCTATATAGTATTAAGTAGGCTTGATGAGTTGAAATTTTTTGTGTACTTTTCTCATTTAGATTGGGTAATGGTTGTTCGTCGTTCGTTGCGTAATTTCCATCGTAAGGTTTTCCTTTCCCTGTAGTCAGTAGTTTAGGGTTTTGTATCGACTTTGTTTTAGCAACGTCTTTCGCTAAGTATTCCACATTATCCGCCAGTCTTTTCCCTCTGTCTTCCTCAGTGCTTGTTCCAAGTGCCCTGTCAATTCCTGTCCTTTTCTCACCAGGGTCATCTATTACGAATTTTGATTTTTGTTTCGGTACAACTGAAGTTGGAAACTCTTTATTATCTTTATTATGCATTATTTTACTGACTTGTAGTCCTTTGTTCGATCTAAGGTATTGAAATATCAATTCCTTGAGTTCATTCGTGTTTTTTTCTAGCCTTGTTACTTGCTGGAACAAGGTTTCAAAAGGTTTGGGATCCAATTTCATAAAGATTTTCCATGCGTCATGGCTAACTAGCAGTGAATTTTCATGCTTGAACATTACTCCGTGTTTTACAATATCTTGGGCCACTGCGTGAACAACGAGGATAAGGATGATATTCTTAGGCCTCATCTTATTATTTGTTTCTAGAATTAATTTATCATTTATTGTACCTCTTTTTTTTGCAAAATTCTTTCGTATACTCCTTTTGTTATTATTATATATATGTATTTTTTTTCAAAGGCACCTTAATTTTTACTTAATTTATTTCTTATTATGTGATCATTTTGTGGCATTGGCCAAAGAAAACTGATTTGTAAGCGTAAAACAGAATGATTATTTAATGATTAGATAGGTTAGGAAAGTAAAGTTAGGACTTCAGAGCTTAATTCTGGTCGTGATATACCTCTAAGACTGGTTGAGATACAACTTTAAAGCTTAGCTAGTAATCGTTATATATATATATATATATTTTTTTTACATTATGTTTCTCGAGTAAGGAACATATGAGTAAGCAGGCGTGCAGCACATAATTACACTGGTATCCTCTTTTGTGTGTAGGCCTAAAATAGTTATAATCTGCACTATGACAAAATAGTTTATGCATAGGAGGTTAATTTCTTCTAAAGTTACCTACTAATGGGTAGTTTTGAGTTTACAATCTTTTCTTAATTTTCTTGTTACTATTTTTATGGGCGTCTCTTTTCCTTTGGTAAGTTTTCATCCGTTTCAGGAATAATTTGCTACCGAGGGATTTGTATTCTTCAGATTCAGGGTCAAATAAAAATTGTTTGTAATATTGAATTTCCACTAAAGGATGATGTATGCCTTCATACTTGACACATTGGGGATTTTTTTCGAGGTTATAGCAAATTTTGGGGGCTCTGCATTTATCAAGGAGTAATAAGTCTGTTTGAGTGGGTCCCTTGCAATAGAAATACTTGATATTGAGGTTCTTTTGTAGGCGTCTTATCAATAATTGTAGACAGCCAAGTTGCTTTGCGCTTCTTCTCCTATATTTTGTTTTGACCTCCTCTCTAGCCGGACGATACTTGGGGAAAATTTGCAAGTGCTAAACCATACTTATAAGTGTGGGGTGCATACCCTTTAAGGTTGTAGGTTACATCCCATTCTTTCTCATATATTTGATTTCCTTGTTCGTCCACGACTAACATAGCTGCCGAATATATAATGTTTTCCTTCGCGTTCATTATGCTAATGAACTCAGTATCAATTATCGCCCTTCGAGTAGGTTTTGATTCCATTGTCATGATCTGAAAATGCTCACGGTTAGGACACTCCACGATCATGTTCAGGTATAGGACCAATAGTTTCTCTTGGAAAATAAATCATGATAGCCCTGATCTGGGGTTTTTTTTTGATTTTATTAAGCTGCCCAATATGAGGGTACGGCCTACTGAATTTCATAGTTTAAAAATTAAACTTCTTTTCAAAATAGCCGACACTCCGAACTAGTCATGTTTACTTCAGCTAATAAAAACAAATTCGCTCTTTCAAAATATACTGAAAACTGGCGGAAATTTGTACGGGTATAATGGGGGTGAAGAAATATAGGTTTCAAGAGGAAATCTCTTTAGTATTCACTAAATTGGATAATTGGATAATAAATTGGATAACTAAATTGGATAATTTAATGTACATGTTGCTCAGATAAATTTCGCATGAACTAAAAAAGGGGGAAACGGGAAAAAAATTGACAAAAATAAACGTTTTTCACTAAATGAAGCACAGTTTTTTCAAGTTAAACATAAACCTTAGTCTAACTTAAATAAATTATCAGGTTCTAAATAGTTTATCGAGATAATTAAATTTTAATTAATAACTTATTGAGAAATTATATTTTAATAAAATAATTAAAGTAAAAAATTGAGTACGAATTGATTATTAGAATAATTAAATAAGAATTTGACTGATATTTTAAGCAAGAAAAACGAACAAAACGGCAAGTAAAAAAAAGGAAGATTAAACACTAAAAACCTAAAAATAGAGCAAAGCACGATTCAGATCAAGTTCTAGCTATGAATAGCGTCAGATTATTTGATTTACTTTTGATTAAAAAGAAATTTTTTTTTCAATCTTCACTTGGAAGGCAATTTCAGTAGGGATTCTACATCTTAGAAAACTCTTATGTCCATTGTAGAGAGGAGATACACAACAGAAATCATGATAGTCCTGATCTGATTCCGTTGTCATGATCTGATGCTGTCCACAGCTAGAACTCTGAACTATGAAAATGTCCACAGTTCTAACTGTGAACATGACCATCTCACAATTAGACTCTTCTGTACTGGTGTTTTTTTTTTGTTTGGACCTGGGTCGATCTTTCATAGAAAATCCGAGGGGACCGCCAAAACCCAACAAATTAAAAGCTACATGGGCTTTGAGTTTCTCCCAGGCTTCCCACAAAACGTGGTCCAACACCACTTGTCGTTCTCAGTCGACCACGAGCTTCCTACTTTGGGCCTTTCTCTCTGATTACCAATGTTTTGACATCGCTCGTATTTTTTTCATTAATATTGACTTGGTTAACTTTACTTGCACACTGTTAAATTTATTATGGTGTTAAATTTGTTATCTTTGAAATTTTTCTTTACATTAGTTAGGGATATTTCCATCTGTCAGGTTTTTTAACCGTTCTGCCTGACTGTGTCGTTACTTTCTCCTCTGTTTCTTGCGTTTTTTTTCTTTTTCGGTTTGTCTAGCGAAATAAGGTCAAACTTTTTGTATTGTTTTTTCAAAAATTCTTGCCCTTTTAATTTCGTTTGTTTCCCGTGTGCGGCTGCTGAGGTCGGCCTTGATTTCCCTATTTCTTTAGCTACTATTTGGTCTGATTCGCCGTCAGACTCTTCGGAACTGGTTACCGACGAATCCGAATTGGAACTTTTAGAGGTGGCACTTTTTGTGGTATCACCTGCCATTCCTTCGTAAATTTCTACTCCCCTGGACGTAGAAGGTTTATTCCCTAAGTCCTCATTTTGAGTCCTCAACTCGGGAGATTTGAAAGATCCTTGAGAGCTTTGGGAGGAATCAAAAGTTTTTGCGGGGTTCCTCCATTGTTTGAATGCCATGTCCTCAGGGGGATGGGGCATTTTTTGCACTAGGGTTTCCCTCCATGAAATCCACTATTTAGGTTTGGCCTTGGACACAGTTATGTCATGATATTGACCTTGCTGGTCATCCGTTGGAGTTTTATTCCCGGGCAATGTACTTTGACTCATTTTTATGGGAAAATTTATTAAATCCATAGCTTCTCGCAGGTTGTTTTAGTTAAATCTTTGGGAGGAGTTTTCTTTACACTAATACCGGGGGTTTCTACAGCTCTGTTTAATTCTTCCTGTAAAGACAGGGGCCTTTCTATTGGTATTGCAGGGGAACCATATCGTCTGGAAATCTTTTGGGGGGACATGGGTCGAAATTCTATCGGGGAAGAATTGGGTTTTTGGAGATATTGTATAATCTAAATCTCCTGCGCTTGCCGATTAATAACTTTTTGGACTTTTTGGCGTTTTTATTTCAGGAAAAAATCCTGGTATTAGGGATGTTTTCTTAGGAACAACTAGATTTTCAATTGCTAAAAATTCTTCAAAGTTTTCCTGATCACTGTCATTCTTAAAATAGTCTTGCTTGAAATTAAAGGGTTTTAGCTCTGCCAATCTTGACCTAGGGGGCTCATTTTCTGAATCTGACGAATCAGTAGAAGAGGGATGTGATACCCATCTCTCTGGAAATTTGGCTCTTTTTATTCGGCTAACATGCGCCTTGTAAGTTCTTCCACTATCGGGTTTTCCATTTTAGAAGTATATTCGTTATCGTACTTTTTGACTATTCTGTACGGTCCAGAATATTTGTTGGAAAGTTTTTTTCCTTCCGTTTTCACCTCGTTCTTTAGGTAAACGAAGTCTCCTACTTTGAAATCTATATTCCCCTTAACTTTGGGTTGGTTTCTTAGCTCTTGGTTTATTTTACATTTTTCCAGCTCTTGCCTAACTATTTTATAAGTTTTCCTCATTCTATTTATGAATTCTTGTTTATAATCTTCTGAGCTATTATAATACTGCCAAGATTCAATAATCTCATCATACGGGATTCTAAAAATCTCGACCAAAAAGTAAATAAAATGGATTGTCTCTGGTTGTTTCGGAATAAGCAGTGTTGATTACGTTAGTTAAATAAGGCAAGAATTTATCCCAGTCGCTCCTATTGTCTTTCGTATAAATACTTAGAACGTTCGAAAATATTTTATGCCTGTTTTCTATTTTGCCATTAGCTTGTGGATGGTACGGCGCTGTCACCATTTTCTCTATATTAAGGAAACTCATTAAATTTTTCGTTACTTTTGCAACAAAATTGCTCCCGTTGTCACTCAAAATTTTATTAGGAATGCCAAATTGTAAAAATAATTTTGCTAACGCCTTACTTGTGGCATAAGCACCTTGATTTTTTAATGCTTTTGCAAAAGTAAATCCTGAAAAATGATCTATAACCGAAAGAATACAAGTATGGCCTCTGCTAGAAACAGTTAGGCCTCCGCTTGTACCGTATAGGTCAAATGAGATAATATCGAAGGGGTACTTTGCTACCGGGATCCTTCCCATTGGAGGATTTGGATAAGCTGGGGGGATTTTTCTCAAATTACATGCTTTGCATGTACTTACAAATTCTTTAAGTTTTGTCAGTGCAGATTGTACGTAAAAGTATTGTTTTAACTTATGGAACGTTTTCATAACTCCTAAATGTCCACCTGTGTCCGAATGAAAATATTCAAATGCAGGCCCTATCAAGTTTTTGGTAACACAGGTATTATCGAGGTTTGGTTTCTGTTTGTCTCAGAAGTCACGATTCTACACAGTATTTCTTCATCAAAATCATAGTAAAAATTATCTATCTCTTTTCTAAGAGTTTTGAATTTATCCGGTAACGCCTCATCATTCACAAAATAATCAATTAGTGCAACACACATTTCATCCTTTTTTTGCTTTCTTTTTATATTTTCCAAAGACAAGGGACAATAGTTAATCTTATTTTCTTTTACTGCGTCTTTGACTTTGTTTTTCTTACATCCATGTTTGCTCTTAGCAATTATGGCGTTAACTTCATTTTCTTCAGCTTCCGACGGAATATTTTCTGGGTACCTACTTAAAAAGTCGCAAGCTGCATTTTGTTAGCCTTTTAAATGTTCAAATTCGTAATCTAGGTCTTGGATTTTCATAATCCATCTAGCTAGAATGCCCGTGGGGTTTTTAAATGTGCGCAGGTACTGCAAGCTTTTATGGTCTGATCGTAATATAAATTTTCTACCAATTAAATAATGTCTAAATTTGTCCAAGTGGTAGATAATAGATAACAATTCTAAGTTTGTGGCGGAATAACTACTTTCGCCTTTTGATAAAGTTTTACTTGAATAGCATATAACTGTTTCTATTTGTTTGGGTGTTCCCTGTAGAGGGTTAGGGTTTTCTACCGGGATTATTTGCGAAAAGATAGCGCCTATGCCTTTTGAGCTAGCATCAGTGGTAACGATGAATTTTCCGTTTTTGAAATCAGGGAGTGATAAAATTGGTTCAGAAGTGAGCGCCTTTTTGAGTCGGTCTAGGGAAGTTTGAGTTTCCTGGGACCAGGTAACATTATGGGAGTTTCCTTTGGTTAATTCCGTGAGGGGTTTCGCAATTTGGGCATAATTGCGTACGAATTTTCTAAAGTAGCCAGTAAGTCCTAAAATTCCCCTTAATTCTTTCATAGTTTTGGGGGGCTTGAGGTTTTCAACACATTTTATTTTATCAGGGTCTGGGGATATCTCTCCCTGGGTTATTACTACTCCTAAAAATTTAATTTTAGATTGAAATAAATTTACTTTCTCAGGCCGGCATTTTAAATTGCCTTGTCTGAACCTCTCGAACACCTTAGCTAATGTTGCTAAGTGTTGTTCAGTGTTTTCCCCCACGCATATAATATCATCAACAAAATGAATCATATTCTTTAATCCTCTTAACAGGTGCAATAGGAGTCTATCTAGCGCGCTTGAACTTGTTTTAAGCCCATATGGTACTCTCAAGTATTCATAAGAACCATATTCGGATGCTGAAAATGCAGTTTTATGGACATCCTTTTCGGCTGTTTTCACTTGGTGGTAGCCTTGGGTAAGGTCCAAAGAGGTAAAAATTTTGTTTTTGCTTGAAATTGAGTCAAGAATTTCGACTATTCTTGGTAGAGGAAATTTATCGCTAACTACTTGTTTGTTGAGAGCCCTATAATCTACTACGAGTCTAAGATCTCTATTCTTTTTTGGTACTGAGATCACTGGTGCACTATACAGAATTATACTTGGGCGTATAATTTCGTTTTTTTTTCTAATTCATGGATTTTATTTTTTAACCACTCTTTGTGCTTATATGGCACACGATATGGCTGTTTTGCTACAGGATTACCAGTCGTTAAAATTGAATGTTCGTAAAATGGTATTAGCCCTATGTCATCTTCAGATGCAGAGAATACATCCTTAAAATTCCATAATAATTCGCATAATTTTTTTCTTAAGTTCCAAGTCCGTAATATGATCCATATTAAATTTGTTTAAAAATTGCGATTTAGTTAAAGGATATTTGTCATTTGAAGTTTTAATACCGTTAACTAGGTTTCTTTTAGAATTTTCCCATCTATTTAAATCATTTTCCGTTAAAACCTGGATTTGGACTAAACATGTCCCCTTTTTAATTGTAATTGAATCATTTTTATGGTTATTGGTTACCCAAATAAAACCTTCCCCTTTGTCAAAAGATATAATCTGTTCCTCACATAACAGATTTTCGGGTATTTCAGACGGTGTCGCAAACCATATTTCTGATTTGCTGATCACTGGCTCGATCATCTGTGATATTTGAATTTTTGCATCGTTTTGGGAGGGACTTTTGTTTTCCTTATCGCAAATCCGTAATATTTCTCTTCATTTTCATTGTTTATTAGATTCATACTGGCGCTATGCTGCGCCATTGCGGCATCTTGTGGCGTCACGTTGGGTTTTACTATTTTTTTCCACAATTCCACTATTTTCTTAATTTCGTTTGACCTGTACTGTCGCATATCTCCTATTTTTATTTTCGCAGATTCAATACTGTTATTATTTAAATTTACTTCATTTTCTGCAATGTCTCTCAGGGTAATTGAACAAATTTCCAATTATGCCATGTCTTTGCGAGACATGAAGTTCATAATACTTCGACATTATACCACTAGAAATTTTGTTTACTGTTATGTTGTCTTCGTAACCTCTGTTACGATTTCTTAAGGTAGAAATTTCTTCCCCTACCTTAGCTGGGTAGACAAGCCTCTCGTTGGCTACGTCTAATAGTATTATATTAGATCTTAGAAAATTTGCCCCTATAATAGCTTCATATGGGAAATTATCACATATAATAAAATTTGTCATAAAGGTTCTATTGTCTCTTTTTACGTTTAGGCAAATTGACCCTTTTGCATTTAACTTATGACCTGTCACGCTCGTTAAATTGGGATTATTAGGGTTCCTCTGTCGTTTAATGTGCAGAGGCAAGATATTAAATACGCCTGAGTTTATTATGTTTACAGTAGCTCCGCTGTCAACTAAGGCCGTAAAGTATACGTTTTCTATACAAAAATCATTAAATATAGGTAACTTGTTAATAATATCACTACAAGAAGGCACTAATATTGTCTTGGACCTATTAAATATTCCTGGCACCCTCTGGGTCCAATTTATGTTTCTGAGGGGCCCGAAACGTTTCCCTGGGGATTTATTTCACGTGTTGGTGCCCGTAATAGATATTCAGACGTATTGGGTTCCGTAGGCATATTTAAATGATTTACGTCTGTCTGTCTTCTCCATGTATTATTATGGTAACGTGGATGTCTCGTGTCAGTGCAGTTTTCTATCGCTGACTGCCAGTGCCGTTGGTTTGCAAAATTTTCATTTCTCATCGGCAAATTTTCATGATTTCTACATTGCATTCTCGCAATATATTGGCCTTGGCGAGTATTTGGGTTTTCAAACCGATAATTAATTTGCCTGTTGGGGGGAGGGTTATACAAATTTGGTTGGTACGCATTATAAGGTACTGATTGGCGCAATCCCCCCTGGCTATAGCCTATTGCACGACCGGTGCTAAAATTTGTTCTTTCTGAACAAATGGTTACCGTAATTTTGCGTATTACCGACAGCAATTCTTGGTATAGGATTGTTGATATAGTGGCACTCTCTCGCGATATGGCCAACACGATTACAATTATAGCACCTTATTGTTGTTGGGTTATTTCCGTAATTAGCTTGTTTAATAGGCTGAAAACGTACTGTTTTCTGCCTAGCGGGTTCTGACGTTTTATTTCTTTGTGCCACTGGGGAATTATCCCTTGAAAAGAAATTGGAGGATGCCTGATCGCCCTTGAAGATTAGGTTCGCGTTTGAGTCGCCTAGGCTATTTATTTTTGCATTACTATGATTAGCAACCATTTTATCAACTTCTTTTAATCGTTCTACTTCCTGAACTGCAAGATCCAGCGTCTGAATATTTTTGGATATTACTACTCTATATAGTTTTGGGGGTAGCCCTTGCAAAAAGGTATTTAGTATGAATTTTTCATACAGTTGCCCAGAAACCACTTCCGTATTTTGCTTCTACAGAAATGCGTATATTATCAAGATATTTACTTATATTCTGTGAAAGATCAATGTTCACCGCTCCGTGTTTTAATTTGTTTATTGAACTGGTTTCTATAAATCTCTCTTTGAATGCTTTTAACAAGTCATCAACTGTATTTATTGGCAAGTTGGCGTTATTGCCTATGGTATGTTCGACCTGTTTTAGAAAAGTTAAGGCCTGGCCTCTTAATCGTAGTAGAAGCATGTCTTTTAACGCTCCAACGTCTGTTTTTTTTTAGTTGTACAAACTGGGTCAATTGGATATTAAATTCGTCAATATCTGACTGACCATTGTACTCTGGTATAGATTTTGCAATCTCTATATTTTTTGCGACTAACTTTTGCACTATTAATAACTCACTGAGTACTTCCATTTTTTTAATTAATTGAAAATAAATTTATTTTTACTTAATCTATTTTGGGGGATGCTACTATCTCCTATGAGATATAAGGGTTTTCCTACCGTAGCTTAGCGACAATAGGCCTAATCACTTTTTTTATATGTCTGTATCTTTCCAACAATTAAATTCAAATTACAAAGTTTCATAGCCTAACTAGTTCGCAAGTTTTTCTCCAATTTCCGACTCGCGCCATTTGTTATGTAAGGTTTTGTGAGGAATTAAGAATTATTAAACTATAAATTCGGACGTCTCAGAGCTTTGTTTCCATGGCACAATTAGATCTGACTTAAGAGATACGAATTCTTATAGGCTAGCAGGGGTTTAGAAACTTTTTCTAAGCTGTGGCGATAACGACTTTTGGTGTTTGTAGGGATGAAAAACGTGGCCTCTTCTTCTCGAGCTATCTGGAGATCAGATTCCTTTGGGAGCATTTACCTTGGAGACTTACGAACTAATTACCTATTATTAGACTAGACGCAGACATATAAATGAAATAAACACAGATAAAAAGACAATAGATTTATTGAACTTACATGCTTAGTTGCACAGCAACGGGTCACTTCAATGACAGTAACGGTGACCAAAATATAATGATTTCGTCTGAATCTCTTTAGGTCTGATGTACTAATCGTTTCAAATCTGGCTTATGATTAAAATTAAAAAACACATCTACCCCACTACCAAACGCAGTTCTTTCGTCCTGCGCTGTAAGGACTGCTCGCCATTGGCCCAAGAGGACCAAGGATGTAAATCTTTCGTCCAATGAGTTCTTTTAAATGTTTTTGATGATTCAAGCATTCACACGGTTTTTTGCCATTTAAACTTCCTTAGAAATGTTGTGCATAGCATTTTTTCTGCTACTAATTATCTTAGCGAAATTCGAACGACTAGCGTCGTTGTTTGACTGAAGCTAGAATGCGATTTCTCTTTTTGCTGATTAAGAATTTAGACTCTTGGAAGCGGTATTTGAACTCAATTAGGGGACGTTTAATTTCTGCCCGAATCATCTTTAGAAGGAAAGAATCCTGTATTTTAAGTATATCATGGTACAACTGAAAGTAAGGAAGAACATGAAAAGCTTTACTAACAGAAATTATTACATATATTAGGGGGTTCGCCCTGTCGTCAATACCTCGTTCTTTACACTAAAGTTTTTCTTAGTACTTTCAAAAGAGCTATTTATACTAATTAAACGGCCTTTGTGGTTTTAGCGTAAAGAGACCAGGGGGCGAACCCCCTCATATACGTATATCAAACCGAACAGAAATTATTGCGTATATGAAGGGTTGCCTCCTCTTCAATACCTTGCTGTTTATGTTATATTTCTACTGTTTGTCCCATTTTTTAAGAACGGCTACTGAAACACAAGGGCCGCATAATCAAACAGTTCGTGGTAACGAACTGTAAGTAAGGAGCGACCCGGCTCAATGATAACCGAAACGCTAATTCCATAAATTTACAAATTTCTTCCGAAAATGCTTGTGCACAAAGGGCTTGACGCGCTTTGATGAATGATGCAATGGTAAACAAGTATCTCGTGATTGATTTTCTTACAAAATAGCAACAAACCCTTTTTCTTAGTTTGGTCTTAATTTTGGCCCCGTTGTTGAAATCAGTACAATTTTTTTCGACGGAATTATGATGCTTATCTAAACATTCAATTACAGCACTTGCAACACCTTCTCATGGTCTGACCTTTGAGTGGTGATAATCCTAAAAGTGCTTCTTTAGGCCCTGAATGAAACATAAATCATACAAAAAGTGAAACTTGTGCATTTATGTCACAAGACTTGTCAGCTACTATTTATAAATCCGAAACCAGTTTGAGATTTTCAACATGCTGTGTCTTTATATTCGAACAAATTGTAATTGTTCTGCTTTAATGGTTTTGGAAGACAATCGTAACTTTAATACTCTTCAAAATATCTGCTTTTGTTCTTAAAATCTTTCAACTTAAACAAAAAAATTATACATGTTCTCGATTTATAGAAGAAATGAATTTATAAAATAAAATGCAACTTTTTCTTACGAAGTTTTTTTTTAATGGAAATATTATTGCGCTTTCGTGGATGATGTGCCAGAGCAGAACTTAAAAAACTTAAGAGCCACAAGTGGCTCTGGAGCCTCTGTTTTCTATTTTTTTGAGGATCTCATTACATAAAATGTTCTTATAGAACAAGTTATTCTATTTACATCACATTGTTTTTTGGAACTACATCTTTGCCTAAATTTACTAAACACTCTTTTTGTCGAAATTGTTTTACATCCCTTTTAATTTATGTTTTCAGAAGTTGATGATGCTTTACCAAGTGACATTAAGAAGCAGGTTGACATTTTGGACCCTTTAATGTTTCCCAAACTTGAAGATTGTCTGATGAGCACTTTTTCCAGCATTTCTGTATCATGTAAATTTGAACCTGAGTCTCAGAAATTTGGCTCCACATCTATTAGGGATGAAGGTAACCATTTCTGATTTCTGGGATCAACTAAATAGAATAAGAATGGCTAAAATGTGAATTAAAAAAGTAAAATCTTAACTCTAACTAGAATACTACTACTTACTACTGAAAACAGAACCAAGCTGCCCTAAGCCAAGAGACGTACAAAATGTCTCTTGATGTGGGACACAACTCACAGTACAGTCTGATTAGCAAATTCAAAAGATCGGAATTTCCAAGTTTGCATACTTTTCTAGGGATCAAGTAAAAAAAAAAGGCAAAAATATTTCTGTCAGCGGACACTTGAAGTTAAAGGCTAAGGGAAACTTACCAAAGTTAAAGGTTTGGAACGAACCAAAACAATGTTATCAGAGGCAATGTTTTATTGTTGTCTATAGAAAAGGCCATAAGGCTACAATTTTTCTTTTCCAGATGCACTTCATATGGAAAGTGTGGTGTTATAAACTTGATAGGGGGTTGGAAGCTCTAGTGCCATTTTTAAGAATTAAAAGAGATTGGAGAGTGCAACTTGCCCCCCCCCCCCCCCCCCCCCCCCCCCCCCCCCCCCCCCCCCCCCCCCCCCCCACCCACCCCCCCCCTCACACCCCCCCCCCCCCCCCCCCCCCCCCCCCCTCACGCTGTCTTTTCCTCAAATGTATCCAATCAAAACTTTGTGATAGCCATTTTGTTCAAAATAGTTCTAAAATCAATAATAAAAAATACTCTGGGGTCAACAAAATCCCCCAGAGTCTGGAGGCACGTGTTGAAAGTTATTCCCTGGGTGTATATAAGGTTTATATGGAAGGGTTGGTTGTATAAACTTAGGAGGGGCTCATTTGATTGGAAATTTTAAAATCCTTTTCATTTTTAAGAGTCAAAAGCTATAGGAGGGGAACTAGACCCCCGCCCCTTCTTTCCCCAAATGAATCCGATCAAAGTATTCCGATATCTATTTTTTTCAAAACAGATTAAACATCAGATAACAGAAACTCCTGGGTTGACACAACCCTTCCAGAGCTTGGATGCACTTGTAAAAGTTGTACCCTGGGACTCAAAGTTTTTATAGAAGGGGTGGTATATATAGAAGTGATTGGAAATTGAAAGTTTTAGTGCTCGTATTAAGAGTGAGAAGTGATTTGAGTGCAACTAGCCCCTTCCCCCACGCCCTCTTTTCGCCAAATGCATCCCTTTTAGCCCATTTTGTGAAAGATAGTTCAAAGATTAGAAAAAAAGTTGCTAAGTCTATTTTACATCAAAATAGCTGGGCTAAAGAATTATAGAATATTTGAGAAAATAAATTACTGAAATTACTAAAATTCAATGATCATTCTGTGTTTGATATTAAGTTAACATGAGGAATTAAGTAAGGGCTTAACATTGACATTAAGAAATGGGAAATAACATGAGAAAAACGTTGCTTAATTAAGCAAAAATCCCTCAATTTAAGTAAACTAATTAAAATAGATCCCTAATTTGTATAAAACAATTTCAAAAAAAAAGTATATACATTTGACAAAAAGAGTATTTAGTAAATTTAGGCAAAGATGTAGTTCCAAAAACAATGTAATGTAAATAGAACAACTTGTTCTATAAGAACATTTTATGTAATGAGATCCTCAAAAAAATAGAAAACAGAGGCTCCAGAGCCACTTGTGGCTCTTAAGTTTTTTAAGTTCTGCTCTGGCACATCATCCACGAAAGCGCAATAATATTTCCATTAAAAAAAACTTCGTAAGAAAAAGTTGCATTTTATTTTTATAAATTCATTTCTTCTATAAATCGAGAACATGTATAATTTTTTGTTTAAGTTGAAAGATTTTAAGAACAAAAGCAGATATTTTGAAGAGTATTAAAGTTACGATTGTCTTCCAAAACCATTAAAGCAGAACAATTACAATTTGTTCGAATATAAAGACACAGCATATTGAAAATCTCAAACTGGTTTCGGATTTATAAATAGTAGCTGACAAGTCTTGTGACATAAATGCACAAGTTTCACTTTTTGTATGATTTATGTTTCATTCAGGGCCTAAAGAAGAACTTTTAGGATTATCACCACTCAAAGGTCAGACCCATGAGAAGGTGTTGCAAGTGCTGTAATTGAATGTTTAGATAAGCATCATAATTCCGTCGAAAAAAATTGTACTGATTTCAACAGACGGGGTCAAAATTAAGACCAAACTAAGAAAAAGGGTTTGTTGCTATTTTGTAAGAAAATCAATCACGAGATACTTGTTTACCATTGCATCATTCATCAAAGCGCGTCAAGCCCTTCGTGCACAAGCATTTTCGGAAGAAATTTGTAAATTTATGGAATTAGCGATTACCATTATAAACTGTATCTTAGGCAAAGTTCTTAATCATCGCCTATTCAAATAATTTTTATTTGAAATGGAGAGTGAGTACCCTGATCTTCTGCTTCATAACAAGGCTGGTTATCAAGAGGGGACGTTTTAAAACGTTTCACGTCCCTTTTTTTGAAACTAATGCATTTCTCCTTGAGAAGGGCGTCCACTATCCAGAATTTGAGATTGAAAACAACAACAAAATACAAACCTGACTGACTCAAACTTCACAAGGAGATGCGAGTATAATTTTTGCATTAATAAATATTTAATACGGTAATATTTAATAGGCTAAAGCGCCGGACGAAGCTGCTTTTCAAATTTTTTTCCAAGACTTTCCTCCTTAGGATAATAACAGCAAGTTGTGTGACTATGATTTATGTTGCTGCTAAAGTTCTAATAAGCACATACAGGCATGGGCACCCACAAGGGGGGGGGGGGCAAGGGCGGGGGGCATCCGTTGTTTTGTACTTTTACCTTAAATTTCCCTATTAATCTACAAATTACTTTTTATGTGTGACAAGCTGAATTCAATAATGAATTTTCTATTTGGAACAGATGCTACTTTATAGGTCCTTGCCTGCCCAGAGTCTCGGGCAAGTGACCCAAAATTTAAAAAATTTGTGAAAAATACAATTTTTTTTTCAGAATGTGGGGCTAAAGCTTAGGCAACGAATAGGTACTATTTGAAAGATAAAGATGGCATTAAACGATTGTTTGCCTGTTATTTCAAGCAAATGTATGGTCCTATGTCAGTTCTAAATTTTTGGTCAACCTTCTTAAGACTATAGGCGGGCGTGCCTTGTTAGCCTCTCATTAGAGACAATCTAACGGTCTTATGTCAATTTTTGAATTCTTGATCAGCATGCCTAAGACTCTAGGCAGGCATGCCTTTCCAAAAACTAACCTGACAAGTATGTGTCCAATAAGAGAGTCATGCATACTCCTGCCATTTACCCGTGCCCAGCCATTTAAACATTTGCCTCTCAATTACTTGGACTATCTGTCTTGGCTTTTCTCTGTCTACAATTACCCAGCGTCTTGATGCAACCTATTGCAAAATACTTGATAACTTCAATTCAAGTCTGCCCGAGTCAGCTAAAAAGTGTCACTCCTTTGGTGCCTTCACAAAAATTATATATAAAAATTTGATTTTTCGTTTTTTTTTAATGCCCGCCTGCGGTTTATGTTTTTGGGCCAAGTTGGTAATGTACGTTTGTATTTAAAAAGCAGTCTGTATGTTAAAGTAAAAGTAAATGTAGTTAAAGTAAAACTATATGATTACGCCAGATGTAATGCCAACATGTAACAATGTAAAAAGGGTGGCAGGTCAAGTCACCTTCACAGGTAAAGTTGGTAATTAGTAAAAGCTTATAAACATAATAGCGTCAAGAGAGTCAAACGAAAAAAAAGTGAATAAATTATCAAGTAAAGACAAAGAAAAAGAGCAAAGAACAACAAAACAAAAGAGGCAGAGAACCCGAAGTATCTACTGCAAGAAAACGGCTTGAAAACGGCAAGAAAATAAAAATTAGCTTATGTATTATTTGGTACACTCCCGAGAACAAACCTCTTTTATCTGTTCGTATTAAGAAAGAATTAGCTTACGCTCAGTGGAAAACAAGCGGGCGACAGAATATATAGGAGTTATATAATTCGGGCTATATATTTGCACACTAAGTTGGTGAGGGTAAAGTATTTGGACGGCGTAAGGTTAGAAAACAATTCTTACTTCATAATATGTAGAATAATTATACATGCATAAAACATTTTGCATGAAGAACCGCTATATTTTATCCTTCCCCCTCCCTAATGTGCAAACATATAGCCTAAATTTGTTAATAAAGTATTATATTTTCATTATATTTTGGTATATTTCATCAGGATTAACCTAACTTCACTTCTCGAGTGTGTACCATATAATAAATAATTACTAAAAAAATAACTTAAGGAGAGAAGATTTGGCTTCCAATTCTTTAAAAATTATTGTAATATTCATATTTGGCCCTTTGGCCAATAAGTTTGCCGACCACATCAATTCCAACACAGTAAGAATTTCCCTTGGACCATTTCTCTTGACATCTCCAAATGTAATATTTAGTCTGAAAAGAGAAAGTGAGACACAATAGAAAGAATTTTGAATAAGTATTCTGGCAACATGCACCAGTGTAAAATATCCCCTGGAAAGTCCACTCCCAGGAAACTTCCTTTACCAAAGAAAAATTATCTCAGTGAGTAATTTTTAAATTTTGATCAGACAACTTTAGGGATAAAAGGGCGTTCTAATTTTTGTTAAAATGAGCCCTCTCCCAATATTCTAGGACTATTCGTACGATACGATAACCCCTGGAAAAAAAAACACGCATCCGTGATCTTTCTTCTGGCAAAAAAAAATATACTAATATCACATGTTTGCAGATGGGAACTCGAAACCTCTACAGTAGGGTTTTCTAACACGCTGAATCATATGGCGTGACTTTTATTGAGCTGTCATGACTTTTAGGGGTGTTACCTCCTTTTTGTAAAATTAGGCTAATTTCCTCAGGCTTGGACCTTTTGATTGGTAATGCTAAACTTAATGAATGAATCTTACTTATTAGGAATCAACATAATAAGCCAATTCTTTTGACACATCTAATCCATGACATCAAAATTTCGTTTCGAGTTTCGTTTTTCATTAAAAATGATCAAAATAGAAAATTTGATTTGTAGGCCTAGCTATTTTAATTGTTTTTTTTTTACAAGTTTCGTAAACACTGAAAGTTTTTATATAGACCAATATGTTGTAACTGTTGTTCAGGCATTTCCATGTATGATACGTTCAGTTTTATCCTTGTTGACCTTTGTTATGTTTAATATTGTATTGCTAAATCATTTATCAGCAAGGGTGGAGAGCAAGTTTAAGACCCCACTTTTTTAACGGCAAGGTGGAAATCTTCCGTAACCCCCTTCTCATCCTAATCATTTAACTTTTTACCTACAATCAAGTCCTCCTCCCAGCCCGATGTTAGACAATTCAATATGCCTAAAGAAGTTTCTCTACGTCCACGGAATTTACTCTTGTGCCGTCACCATAACCTCACAGACCATTTTAATCCAATTGAACCGTCCCCAAAACCCTCTTTCTTGTTTCGGGGGGTAATTGCTAGGGGGTTTATTTTCGGGGGCATTCTTGCTCGGGGGGAAATTGCCGGGAGGTTAAACGCCTAGAAACCCTGTTGACAGTCAAGTTTCTCAAATCACTTTTAATTTCATAGTTTTTTAGTTACCAACGGTAAAAGTTGACCAAACCCGAGGTGCTATGAGAATTAAATCGAGTAGATATTATGGCTGCAACAGAATCAGAGTCCTATACCCCAAGAACCCATCACTTGTCAGAGTTTTCAGTCTATTAAGTGCCGTCCAGAGATCACCAAGTCGGAAATAAGGTGGTAATGTCTATTTTTTTTTTTTTTTTTAAGAGTAATCTTTACCCAAATATTACTTCTACCCTTAGTTTATCTGAGTATTATTAAATCCTTTGGCTAAATATTAAGCTGTAAGTATTCCGTCATCCCTTTAATATCATTACAACAGCCGTCTTCTATTACTCGCCGATTCACAAAGTTGATGCATAGATTCTTGTAGGGATTTGTAATTAAATTTTGATTTTATAATTTCTAAGTGTCCTAATATCGAACTTTTTTCAGTTGGTAACGTCTAAATATAAAAAGATTTAGAAAGTGTTCCAGAGACAAACTGTACATTAATGAACCCATAAAAACACTAATTAGAACTAAATTAAATATTTTCTAGATGAAGAATGATAAACTGGATGACGCTATAATGTCAAAATTTTAAAAGAGAAACTATTCCTTTGAACATCTAAACATTCATCTGAAAAAGATTAAATTTGAGGAAACTAAAAGAAAAATAATTTAATTCTTAAAAAGAAGAACAAATGTATATTTTGATACAAAAAAAACCGAGATTTTATTTATTTATTTTAAACACAGTTGAAGATACTTCATTAGACAGACATTAGAGGGCAACAAACGGTTTAGGACTCTGAACCTGCGGATTGATTTTTGCAAGTGAATTTCGACAAGAGAGTGTGTAAAAGAGATAAAAAGTTGATTTTTTTTCTTGATGTTTATTATTCAAATAAGCATAAACTAATATATCGTAAACTAAGATTTGTTCCACATTATTTGTTTTGCTGTTTGTTCTTACAGCAGTATAAGCTTACAGGAGCATTGTCAATAGGAAAGCGCCTTGTGTCATTTGTATTTTTCTTGCTTTGGAAACAAGTTATCATAATCAATGTGTTTACATAGAACTCCAAGCTGATTAAACTCGATTATATAGTCTTATAATAGTTAATATTTATTGTGCGTGTTCTTACTGATTGCCTTCCGAAAACAAGGTCAAATCAATAGTGGCAGCCAAAACCAGTTTGAAGCAACAATCTGTGAAAACATATTTCTTTTCTGGGATACTCCTTCAGCTAAAAATACAATTCATCAAACATTTAATAGCCCCCTCCCACCGCCAAAAAGACAAATAGAAACATTAAATATTGTTAATGGAAGAATTTCTGTGTGCTATTCACTCCTCCTTTATAACAAAAAAAAAACCATTGATTCACCTGCCTAAAAATCTAACTAAACCGACATATTCAATCTAAAAACTTAAACAATCTAAGGTCAAGCTACCATTAGAACCAGCAAATGTTAAGCTTCATCATCAAAAGATGTAGAGCCGTATTCTTAGAAGTCAGATTCCAGCTTACATTGTCCTAGGATATTCTACAAAATCCGAGGGAGACATCTTTAATTTTAGGAGGTATTAAAGAGTTTAAGAAGTGCCACTAGACCTCACTGTCACTTGGTAAAGCATTTTAATCTTGTGAAATAAACTAAAGACAAAAGGGACATAATAGACATTTTCATCAATGAGGCTTATTTAGGGATGCCAACTACTTTCCATTTTATAATTCATTAGTAAAGAGGAGGTATTAATGAAGAGGAGGTATAATGATGCTTCTAAGGATGGAAATGAGAGGCTAAAATTTTCAAAATCTAAATCCCATTTGCCAGAATAGGTGAAAATTATTGAAATGCTAAGTTTTTATGGTTGTATAATCTGCAGTTAAAAGTGAAAAAAAATTATGATGATGTCAGGCTTAGTTCAGTACTGTAGAAATCAAAGTTAAAATTTACTGATGTTAAAAAAAGATCTGGTTTCATTTGTATCCAAATTTCTTTTTTTCATAATAATACTCAATTATCATAGGTAGAACCAGGAAACAGAAAACAGGGGACCAATTCCTTATAAAAACTGGTTCAACCAAAACAAGTTATTTTAAAATATCAAGTAGAGATTATCTCACCCTCAGCAACCGAAGGAGTGTCAAATATTGGAGGGTGAGGCGCCCCTAATTTTTTTTAGCCATTCAGTACAAACAATTGAGTCGCTAAAAAGGTGATGTAAAGCGCTGTTATTTTACTGGCTTGTTTTATATTAGGAAAATGGATTGATCGAAACACATGAGGTAAAGTAAATAGAGGAAGATTGGCCAGAAAACAAGAAATTTTAATAGCAATGTCACCCAAATCAATCAGTAAAAGTGACTTCCCCTAACATTTCCTCTAGTGACACAATGGAACCCATGTGATCACAGTAATTTCTAGTTCTGGTATGTTGTGATGCTGTTACAAACGAGACAAAAGATTTTCTGCCACAAATTTTGAATTCATAAAATATTTTTATGAACAGCAAAAGAACTTATTTTTCATAAAATCATCATTATTATCATTTCTACTTATCCTCACAACAGTAAAATCATGAGGTCTTAATAATGAGCTCGAAATAATTTGTCAAACAAACTTAATGCAACTTAAAAATTAAAATGCAAGCCCAAAACACATCTTCAACACACTAAACCAAAACACACCAAACTTCAATGATCCCATGTTACAAAGAGGAACCAGAACAAAACTCTCTCAAAAATGTGCATCCTACACAGACTATTTTGAAGCAATGCAAATATATATATTTCATATAGTTATGCAAAGAATACTGCATTGCAACTTTTATTTTATGTCTAATGTAGTATCCTTTAACATAATTTCAAACAATGCAAATATACTTTCCGTACAGGTATGCAAAGAATACTGCATTGCAAGTTTATTTAACATAATTTAACATAATTTCTCCTTTGTTCCCTAGTGTTGTGTTGATGATTACTATTGCCTATTGTTGTCTTCTGTGTTTTTTTTTTCTTTAATCTATAATTCAGTCGGAAACACTCAGAATTGACATTTAAGAAAAACTAACTAATAAACAAAAAACTAAATCTGATCCTCAGTTGAAAAATAAGGTCCTCAATATGACCTCAGCTCTGGCAGTACTTTAGTTTGATCATGCATGTCTGAAGAAATGAAGGGAAGATTCCTATCAACAGGCATTATTTTTTTTCAAAATTTGAGACTTAGAGGCTAGAAATTAAGTTGGCATATGTTTTTACTTTTTGCTTCCATATTGTCATCATGGTTGCAGCGGCAGCTGCAACCTAGTAAAGAGCAAACCACAACCCATAGTAATCAAAAGTTGAAAAACGTGTTCTCGAAAAAACTGTCTAGTGAAAAAAAAATTGACATTTGACACTGAATCAGGAATGGTAAATTTTGTTTCAATTAATCTTAGAAGTAAAAGATTATTGCAAAAAGAAAAATTATAGTGATTTCTAAAAAGAGCCAGAAACCCCTTGAAAAAAGCGTCAAATTGAAATAAAAAGTGCATCATTGGAATCAGTATGCTTGAAAACCTTTTGTAGGATAGTTAAAGTCCCCCACCTTGAACACCAAGGAAAATGACTTTTTTGCACTGATCTGTCTCCCTTTTTTTCTAGAAGGTCTAGGGGGGTGGCCAGAGCATCATAGAGAGGTGTTTAATAGCTCATTAGAAAGTGCAAGTGCCCTTTATAAGTGACCAAAAAGATTGGAGGGCAAATAGCTCCCCCCCCCCCCCTACAGACCCCCCCCCCCCCAACTAGTCCTATAAATTTTGAGATAGCCATTTTGCTTAACATAGTTCAAAGGTCCCATATATATGGTTTTGATGATGATATAGTCCCTGGAGGAGGACTGTATATGGTACCGGGCGTATCGATATCATGCGTATTAGTATCGCATGTATCTTATCGGGAACATTGGTATTTGCTGTTGTTTTTTTTTCAGTCATTTTCTAGGCTCATTTTTTTAAAGCCTGTCCCGGCAAGCCATCATGGGTTGCAGCAGCAGCTGCAACCTATTAAAGAGCAAGCCGAAGCCCTTAGCAACCAAAAGTTAAAAAACGCGTTTTGAAAAAAACTGCCTAGTGAAAAAAATTTCCATCTGACACTGACTCAGAAATGTCAACTATTATTTCGGTTTGGTGATTTTCGAAAATTTATGGTGATTTCGAAAAAAACCTAAAACGCCTCGAAAATGGCGTCAGATCAAAATGAAAAGTGTACCGTTGGAATCGAAATAGTCAAAACCTTGTACAGGGAAGTTAAAGTTCCCCTCCTAAACAACAAGGAAAATCATTATTTTGCATCAGTAGCACTGATCTGTCTCCCGTTTTTTTTTTTTTTTTCTTTTTTCAACAGGTCTAGTGGGCTGCTCAAGTTTCATAGAGAGATTCTTAATGGCTCATTCAAAAGCAATCATATCTACGTACTTTTTATCAATTCTGCCATCTGCAAGTTCCATATGGCACTTTTTGTGCTATTTCTCAAAGGGTTTCACTGTAAATAGGCTATATCAATCAACACGGTTTGAACTTAAAGTGTAGTTTGAAGTTTCTTGAATATCATTTTAAATTTGACAATAGGACCAGAGAAAGGGACTTGGATTCAAAGATCCCTATTCCTGTGTTCATGCCTGAGAATGGGTTTGAAATTACAAACGATTGCTTTGTACATTTCATAGCATATATGCTTACTTATTTTCAATTTCCTTAGCTAAAACGTCTAGCGAATTAAAATCACCTTGGTGGACTGTGATGAAAAAGTTGAGAGCCATGGCTAATTAATAAAAAAGCCAAGAGAGATAGTCTGAGCAACAGGCAAAGCTGGCATAAGCCTTTTATCAGAATTGTATAAAAATGATGTCATTACACTTATTGATATATAGTCTATCATCCATCCATCCTAGGCAGAACTAAGGTTGATAGGCATGGAGTAAGGGTAATTCAAATAGTATATCAGTTTTGTGAGCCATTTGAAGGCGATTGGAGACCAAAAATAAAAAGTTTTCTAAAATTCCTTACTCTATGCTCAGTCCTTCAGACAACTGAGATTGTTCATTTTATATGAGTTTTGCCTACTGGGAAAGCCCACTGGAATTGCAATGGGGATGACTGAGATCATTAATGAAAAAGAATGTCCACTGGACTTGTATGTAAAACGGGGGATATCTGCTCCCTCGCCTTCTCCTGTGTTAAGTATTGCTTAGGGTGAGAACAAATGCACAAGACAAGCATAAACTTCTCGAATTACAACTTAACTATATTATGTTATTTTCCAGGAAATTAGAAAACAGGGATTATGAAACTTATTTACCAATGTTTCATTAATTATAAGATTTTGTTTAAATCGGTCCAATTTTTGGCTATCGTATCAACACTACTAGACAACGCCATATGTTTAATCAATAATACTTGGCTCCTAATAGCGGAATGTGCAAATTGAATGGGCGGTAGCTTTCTTTGAAAATGGCGGGATGACGTCGCCAAGCGCTACTTTAGAAAATAATTAAAAACATGATATATTCAGTGAAGTAATAATATGAACTTTCTTTGCCCCAGCAAGGAGTATACAAGGAGCACACACTTAAAACGTAACAAAAATTATTACTTCACAGCCGTTTTTTTTTTTTTTTTTTTTGGCCAAGTAATTACCGCAATACATTATATATTAAATAGGCTCAGTAATAGTTTTTGTTCGTTTTAAGTTTCAACTTTGCTCTTTACTTCCCTCAGAAAAACTTTGCTTTTATAAATTAATCAGAACAGTAATTAGATAACTTACCACTCTTAATATCAGAAGCTTCAGATGAGGTGATATTTTCTGTCATACTTGGAGTTAGATGTGAGTCAATCAACAGATTCCTCCAATACACTTAAAGTCTCTTATCAGATGTAGATTACTACAAACAACACTTGGAATTAGTCCTCCCTTTTACACAGCAGATCAAAAGCAAAAAGTCCCTAGAAATTAGGCAATCTATAATAACTGATGTTGTAAACTGTAAAGCAAAATTTATATTAATAAAGAGAGGTGGATATCAAGGTTAAAAAAAATATTTATAAAATCCAACTGTATTTCTATATTTTAAGTACCAAAAAAAATGTTAATTAAAATAGTAGAATAATAGCTCTTTGCAGCTTGGAAAATTTTGAGCAATGGAAGATTGATTGTTCAAGAATAATGTTTTCACTTTCCTTCTAGCTATTTATAAAGCCCACTACAAATTTACCATGATATCTACCCACCCCACCCCCTAATGTGCAAATATATACCCTGAATTGTTGATGGCAAAGTTTTGAATCACAAAATTCAGTTCTATTTTTGTCAACAGCATTTGAAAAATTGAAATGGTAGGAAAAGGGTTGGAATTGAAAATCAAGTATTTTACAGGTCAGGTTAGGTTAGATAAAGAGATATTTATTGGCAAAAAGACTATAATAAACCCTATAGGGCCAAATTTGCAATTCTTGGTAAAAAAAAAAATACAATAGCAAAATAATACATCAACCACATATAGTTACCACTGTAACAAAACACAACAGGTAATGGTCAGAAAATACAAATACAAGGGTCATAAATATAGGTCATAATTATAAAACATTTTATACATCATAATGTAAAAAGATAAAAAAATGACAAATAAAATAACCAAATTTTCAAAAATTAAAAAATAATATATGTAAAATAATTTAAATTTTTGGTAAAGATATGGGTCATGATTTTTTGTAAAAAGGGAATAAATTTTTTTTTAATAACATAAGGTAGAATCACCACATATCAGGGATCCTCAGAGGAAAACTCATTGCCAATACAAGTTTTAGTGCTTAAATTTCCTTACCCAGGCAAATGAGCACACCTGCCATAGAACCATATAGCATACCCCTAAGTAGTAGTGTCACCTGTGGAATATCTATGAACAAAACAATACCCAAAAATATAAAAATATACCCAAAAAATTTTCAAAGCTTCCTTGACCACAGCTCACCTATAACTGAATCAAAGTAAAAACTTCCCAACTCTGAAAGAATAACCTTTCAGCCAGTTTACCTCCCAAAGCCTTTTCCCTTTCAAGCCCAATTTTTACAAACTAATTTCAAACTAGCTTCCATAACCCAGCACCTGCTTGTGTTGAAACAAACACTAAATTCCAAAATTATAAAGGGAAGAGAGAAAAAAAACATCCAACAAGCTACCTCAAAATATCATTCAAAATATCTTGATAATTTTATTATACTTATTTAAAAGTTGATTATATTGAAAATTAATCTTTTAAATTGCCAAGCAAGTTTATTGGTGGAAAAACCTCTTACAATTAACTTATGACTGTTTGACTTCTACTTTTAAAATCAATGTATTTAGTACAAATCTGTGCATATTTAAATAGTTGGGGAAAATACAATTAATATATTATATTAAAATGTATATTACTTTTAAGAAATCAGAAATTAACTATTTCAAAATTAAAATCATATGTTTTATTATACATTTTAAAAACTGATGTATTATTAGGTGTAACATTAATATCTAAATCTAGAAAATGGTCATAATTGCCTTTCCCATTGCTGGATTCCAGCTTTAACCCTGGTGGGTATATCTTATGCAAAATCTCAAAAAATTCTGCACAATCACCTGAAGGTCATCTAAATATCTTTTATTATTTGAAAGCAATTAAATTATATTACTTGGGTTCTTTTTATCAATCATAAATTCATATTCTAAATAGCTTAAAAACAGGTCCACTATAAATAAACTATCATTACCCCCTATAGGAATAACACATCTCTGCAACTAGTAGGTTGTCAACAAATTTCTATTTGTCTGGGTAACCCATTAAAAGGCTGTTGATCATGACAGAAAACAGCAGGGGGGGGGGGCCAAGAACTGTACCTTGGGGGAATACCATTATGAATACAAAGGTGGGTGGAGCAGCAATTTAGATATTTGACTGCCTGTGATCTCTTTGAAAGAAATAAGGAAACTAGCTTGACTAAAAGTGTTTCAGTCTGGAATTCTTTGATAAGTTTTTCTATCAAGATATTATGGTTAACCAGGTCAAAAGCCTTTAGTAGGTCAACATAAATTAGGTTTAGCCAGGTGTTTGGTCTTTCAAGTAGTCTCCCCATGGAGTCAACAAAGTGGATAAGGTAATGTGAGGCTGATGTAGATTTAAAATTTCCAAACTGTCTAGGATCAACAAGGGGATGAGCTTGGTCCCTGAGCCAGTCAGCAAGAAAGCTTTCATATAATTTTGAAAAAAATAGAAGTCAAAGAGATAAGACAAATACCATCAAAGCCAGGCTTACAATTTTCTTTTTTTATTGGAGTTATGAAACCTTGTTTCCAAGCAGAGGGAACAGTCCAAATTGAGTGCATTGATTGAAAAGAATGGCAAAGGGGCTTTGAGAGGTAATCACTAAAGGTTTTAATAAGTAGGACAGGAATATCTAGTGGGCAAGTTTTTTACCACATCAAATAGGGAAATTAAAGGGGTTGCAACGCTAGTAGTTTCATAAGATAGAGGAGGGAGACTTTGGACAATTGAAGCAATTAACTTGTTCAGAATATTTGCTGTTGTCTTTGGAGGTTCCTTTAAATTAAAGTTTAGTGGCTCTGGTCTCTTAATGGCAAGTATTTTGAATTGGGGGAATACCAATTTTGGGGTTTATCCTGGCATAGGTCTTTAACTTTATTTTTATAAAAAGATCGGGCAAATTTTCTAATTTGTTTTTTTTTTAAGTATTTTCTTCATTTATTTACTTCGGCAAGTTTACCTCTTTTGAATAAGTTCCATTTTTTCTGTATTAACATTTTAATATGATCATTTATATAGGGTTTATCATTAGAGCATTTTGTTTTTTGAATTGATACTTGCTTCATTAATATTCATGTGTTTGGGGTTATTTTTGCTTCTGAATTGAATTGTATTTAGTTTCAACTTTTAAATTTGTTGATTTGTAATCACAGACTCAAGTGTGTTCTTAATTATATTTCCCCTAAGATCAATGAAAGTAGAAATGTTGTTGGCTATGAACTGGAGTTTTTCCTTCAGCACTAAGAGGGAGGGGAGGGAGAGGCCACACAGAGGGCTGGATTCAAAATTGCCACAAGAAATATTTTTGGTCTGGCAGGAGGCAGCATTAGAAGGCTTACAATTAGATCCAAAAATAGCACTAAATAGATCTTTAGTCTGGCAGGAAGCATAATTAGTAGCTAACATAAGTGGATAATTCTGTCTGGGCACTGGCATCTTTAGTTCCTAGCAGAAAATCAGTCTAGCAAAACTGTTAGGGGACTAGTCTGACACCTGCTTTGGGATGCAATGATAGGGGATACCACCAGATGGTTAATTGAAAATAGTACAGTCTATATATAAAGAAAAAAACCTTAGCCAAGCATTAGCTTTTCTTAATATGTTTCCTTATGTTCAGCTGGACTCCTATGCTTTAAATACTTGTTGGCTAATTTCAAGATTTGTATATAGCCTATATACACTGTCAAATTAGCCATCTGGTGGTATCCCCTATATTTCAACTTATATTTAAAATATCCCACAAGTCAGCAACCAATAAAGTTCAATACACACTACCCTATGATATCAACTAAGTAGTTGGCTATTAAGGTCTCACTAGGCTAAGGTATGCACTGACGCTTGAAATATCAATAGCATAAATATTTAGGTTGCAATTTAAGGTAGGCCTGGGATATATCAAACAAACTAATCAATAAAGTTCCTTATAAACAGCAAAAATAACTAACTAGTCGGTATCAGGTAAGAGCATACTGAAGTAGCCAACTATTCAGTGGTAAATATACTTCTACATGGCCTACTACACTCATCATCATCATCATCATCAAGGGTTTTGAGTTCCCCTTTGTGTTGAACACCTTGGGAACCAAAGCACTGTTTTATATATATCACTTCACATAACTTAAATGTTTTTATAGCGTCAAGTCTTTTCCAATTTCCTTAAAGAATTGTATTACAATTCTGACTATTTTCAGGTTGTCTTCTAAGTCATTCAGCCCTCCAAGAATAGAGTGCAAACTTATGGGGTCAGGCCTCCCTCTGAAGAAAGCATATATCTTGTCTCTTTGCTCCTGATACTCCTCGCAATCCAATATTAAATGTTCCACAGACTCTTCTTCCGAACAAGTCATGCAATTGCTGTCTTCACCGTAAAATCTAGCTCTGTAGTTATTTGTGCCACAGTGTCCTGACCTCAATCTGAACAGTAGGCGTCCTTCGTGTCTGCTAAGGTTTTTATAAATTGACTTTTCGAAGTTCCAATGCAGCTTTCTTGTAACAAATAAATTGCCAGTCTGATCTCTCACATTCTCAAAGCTTTCTCGTAATACAGCTTTACGCACACATTCCAATTGACTGATCACTATGGGGGTAGAAACAATTACGAACCATTCCTTCTGTGGCTGCATGTTTGGCTTTGCTATCTGTCAATTCATTTCCTATTATTCCCACATGTGATGGAACCCACTGCAATACTATTCTCCTCGATTCCATCAACACTAACAACTTTGAATAACATTCAGCTATTTCTCCTGATTTGTACCGATCTGCCTGGAATGACTTAATGGAAGAAATCACAGCTTTAGAGTCAGAACATATCAATATGCCAAAAATTCCTCGTGCACTTCTGATAATGAAAACTCAAGTGCTTCTGCAAGAGCTACTGCTTCTGCTTGGAAAACTGATGCTTTACTGTGAAGTTTAAACTGTTTTGAAACATTCATTTTAGGGACAACAAATGCAGCACCAACCATCCCTTCATTTTTCGATCCATCTGTATAAATGTCTAAGAATCCTTGATACTTTTCTAACTTCCATATCCGGAAACAGGTATTCCAATCTAAGTTATTACTCTGCTTAAAGTCCAAACCACATACTACAGATTTCTCTTTCCAAGGAGGTGGTAACACCACTTGAGGTACTCTTAACATCTCAGTGAACTTCAGTTCAATTCCCTGAGGTTTTACAATACTGTCACATTGTTCAAATATATTTGCCTGGAACCTCTTATTTTTGGGGTTTGCAGTGATGATTCTTCCTTGTTTTATAACTCTTGACTTCAAAGGGTTGGTTTTATCAGCTATCCATAATCTTTGCATATACTTCAATACACTTATTTTCTTCTAGTCTCAAGTTCTGGTAGACCACTTTCAGATTGTAAGAATATCACTGGTGTTGTTTTTCTTGCTCCAAAAGCAATTCGTACAGCAGAGTTTTGTATTACATCCAGTCTTTTTAATGTTGAATGCGGTCCAGACCCATATATCACTGAAGCATATTCAATTTTAGGTCGAATATACTTCACATAGAACTCCAATAACATATCTGCCTTCATCCCCCATGAGTATGAAGTGAGCAACTTCATAATATTTCAATCTCTTCATACATGCAGCACGAACCATTTCAACATGTGGGTACCAACTCAGTTTGTCTGTAATTACACACCAAGGACCTTAGTCTGTTTCACGTACTCAATAGGATTACCATTGAGATAAAGAATGGGTAAGTTCGTTATTTTCTTTCTAGTAATCACCATCATCTTAGATTTGTGAGGGGAAAATTTTCAAATCGATTTCCCTTGGCCCAAAGTTCAATTTGTTGTAATGTGGATTTTACAACCTCCATTGTCTCACCTAGTGTTCTTGCTACTGCCCAAAAAGATTATCGTCAGCAAATATCATCCCTTTCGACTCTCCATTCTCAATCGGTATATCATATTCTGCAATATTATAATAATCAGGACCAAGTGCTGATCCTTGTGGAACCCCGCGTCTTCTTCTTAATATAATACTAGACTCTACAGAGCCAACTCTAACAGTGTCTTCTCTTCCTGACAAATAGTTCTCAGTAACAGCTAATGTCCTTCCTCTGATTCCGGCTTCCATAACCCCACTCAATATCTGACGATGCACCATTGAATCAAAAGCACTATTCACATCCAAATGGACAATAACCATAATCCATCCGTTCTGCAATGCATAAAGGGCATCTTGTTTAAAACAGAGCAGGTTTTCAACTGTGCTTTTCTTTCTCCTAAAACCACACTGGATATCATTTAGAAAAACCCCTCTTTTCTATCTCCCAATTTATCCTCTTTTTATCATTCTTTCAAAAACTTTACCTAGTACCGGTAACAGTGTGATAAATCGATAGTTTTCTATTTTTGACATATCCTTACCAGGCTTAGGTATCATCACGGCCTGGCCTTTTTTCCAAATAGTAGGGAACACTCCACTGTCCCAAGCAAGGTTCATTACTTCCAATAACGCATCCATCCATTTATTAGGCATTGCTTTCACAAATCGTGAATGAATCATATCAGTGCCTGGGGAAGTATCTGGAAGACTCGTCACAATATTTTCCAACTCTTTCATGGTAAATGGCTGGTTATAGGGTTCATCGTTACCAACTTTACTAAGTCTTCTTACTTTTGCTGTTGATCGTGCTACCTCATCATGAAAGGGATCTTCTCTTCCGATAGTCTTTAATAAATGCTTTGCACCTCCATTGGCTTTTTCTAAATCACTAATCAATATCTTGTTTTCAAAAGTAAGGGGGGGGGTTTCTGTCTTATCACCTTTTACTTTCATATTCTTTATAAACTGGTAAACTTTAGACACTGGCTTCCTAAAGTCCAGACTTTCAACAAATTCTCTCCAACTTCTACGTTCTGCCTCAATCACACATTTTTTAAACTTGGTGTAAGCCTTTTTAACTGCAACATAATTCTCGACTGTAGATATCCGCTTGTAAATGTTTTGCTGGCACTTTAACTCCTTTTTGAACTGACTGCACTCCTCATTCCACCACTTAGAATAATTCCTTATGGTTTCACATCCATCAGACATGGGTATAGAGTTTTTGGCTGCTATTATGATTCCATCTTGAATAGCTTTCACTTTGTCATCCAAGGACTGTGCTTGCTGCACAATTTGTTTAATATCCATATTTTCAAGTTGACAATTAAATTCCTTCCAATTTGCCTTTCTAATCTTAAATCTTGGAATGCTAGTTGTTTGCTTGGACATGGCTTATCCACGTGTACTAACACTGGTAAATGGTCACTATGCAGTGTAGGATCTTCTACCACCTCAACATCTACTTTGTTGCAAAATCTAGTCCTTGTAAACACCAAGTCTATAGTTGAATAAGTACTGAATTGCACATTCTTTCTTGTAGGTAAACCCTTAGGAGTGGCCAAGTATACATCTTCTTCAAGTAAAAATTGTTCTATACTTTTTTCCGGAGTCATTAATTAAATCACATCTGCACCACATTTTACTGTGTGCATTAAGGTCACCAACTATTATAAGTTCTTCTGCTTTAGGTACCTCATCAAAAATTTCAGCTGCCAAGGAACCAACTTCCTTGTTGTTACCGCTTGGATTGTAAATATTCACAATGTTGATCACAGTTTTGGAGTCAAGATATAATTTACATCCAATTACCTCCACTTCTTCTGAAGGCTCATCACCATAATCAATGTCCCACTGTTCATAATGCAAATTTGTACGGATTGCAATCATAACACCTCCTCCATCCTTTGTTATTCTGTCTTTCCTTATTATATTAAATCCATGATATCCTATTTTAATGTAAGGTTTAAGCCATGTCTCTTGAATGCATATGACATCCACTTTCTCTTTAATCGCATAATGGCATACCATGTCCTTCTTCTCCTTCATCACTGAACATGCATTCCAAGAAAGTAACTTTAAAGTCATTTGTCAGTACACTTGCTTCTTATTGCTTCACAATCAATTGGTCCCATATTTAATTCATTGATAAATGAACAAAGTTTTTCCACTTTCTCCAGCAGGGGAAGGCTGGCCATATCTAGCAAATCTGGGGATAATAATAATCCAACAAGAATTTTTGTAACTGTGTCTGATACTCTTCTATATATGTCTTGTTCGGTTCCTTGGTTTGGAAGACCACTACGCTGTGTTGACTTGGCACTGTGAATTTGGTTACTGTGAATAGCTTGGGCATATGTTCACTACATAACTTGTGCTCTCCTATATCCCATGTTATATTTTTCTGCCATTTCCAGAATATTTCTATTTTGCTGCCTAATTGGACACTCCCTTGATGTTGAAGAATGGCAGCCTTTACAATTGGCACATTTGTAAAATTTAACTTTTTCTGCAGGATCACTGTTTTTGAGGGGACAACTCACTGACTCGTGCTTTCCACAGCACCTCAAACAGACTGGCTCATTTGCTCTACAATTTTTCTGTACATGGCCATAACGCTGGCATTTAAAACACTGGAGAATTCTACGATTGTAGACAAAAACTTCTTTTTTCCTTCCGCAGCACCATACACTGGGTGGCAGAAAATTGCCTGTAAAAACGACCATGACCACATAACTATCCTCAAGTTTCTTTAAATCCCTGTTATATCTCTTTTGACGAATTACTTCTGTAATCTCAACAGATGACTCTATGCATTCTTTAAGTTGTTCATTGCTTAGATACAAGGGCACTCCCTTGATGATTCCTCTTTTAATACATTCCTTCTTTTTTCCCCTCACTGATACACCTCCAATTGATTGTATTTTCATTACTTTTTCAGCTTCTTCATTGTCGTTGACATGAACTATTAACACATTCCTTTCTCTATTTGATTCAAAATCAAACTTGATGGGAAAAAACATTCTCCTTTAAACATTTCGATATTGAAAAATCATCTGCTAGTTTCTCATTTTTATCTGTCACTTCAAATTCCACTCTTACTTGAAGCAATTCATTCAACGGAATCTCAATTTGACCAGAAACTTCTGCTTCTAATTCTTGCCTTTTTACTATACTTTGCAAATTCTCTACTGGGGACCTCACACGTTTTCTTCCCAAGGATGGATTCAAACCCAGACTTGGGAATCTAATCTTTTCATTCACTCTGCCATCTATTAATCCTTCTGCCAACATTGGATTTACACTTGACATATCCTCATCAGAATCCTCTGATAATGGTGGAAATTCATTATTGTTATCAAGCACACTGGAACCTGTTTTTAACAGGTAAATTATATCCACTCATACTAAGCGCACTGAGTCGTCCATTAGAGTCACTAACTGGGATACGCAAAACTTGCTGCTGAGGCTGGAACTGTCTCTCCTGGGGAAAATGGGCTGCCTGAAACTGGCTGTTTGGCATTGGAGCTCTAATATACTGCACAGTGCTACTATACTGTCCACCAGCACTGGTATTCGGTTGTATGATCATATAGGGTGGAGTTGGATAAGCTCCAGGAATTAGTGGACCCCCCTGCTGGGGGTCTTGGCTGCTCATATTGTCACTTCCAACTTTAATACCACTAATCAACTTACTTTCCTTCAGTTTACAGTCTTCTTAACCATTAAAATCACCAAAAATCTCAAAAGAATCCAAAAGCACGTGTTCACAGGATGAATGCAACCTTGCCACTGGCCTACTACACTCGACCCTTGATTCTTCCTGTTTTTGAATGTCTCGCTAACTTCTTCCATGCGGAATTAGTGTTGCCAGATAGTAGGTGTGGAAAAACGCCCCGTGGTTTCAAAAACAAGCCAAAGCAAGCCTATCCCGCTCAGTGTAGAAAAATATATTAAGGAGAAAGAACACACAGGTGACGATTTCCAACAGAACCCATATTGCTCGGTAAATAAGCACCATTTGCATCGTAGACGTTGCAGGCCTTATGTTTATCATAAAATTAATAGAGCGAAAGTACTACAGAACAAGGAGAGCTAAATAGATGGTAAGAGCAACTTTTTTATCTTGATATCTGTTCGTTTTCGTTCTCCTTACTAACTTTTCTATGCTGTTAGGGCGTGCCCGGAGCATTTGTCTTGAGAGTTCTGCAGGAGTAATGAATCGCACCAGGAGTCAGAGTCAGCGGCAACTGCATCCAGTTGAAGTAATAAGCGTGTTCAGTACAAAAACTTGAAAAAAACGCTTCAAAAATATGTTTACATGCTTTTTTTTTACTTTTTCACGAGTTACTCAAAAATTAGGTTAGAGGGGGGGGGGGGGGTTTCTTATCTCAAATACCCATCCCCCAGGGATATGACTTTACTCTTGAGTAATTTTGCATTGATTTGTATTTGATTTATTCGTACTGGATTCAATTGGTTTGGATGGGAATACTAATTATGCTGCTAAGTTCTTCAAAGCACTTGTTTTTATAAGTATCTGATTATCAAAAATACTGGTAAACATTGAAAGATTCACATAAATGACAAACGAAATTTCAAGCAAGCCAAAGCGCAGGATTTTGCGTTCAAGTTGAGTTCCTAAAGTCAAGTTCTCACTGCCCAGAAATTTTCCTGGGCAGAATTTTTTTTCTGGACAGAAAAAAATCTTGGAATTCAAGATTGTTCATACCGGAACAAAGCTCATACTGTCCATATACTTTTTCTGGATGGATTTTATTTTCTGGCCATCGGAAAAATTGGCTTAAGATTCAAAAAAGATCATGAGGCTACAACTGTTTTGCTATTGTGCTTACATAGAAGGAGAAAGAAGAGAAAAGGCTTAAAAGCCTCAGAGACTATGAGAAAAAGAAAATTTTGGGTCAGAGACTTTTTGAAAATGAGAAGTGAAAATGGTGCTTCAAAATTATCAATAAACTAATCAATAACCTGCGTTTGACGGATGCAGATTGATGTCATGACTATTTCAGAATAAAACCTAAGCAATTTGATTACCTGCTTATTTTGGTTACACCGTATATTACAAGACAAAATACAAACTTCAAAGCAGCTATATGACCTAAAGAAAGGCTTGAAGTGACATTAAGACATCTTGCAGCTGGTGGTACACAGAGAAACCAAAGCTTCACATATTACCTGGGAAGGTAGATTGCCAACTAAATTATATGGAACACTATGAATGCAATCTGCCAAGTGCTGTCCCCATTATTTTCATGATTTTCCCAGTGAGCAATCTGACTGGAAGGAAATTTCCCATGAGTTTGTGGTGAAATGGCATTTCCCCCAATGTCTTAGAGCTATTAATGGGAAGCACAAGTGAATCCAGGCTCCACCAAACTCAGGGTCACAATATTTTAACTACAAGCAGTTCCACAGTATAGTCTTGATGGCTATATGCGATGCAAACAATCGGTTTGTCTATGTTGACATACGCAGTTATGGTCGGCAAAGTGATGGTTCTGTGTTTGGCAATTCAAGTGATTGACTGTATTTTAGATCTTCTAGGCAGTGATACGATTGATACAGGAAATGCCACCTACTTACCATATGTGATTGTTGGAGATGCAGCTTTTCTCTTGAAAACAAACTTATTAAGAACCTATTCTGGTGATCACCTTCCAGTACCAGAGGAAATTTTTAACTACAGGATTTCTCGTTCTCGAAGGATAATGGAAAATGTATTTGGAATTCTTGGTGCCTAGTGGAGAATGTTCAGAGAAGCAATTAATGCAAAGCCTGAGAATATTGACTAGGTCATACACATTTGTGTTTGCCTATATAATTACTTGCGTGCCGAAGATCTTACAACTCCAAAAAGACACTCGAGGTATGTTAGCAACACAGTTATCAAGTATTTTGCAGTAGGTTGCATAGGTTGCATTAAGACATGGCTAATTGTAGACAGAGAAAAGCACAGACTGATAGTCCAAGAAAAATTGAGAGGCAAGTGTTTAAATGGCTGGGGCACGGGTAAATGGCGGGAGTATGCATGACTCTCTTATTGGACAAATACTTGTTTGTTAGTTTTTGGAAAGGCATGCCTGACTAGAGTCTCAGGCATGTTGACCAATATCTGAAATAAAAAGACTGGATCTAGTTAACATCATTTTTTTAAGAAGGGGAAAAAGCCCAGAAGCATAAAGGGCAGAATGATCACAGAATGTAGCATATAGCCTACCCAGTGCACGTCTATTATACTTCCCTCGATTGGTAAGAATCTTAGAATAACACTTTTGAACATCACGAATAGTGCACTGCCGTAGGCTAGAGATTGAATTAGTAACACTAATACCCAACCACCGAAAGGCAGAAACAGAGGGATAGAAAAACTGCAACAGAATAAGGCAGCATTAGAGGAAGTTAAAAACTAGAAACTCACATTGTTCAATATTAAGAGAAAGACCAATTTTAGAAAATAAACGTGAAACTCTCGAGACCATAAATGAGAGACCTTGCTTATATTTATGCAAAAGTAGAAAATCATCCGCATAGGCAAGATAGAAACATCTGAGAGTCCAATGAAATAATTTGATCTAATTTCATCTAATATACCAGAAATGCGTATTTTGAATATACTAGGTGACAAAACCTTTCCCTGTATGACACCCTGACGTACATGAGCACACGGAAGTCCAGATTTGTTAATTCGGAGAATAGAATTCTCATACCCAAAACGAAGAAGAAAAATAACTGAAAGATTTACACCGTTATTAAAAAATTGGAAAAAGCACGACTTTGGACTACACAGTCAAAAGCTTTAGAAAGGTCCAAAGTATATATTTAAAGTGGGGACCTCTCAGCCAGGCTATTCTTAAAGGCGAAAAAAAAGGACACGGTGTGCATGTTGACAACCAATACCAGATTGAAACCCGAATTGATTCGATCCGAAATTTACATTTTCATTTAAATGAGGAAGTAAAATATGTTCAAGGATTTTACTCAGGTTACACGCAGTGGCTATAGGTCTATAAGATGACCAATGAGAAGGGAGTCTTCCCCCTTTTTAATATTGAGGTGACGGTTCTACAAAGAAAGCTATCCAAACCCAGTGAAAATGTTGAACACATTTGGAACAACAGCTGCAAATGAAATAAGAGAACAACACACTTCAGATTTAAATTATTTACCCTAATAACATCAATATCAATGGACGAAGATTTCAGTTGCTTAATTGTATTTTCAACAGCAGCTACCGACACTGGAATAATATTGCCTTGATGAAGCGAAGGTGGAAGAATTTTAGAAAGTAACCGAGAATAATGTGACTTCACACAAAAATTAATTTTGGAAAAGAATTGACGAATAGTAAACATACTAAGCTGAACTAGAAATCAAACGACCATTATAAAGATCCTTTTTATCCAGCTTTTCAGTATTGATCAATTTGGACCAATCCTTTTTAGATGCTGGAAACTCCATACCCTTATAACGAATGAATTTTAGGTACTTTTTATTTTCTTTCTTTTTTCTGCTTTATATCTGCAACAGATCCCGACGTAGGTCTACAACAATCAACCCAAACTCGCAGCCAAAGTTCTGCCTTATTTTTATAATTCTTTAATACAGGATCGGCAGCCTTTATAGATTTCCGCGTTTTTAATAGGAATAAGCTCTTCGGGATCCGCAATTTTTTCAGCTTCTTTCATATAACTAATAGTATCACCATAATATCTATCAAGATCACGTTACTACCCTTTACTTGTAATTGGAGTAGAAATAAGGCACAAGAATACAACTAAGCAATGTAGATAAAGGCAATACATACAAAGCAATATTGGCACTTTCCCGATTACTACGTTTAAACCATTTAGAATTCCCAATAGGGACAACATTGCAAAGACTACGTTTCAATTTAGCAGTAAATCAAAGCGATAGATGGTCAAAGTCATCAGTCTCAATATCAACATGAATAATCGAGCATTCTAGCTGTGACAAACTGAGTATATGATCAATATTAAAAACACTACCAGACTGATGGATGTAAGAGAATGGTAAATCTTTCTTCAGAATCACGTAAGGGGGCATGCACTCCAATATTTCTCGGGATCGATAACTTTGTTCATCTAAATCCGTCTTAAAGTCACCAAGAACTATAAAATCAAGTTTATTTTCCTTTTCACGATTCATAACAGAGTTTAAAGACTTGCATGCAATAGCAAATCTACTTATTGAATCCACTATATTATTTTTACATTGAAGATAAACATTAGCAAACACAGTATTATTTACTCTCACAGCAAGAGTGTGCTTACCCAAATAAAAGAGGGACAGGTTGAAAAGATCAAGACTTCTTTTTAAAATACGGGCCAGACCTCCAGAAGGGTGACCACAATGGGGAACTGCATCAGAAGTAAAAACACTTTACTAGGTAGCTAAAGTGGTAACCGAGCTAGGCTTAGAAATAACAGTACCAAGGATAGCGAAAAAACAAACGAATCGGATTATTGTACCATTCAGTACACACGAAAAATATTATTATTATTATTTATTGAAAACCTGTCTTATTACAAAAAGAAAATGACAGAGCACTATAAAATAAAAGCAAAATCACTATGCAACTATTACAATGTAACTAGTGTAGAAAGAGTTGGTTCCAAGCATGTATTAACAACAAAACTGACGGAGCACAACTAAAAACAAAAACAGAAGGGCACTATACTTTATAGGATGAGAGATAATTAGAAAACACAGAAATAATGAAGAACACGGGCACTTGTAACAAAAATGAAGAAAATGAAGAAGAGGAGCTATGACAATGTATATAGATGTGGCTAGTGAAAAAGGAGTTGTTTCGAAGTGCGGTTTGAAGTTTTTTGGTTGTGTTTTTCTATGAGCTTAACAACAGCTGTAGTAGGATTTCTATGGGAAGTCTATTGATGAGCTTTGAATTGCGTGTCCATATTGGATATCTTAGTAAATATTTTGCGAAACGGAAGAAGGTTGAACGGATTTTGAATTTATCAACGTGTGTAAGAACGTTTTTGAAGGGTGCTATATAGAGGATGTGAAGCAGAGCAACAGTGTTGTATAGGGTTGACAGATAACGGCGATTAAAACGAAGCTTAGCAGAGACTATGGAATCGTATGAAGCTGATATGCGACGTTTGATGTGTTCTGTTAAAAGATTAAGAATGCGAGAAATTTTATTTCCAATGAGAATGCCAAGATAAATGATTTGGTTGGACGGGCGTTTCTTTGAATTTCAAAGTACAATTTCACCAAGAAGTGGGCCTTTCCAATTAAAAATGACTATGTCAGTTTTTTCAGCGTTGATTTCAAGACCAGATTTTAAATACTCGGTTTGAAGTTTTTGAAATATTTCAGGAATTTTGTCTAAAGTCCGGCCAAGGTTAAAAATGTCATTAGCATAAGTGACTAAGGAGATATTATGAATAGAAGGAACGCAGGACATCTGACACGGATCTTGAGCGTCGAGGACCTAGTTGTTGAAATAACAAGGGGAGGCAATTGCACCTTGGCTTGCTCGTTCCTTAACTGGCACAGTTCTATCCTGTGGATTCGCCAATTCATCTTTCTCAAGGGGGATTTTACGTTGGACTCGTAGCTTGGTATACATATCCCTTAAAGATCTGATGATAGCCGGACTTACTCCTCTTTTAGCCGCCCTTAAGAGAATAAGGGGGTGGATCAGGGAGTCAAAGGCGTGGCAAACATCGTAACTAGCCAAGGCGAGAGAAGTATATGAGAGAGAAGCATGAAGCAGTGCATTAGCAACAACTGCAAGGGCGTCCGCACAACCAATACCATGTTAAAAGGCAAATTGATGGGGAGGCGTGTAACATTTTTCTTCTACCTCTCTTATGAACATTAGCTCATAAAGCTTGCAAAGGGTGGTTGATACATTTATCGGTCTGAGAGATGTGCATTGACTGAAGGTTTCTTCTTTTTTCTTCGGAATAGGAGAAAGATATCCCACACAGAATGTTGACGGAACCCAAACCTTGAGTAAAAATCATTTGCAGTGATAAATTGAGATGTTCTAAAAGCCCAGGACCACCACATTTGATATGCAGAGCGTGAATTCCATCTATACCTCGTTACTGCTTTGGTTTAAGGCGCATAATAGCATCAGCAACAGACATTACAGATACTATGTAATCAGAATCAGGGAAAGCATGTAAAAATTGGTCAAGCTCTTCAACATATTTGTGTTTCAAGTTGGGGGTCTGGTGGAGAAAATTCAGCCTCATGAAATGAATACCAATCAGATAAAGGAGTATCGGCAGCGGAAATGAGAGTTTTGGGGATCCTGGGACAGATAGACGACCAAAAGAAATAAGGATTATCTTTGATTTTTTGTGTGCTGTCTGTTTTGTCATTTGCTTACGGTGATTTTGAAGCTCCTTAGGAAACTTCTTCTTTGTTGCAATACGGATGGAATTAACAAGACCGGACCGTGGTCGGTCGCATTCAATCCATAAATATAGCCAAAACTTTGCTGAATCAAGTGATTGAGAGAGACTTTGATTTTCCTGCCACTTAGGAACATTTCCTCGATGCCAACGGTTCAATGAAACAGCAGGAGATTCAGCAAATTGTAAAGCGTGGCATATCTCCGCACAATGAATATCAAGAAGGATACATTTTACCTCAGCGGGCAACAGTTAGTGCTTGATCAACAGAACAAAGGGTAACTTTATCTTGGAAAAGATTATAGAAACACTATCCCAGTACAATTCAGTGTTGATTGACGCCCAATTACGTACATACGACGGATTTGGTGTTTTTGGGTGATAGGTAGGTATATGAGAAGTTTTATTTGGTGAAAAAGAAAACGATATTGGCATGAGATCAGATATTAAATAATTACACAGAACCTTCGGTCGTGAGACATCTAAAAAATGGAAAAGCAACAACATGGTCTATGTTGATGTCGACGAGGAATTGTAAATATATGTGAAATTTCTATTTTTGTCAACAACATTCAAATGATTATCAAATATTTCACCAACCAGAGAAGAACGGGCAGATGGAGCAGTTAGGTTACAGTTAAAATTTCCAACTATTAGACATGCAGAATTACTAGAAATAATACTCGAAATACTTTTACAAAGTTTTTCAGAGGCAAGAGCAAAAAGGCGTTCGGACGTATCATTATGGTAGTCAGTGGGCAAATAAATATTATAGATAAACACATGATCAACTTTAAGAGCAAGAAAGTAATCACTGGTCTCTACAAGCACTGAACGTAGAGCGGAATTCACGTAAGTCACAAGACATCCCGATGGTCTACCGCCAGCACTATTTTACTTAGCTGGAGTTGCATAGCAGGTGAACCCTTCCTTAGTATTTAAAAGAAGACTAATGCTTAACTCACTTAAAAGACGCTCTTGAAGGCAAATCACGTCATGTTTTGACACGAGCTCATCAAGAGCTGAAGACTTTTGAACAAACCCGCCGTTAATGTCTAGAGTTAAGAACCTTATATTAACATTATGGTCGACCATGAGCACTTTGACCACGAGGGTTACGCTGAATTCTAGCTGGACAATTATTTGGGCATTTCACACTGTAACAAATATGGCCAGCGGCCTTGCAAGACACAGAACTTACTAGCAGTACACGCATTAGAACGGTCAGATACGTGACGCATAACTATCCTCAAGTTTCTTTAAATCCCTGTTATATCTCTTTTGACGAATTACTTCTGTAATCTCAACAGATGACTCTATGCATTCTTTAAGTTGTTCATTGCTTAGATACTAGGGCACTCCCTTGATGATTCCTCTTTTAATACATTCCTTCTTTTTTCCCCTCACTGATACACCTCCAATTGATTGTATTTTCATTACTTTTTCAGCTTCTTCATTGTCGTTGACATGAACTATTAACACATTCCTTTCTCTATTTGATTCAAAATCAAACTTGATGGGAAAAACATTCTCCTTTAAACATTTCGATATTGAAAAATCATCTGCTAGTTTCTCATTTTTATCTCTCACTTCAAATTCCACTCTTACTTGAAGCAATTCATTCAACGGAATCTCAATTTGACCAGAAACTTCTGCTTCTAATTCTTGCCTTTTTACTATACTTTGCAAATTCTCTACTGGGGACCTCACACGTTTTCTTCCCAAGGATGGATTCAAACCCAGACTTGGGAATCAAATCTTTTCATTCACTCTGCCATCTATTAATCCTTCTGCCAACATTGGATTTACACTTGACATATCCTCATCAGAATCCTCTGATAATGTTGGAAATTCATTATTTGTTATCAAGCACCTGGAACCTGTTTTTAACAGGTAAATTATATCCACTCATACTAAGCGCACTGAGTCGTCCATTAGAGTCACTAACTGGGATATGCAAAACTTGCTGCTGAGGCTGAACTGTCTCTCCTGGGGAAAATGGGCTGCCTGAAACTGGCTGTATGGCATTGGAGCTCTAATATACTGCACAGTGCTACTATACTGTCCACCAGCACTGGTATTCGGTTGTATGATCATATAGGGTGGAGTTGGATAAGCTCCAGGAATTAGTGGACCCCCCTGCTGGGGGTCTTGGCTGCTCATATTGTCACTTCCAACTTTAATACCACTATTCAACTTACTTTCCTTCAGTTTACAGTCTTCTTAACCATTAAAATCACCAAAAATCTCAAAAGAATCCAAAAGCACGTGTTCACAGGATGAATGCAACGTTGCCACTGGCCTACTACACTCGACCCTTGATTCTTCCTGTTTTTGAATGTCCCGCTAACTTCTTCCATGTGGAATTAGTGTTGCCAGATAGTAGGTGTGGAAAACACCCCCGTGGTTTCAAAAACAAGCCAAAGCAAGCCTATCCCGCTCAGTGTAGAAAAATATATTAAGGAGAAAGAAACAGGTGACGATTTCCAACAGAACCCATATTGCTCGGTAAATAAGCACCATTTGCATCGTAGACGTTGCAGGCCTTATGTTTATCATAAAATTAATAGAGCGAAAGTACTACAGAACAAGGAGAACTAAATAGATGGTAAGAGCAACTTTTTTATCTTGATATCTGTTCGTTTTCGTTCTCCTTACTAACTTTTCTATGCTGTTAGGGCGTGCCCGGAGCATTTGTCTTGAGAGTTCTGCAGGAGTAATGAATCCCACCAGGAGTCAGAGTCAGCGACAACTGCATCCAGTTGAAGTAATAAGGGTGTTCAGTACAAAAACTTGACTTGAAAAAAACGCTTCAAAAATATGTTTACATGCTTTTTTTTTACTTTTTCACGAGTTACTCAGAAAATTAGGTTAGAGGGGGGGGGGTTCTTATCTCAAATACCCATCCCCCAGGGATATGACTTTACTCTTGAGTAATTTTGCATTGATTTGTATTTGATTTATTCGTACTGGATTCAATTGGTTTGGATGGGAATACTAATTATGCTGCTAAGTTCTTCAAAGCACTTGTTTTTATAAGTATCTGATTATCAAAAATACTGGTAAACATTGAAAGATTCACATAAATGACAAACGAAATTTCAAGCAAGCCAAAGCGCAGGATTTTGCGTTCAAGTTGAGTTCCTAAAGTCAAGTTCTCACTGCCAGAAATTTTCCTGGGCAGAATTGTTTTTCTGGACAGAAAAAAATCTTGGAATTCAAGATTGTTCATACCGGAACAAAGCTCATACTGTCCATATACTTTTTCTGGATGGATTTTATTTTCTGGCCCTCGGAAAAATTGGCTTAAGATTCAAAAAAGGATCATGAGGCTACAACTGTTTTGCTATTGTGCTTACATAGAAGGAGAAAGAAGAGAAAAGGCTTAAAAGCCTCAGAGACTATGAGAAAAAGAAAATTTTGGGGTCAGAGACTTTTTGAAAATGAGAAGTGAAAATGGTGCTTCAAAATTATCAATAAACTAATCAATAACCTGCGTTTGACGGATGCAGATTGATGTCATGACTATTTCAGAATAAAACCTAAGCAATTTGATTACCTGCTTATTTTGGTTTCACCATATATTACAAGACAAAATACAAACTTCAAAGCAGCTATATGACCTAAAGAAAGGCTTGAAGTGACATTAAGACATCTTGCAGCTGGTGGTACACAGAGAAACCAAAGCTTCACATATTACCTGGGAAGGTAGATTGCCAACTAAATTATATGGAACACTATGAATGCAATCTGCCAAGTGCTGTCCCCATTATTTTCATGATTTTCCAGTGAGCAATCTGACTGGAAGGAAATTTCCCATGAGTTTGTGGTGAAATGGAATTTCCCCCAATGTCTTAGAGCTATTAATGGGAAGCACAAGTGAATCCAGGCTCCACCAAACTCAGGGTCACAATATTTTAACTACAAGCAGTTCCACAGTATAGTCTTGATGGCTATATGCGATGCAAACAATCGGTTTGTCTATGTTGACATACGCAGTTATGGTCGGCAAAGTGATGGTTCTGTGTTTGGCAATTCAACTCTTGGTAGGAAAGTGATTGACTGTATTTTAGATCTTCTAGGCAGTGATACGATTGATACAGGAAATGCCACCTACTTACCATATGTGATTGTTGGAGATGCAGCTTTTCTCTTGAAAACAAACTTATTAAGAACCTATTCTGGTGATCACCTTCCAGTACCAGAGGAAATTTTTAATTACAGGATTTCTCGTTCTCGAAGGATAATGGAAAATGTATTTGGAATTCTTGGTGCCTAGTGGAGAATGTTCAGAGAAGCAATTAATGCAAAGCCTGAGAATATTGACTAGGTCATACACATTTGTGTTTGCCTATATAATTACTTGCGTGCCGAAGATCTTACAACTCCAAAAGACACTCGAGGTATGTTAGCAACACAGTTATCAAGTATTTTGCAGTAGGTTGCATAGGTTGCATTAAGACATGGCTAATTGTAGACAGAGAAAAGCACAGACTGATAGTCCAAGAAATTGAGAGGCAAGTGTTTAAATGGCTGGGGCACGGGTAAATGGCGGGAGTATGCATGACTCTCTTATTGGACAAATACTTGTTTGTTAGTTTTTGGAAAGGCATGCCTGACTAGAGTCTCAGGGATGTTGACCAATATCTGAAATAAAAAGACTGGATCTAGTTAACATCATTTTTTTAAGAAGGGGAAAAAGCCCAGAAACATAAAGGGCAGAATGATCACAGAATGTAGCATATAGCCTACCCAGTGCACGTCTATTATACTTCCCTCGATTGGTAAGAATCTTAGAATAACACTTTGAACATCACGAATAGTGCACTGCCGTAGGCTAGAGATTGAATTAGTAACACTAATACCCAACCACCGAAAGGCAGAAACAGAGGGATAGAAAAACCGCAACAGAATAAGGCAGCATTAGAGGAAGTTGGACCATTAAAAACTAGAAACTCACATTGTTCAATATTAAGAGAAAGACCAATTTTAGAAAATAAACGTGAAACTCTCGAGACCATAAATGAGAGACCTTGCTTATATTTATGCAAAAGTAGAAAATCATCCGCATAGGCAAGATAAGAAACATCTGAGAGTCCAATGAAATAATTTGATCTAATTTCATCTAATATACCAGAAATGCGTATTTTGAATATACTAGGTGACAAAACCTTTCCCTGTATGACACCCTGACGTACACGGGCACACGGAAGTCCAGATTTGTTAATTCGGAGGATAGAATTCTCATACCCAAAACGAAGAAGAAAAATAACTGAAAGATTTACACCGTTATTAAAAAATTGGAAAAAAAGCACGACTTTGGACTACACGGTCAAAAGCTTTAGAAAGGTCCAAAGTATATATTTAAAGTGGGGACCTCTCAGCCAGGCTATTCTTAAAGGCGAAAAAAAAAGACACGGTGTGCATGTTGACAACCAATACCAGATTGAAACTCGAATTGATTCGATCCGAAATTTACATTTTCATTTAAATGAGGAAGTAAAATATGTTCAAGGATTTTACTCAGGTTACACGCAGTGGCTATAGGTCTATAAGATGACCAATGAGAAGGGAGTCTTCCCCCTTTTTTAATATTGAGGTGACGGTTCTACAAAGAAAGCTATCCAAACCTAGTGAAAATGTTGAACACATTTGGAACAACAGCTGCAAATGAAATAAGAGAACAACACACTTCAGATTTAAATTATTTTCCCTAATAACATCAATATCAATGGACGAAGATTTCAGTTGCTTAATTGTATTTTTCAACAGCAGCTACCGACACTGGAATAATATTGCCTTGATGAAGCGAAGGTGGAAGAATTTTAGAAAGTAACCGAGAATAATGTGACTTCACACAAAAATTAATTTTGGAAAAGAATTGACGAATAGTAAACATACTAAGCTGAACTAAAAATCAAACGACCATTATAAAGGTCCTTTTATCCAGCTTTTCAGTATTGATCAATTTGGACCAATCCTTTTTAGATGCTGGAAACTCCATACCCTTATAACGAATGAATTTTAGGTACTTTTTATATTCTTTCTTTTTTTCTGCTTTATATCTGCAACAGATCCCGACGTAGGTCTACAATAATCAACCCAAACTCGCAGCCAAAGTTCTGCCTTATTTTTATAATTCTTTAATACAGGATCGGCAGCCTTTATAGATTTCCGCGTTTTAAATAGGAATAAGCTCTTCGGGATCCGCAATTTTTTCAGCTTCTTTCATATAACTAATAGTATCACCATAATATCTATCAAGATCACGTTACTACCCTTTAATTGTAATTGGAGTAGAAATAAGGCACAAGAATACAACTAAGCAATGTAGATAAAGGCAATACATACAAAGCAATATTGGCACTTTCCCAATTACTACGTTTAAACCATTTAGAATTCCCAATAGGGACAACATTGCAAAGACTACGTTTCAATTTAGCAGTAAATCAAAGCGATAGATGGTCAAAGTCATCAGTCTCAATATCAACATGAATAATCGAGCATTCTAGCTGTGACAAACTGAGTATATGATCAATATTAAAAACACTACCAGACTGATGGATGTAAGAGAATGGTAAATCTTTCTTCAGAATCACGTAAGGGGGCATGCACTCCAATATTTCTCGGGATCGATAACTTTGTTCATCTAAATCCGTCTTAAAGTCACCAAGAACTATAAAATCAAGTTTATTTTCCTTTTCACGATTCATAACAGAGTTTAAAGACTTGCATGCAATAGCAAATCTACTTATTGAATCCACTATATTATTTTTACATTGAAGATAAACATTAGCAAACACAGTATTATTTACTCTCACAGCAAGAGTGTGCTTACCCAAATAAAAGAGGGACAGGTTGAAAAGATCAAGACTTCTTTTTAAAATACGGGCCAGACCTCCAGAAGGGTGACCACAATGGGGAACTGCATCAGAAGTAAAAACACTTGACTAGGTAGCTAAAGTGGTAACGAGCTAGGCTTAGAAATAACAGTACCAAGGATAGCGAAAAAACAAACGAATCGGATTATTGTACCATTCAGTACACACGAAAAATATTATTATTATTATTTATTGAAAACCCTGTCTTATTACAAAAAGAAAATGACAGAGCACTATAAAATAAAAGCAAAATCACTATGCAACTATTACAATGTAACTAGTGTAGAAAAAGAGTTGGTTCCAAGCATGTATTAACAACAAAACTGACGGAGCACAACTAAAAACAAAAACAGAAGGGCACTATACTTTATAGGATGAGAGATAATTAGAAAACACAGAAATAATGAAGAACACGGGCACTTGTAACAAAAATGAAGAAAATGAAGAAGAGGAGCTATGACAATGTATATAGATGTGGCTAGTGAAAAAGGAGTTGTTTCGAAGTGCGGTTTGAAGTTTTTTGGTTGTGTTTTTCTATGAGCTTAACAACAGCTGTAGTAGGATTTTCTATGGGAAGTCTATTGATGAGCTTTGAATTGCGTGTCCATATTGGATATCTTAGTAAATATTTTGCGAAACGGAAGAAGGTTGAACGGATTTTGAATTTATCAACGTGTGTAAGAACGTTTTTGAAGGGTGCTATATAGAGGATGTGAAGCAGAGCAACAGTGTTGTATAGGGTTGACAGATAACGGCGATTAAAACGAAGCTTAGCAGAGACTATGGAATCGTATGAAGCTGATATGCGACGTTTGATGTGTTCTGTTAAAAGATTAAGAATGCGAGAAATTTTATTTCCAATGAGAATGCCAAGATAAATGATTTGGTTGGACGGGCGTTTCTTTGAATTTCAAAGTACAATTTCACCAAGAAGTGGGCCTTTCCAATTAAAAATGACTATGTCAGTTTTTTTCAGCGTTGATTTCAAGACCAGATTTTAAATACTCGGTTTGAAGTTTTTGAAATATTTCAGGAATTTTGTCTAAAGTCCGGCCAAGGTTAAAAATGTCATTAGCATAAGTGACTAAGGAGATATTATGAATAGAAGGAACGCAGGACATCTGACACGGATCTGACACGGATCTTGAGCGTCGAGGACCTAGTTGTTGAAATAACAAGGGGAGGCAATTGCACCTTGGCTTGCTCGTTCCTTAACTGGCACAGTTCTATCCTGTGGATTCGCCAATTCATCTTTCTCAAGGGGGATTTTACGTTGGACTCGTAGCTTGGTATACATATCCCTTAAAGATCTGATGATAGCCGGACTTACTCCTCTTTTAGCCGCCCTTAAGAGAATAAGGGGGTGGATCAGGGAGTCAAAGGCGTGGCAAACATCGTAACTAGCCAAGGCGAGAGAAGTATATGAGAGAGAAGCATGAAGCAGTGCATTAGCAACAACTGCAAGGGCGTCCGCACAACCAATACCATGTTAAAAGGCAAATTGATGGGGAGGCGTGTAACATTTTTCTTCTACCTCTCTTATGAACATTAGCTCATAAAGCTTGCAAAGGGTGGTTGATACATTTATCGGTCTGAGAGATGTGCATTGACTGAAGGTTTCTTCTTTTCTTCGGAATAGGAGAAAGATATCCCACACAGAATGTTGACGGAACCAAACCTTGAGTAAAAATCATTTGCAGTGATAAATTGAGATGTTCTAAAAGCAAGGACCACCACATTTGATATGCAGAGCGTGAATTCCATCTATGCCTCGTTACTGCTTTGGTTTAAGGCGCATAATAGCATCAGCAACAGACATTACAGATACTATGTAATCAGAATCAGGGAAAGCATGTAAAAATTGGTCAAGCTCTTCAACATATTTGTGTTCAAGTTGGGGGTCTGGTGGAGAAAATTCAGCCTCGTGAAATGAATACCAATCAGATAAAGGAGTATCGGCAGCGGAAAGGAGAGTTTTGGGGATCCTGGGACGGATAGACGACCAAAAGAAATAAGGATTATCTTTGATTTTTTGTGCTGTCTGTTTTGTGATTTGCTTACGGTGTGATTTTGAAGCTCCTTAGGAAACTTCTTCTTTGCTGCAATACGGATGGAATTAACAAGACCGGACCGTGGTCGGTCGCATTCAATCCATAAATATAGCCAAAACTTTGCTGAATCAAGTGATTGAGAGAGACTTTGATTTTCCTGCCACTTAGGAACATTTCCTCGATGCCAACGGTTCAATGAAACAGCAGGAGATTCTGCAAATTGTAAAGCGTGGCATATCTCCGCACAATGAATATCAAGAAGGATACATTTTACCTCAGCGGGCAACAGTCAGTGCCTGATCAACAGAACAAAGGGTAACTTTATCTTGGAAAAGATTATAGAAACACTATCCCAGTACAATTCAGTGTTGATTGACGCCCAATTACGTACATACGACGGATTTGGTGTTTTTTGGGTGATAGGTAGGTATATGAGAAGTTTTATTTGGTGAAAAAGAAAACGATATTGGCATGAGATCAGATATTAATTAATTACACAGAACCTTCGGTCGTGAGACATCTAAAAATGGAAAAGCAACAACATGGTCTATGTTGATGTCGACGAGGAATTGTAAATATATGTGAAATTTCTATTTTTGTCAACAACATTCAAATGATTATCAAATATTTCACCAACCAGAGAAGAACGGGCAGATGGAGCAGTTAGGTTACAGTTAAAATTTCCAACTTTTAGACATGCAGAATTACTAGAAATAATACTCGAAATACTTTTACAAAGTTTTTCAGAGGCAAGAGCAAAAAGGCGTTCGGACGTATCATTATGGTAGTCAGTGGGCAAATAAATATTATAGATAAACACATGATCAACTTTAAGAGCAAGAAAGTAATCACTGGTCTCTACAAGCACTGAACGTAGAGCGGAATTCACGTAAGTCACAAGACATCCCGATGGTCTACCGCCAGCACTATTTTACTTAGCTGGAGTTGCATAGCAGGTGAACCCTTCCTTAGTATTCAAAAGACTAATGCTTAACTCACTTAAAAGACGCTCTTGAAGGCAAATCACGTCATGTTTTGACACGAGCTCATCAAGAGCTGAAGACTTTTGAACAAACCCGCCGTTAATGTCTAGAGTTAATAACCTTATATTAACATTATGGTCGACCATGAGCACTTTGACCACGAGGGTTACGCTGAATTCTAGCTGGACAATTATTTGGGCATTTCACACTGTAACAAATATGGCCAGCGGCCTTGCAAGACACAGAACTTACTAGCAGTACACGCATTAGAACGGTCAGATACGTGACTAGCAGAACCACATCTACCATAGAGGGTACATGATTGGCAGTTCACTGCTAGGTGCCCCGACCTCATGACACTTAAAGCATCGACGGGGAAGGAAGATAAATTCCTGGACAGGCAGACGTTCATAACCAATGTGCACTGATTCTTTTAGGAAAAAGTTAAGGTCGCTACGGGTCTCGAATTGGACTTTGAAGGTAGGGGTGGCGCCACGCTGGTTTATCTTCGTGCTTCTGGGGATAATTTGCCGAAGATCAGAACAGTCTAAGGATTGGGGCACTTGTTTAACAACGGCTGCAAAGACTAGTTCTCTCATAGAAGCATTCATAGAAGGCTGAGAGGCTTTCATACTCTCAACTATTTTACTAGCCGCTGATTTGGAGCGCAAAACAATTTTCCAGTCGTTATTTGATCGCTTCAGTCCCGTAATATCATTTGAAGCTTCTTTGCATATATTGTCAATAAACTGTTTACGGTCATGAGGATCCTTGATATCTTGTGGACAGTTTTTAAGCACTACAGCATACGATGGCTTTATGATTTGCGAATTGTAAGTAGCAGAGGTTGACGCATTGTTAACTTGTTCAGCATTCAAAAAGTTCTTATTTAGAGCGCGTGGGTTGTGACGTCAATAAATCTATCTAGCTTACGGGAAATCTCTTTTCCTTTTGTAGCCACTGTAGCAGAAACAGCATCGCCAACAGCTGGAGTTTCACAGGTATGAAAAATAACGAAACGCGGTATATTTTACTTCTCTTTGGCGGCTGAGACGAGGAGCTTACACATGTCAATGTCGTCTTTGACATGACTGACGACTCGGCCTTGCGCATTAATCTCAGATTAAAGAAGTCTCTTTGCTTATAAAATCGCATCATGTGTGAAGAATTACACAGCCGAGCTTATAATGCAATCTATTTTCCAGAAAGTGATCGCGCAAGAAAATTCAACACATCATTCAAAACGGGTTTTTCGCTCATGCTTGCTTTTCAGTAATTAAGCGGAATCCAAGATTCACAGTCCAGGAGCGGTCCTAGAATAGATGTCAGAAAAAGAGCAGGAGAGCTGAAATCGGAAGGTAATACGTGTGCACTGAATGAATACTGAAACCGATTTAACCCCACTAAACGAGGGAAGTGTCAGCCCCCGTTCAACCTGATCCCTGCAGTTTAAGGGAGACTCTCCCAGCAGGTACAACGGCACTTGCCACGGGTTTACCGCCCCTCTTCTGCTTGTCAATTAGAGTTACACAAAAACAGCATGGCACACACTATATATATATATATATATATATATATATATATATATATATATATATATATATATATATATATATATATATATATATATATATATATATATATATATATATATATTATATATATATATATATATATATATATATATATATATATATATATATATATATATATATATATATATATATATATATATATATATATATACATATATATGTTCAGAAATTAGGTCAGTACAAATATGTCAGGATTATACGTCACTAATCCCTTTTGCGAAAATTTTATTTTCTTCACTACAACTTACAGAATTATTAATGTCCATATAATATCCAATTTTGATGTTGACACTTTGAACTTATTCCCCTGTTAGACACAATCATTTCGGACTTAAAAAGTCATTTTTCCGTTGAAACGCTGGACACTTTTAAATTCAGTATTTTCTTGCCAATAAACTGTGTGGAAACGAACAAACAACAATTCGCTAAAACGATTCATGACTTGTCAGAGCGATACTGGTTAGTAATGGGTTTCCCCTCCCAATCGGTTTGTGAATTTGCCCTGGCCGGAGAGGTTGAAATATGGAAAACTTGGTGGCTTCGTCTGAGAAAAAGCAATAAATGCACAGGTAGAATACCCGAAACAGTAGAGGAAACTTTAGAGAAACAGAACTGGAATGCTGATATTTTCCCGAATATTTCAGCACTCTTGCAGATTCTCATTACCCTACCTATCAGTGTGGCTCGGCTAAGAACTAAAGTGACGGGGAAAAGACTCGTCGGACTTGCCCTTCTTCATGTTCACCGTGATATTGTCATAAGTGTAGAAAGTGTTAGCCTATTGATAGATTTGCTAATAGTGAAAATAAGAAGCAAGAATTTTCTTATATAATATTCATAGTGTTTCTATAAATGTAGTTTTGTGAATAGCTTTACAGAACTGACAGCGAAATGATGGATAGAAGCAGAGACATGCAACTTTCAATATCAGTAAGGTACGTTAGGCTTAATTTAGAATTGGAATTTTTTGCAACGAGTCGCCACTCCCTTTCTAAAATCCTGGATCCCCTACTGGAAAGGTTTTTTGAAACTTTGTTCATGCATTTTTATTTGAATTACACAGGCTGTTGTACATAAAGGCTTCGTTTCTTATATATATTCATAGGAAAGGAATGTATTACTAAGGATCATTTTCCGATTTATAATCTTTAGGGAAAGCAAGCAATGAATAGCTTACAAATTTCAAAAACAAAATACTTGATTGTTTTCCACTTTAAACCTGCTCTCAACAGACAATTATAACATTAAGATACACAAGTATAACTGTAACTTTTCTAAAAAATCAACGGTTCATAGCCGTGCTGGGCCAATATCTTTGTTGTGGGTTCTCTTATTGTAATTGTCGTTCAGAGGCTCATTTTAATCTTTTACTCATTAGACTTCTTAAAAATATATTTTTTTTTAATCTGGAACAATTAAAATAAACAAAATTCATTATTCCGAATACCTTCTTTTGTTATGTAGTTCCCTGAAAATTGCAACAACGTGAACCTACTTGATATAATCACGCAAATAAACTAGATGAATTTTTATATATTTTTTTTAATGCTAAAAAAAACTTTGACAGAGCATAATTTCAGGTCAACTTAGATATTTTTCAGATGATTCGACAGAATTAATGTGAGGGACAAACCATTTGTTGAAGCACTTCATAGTGTGGTGGGGAGGGGAGTGAACTTGCCTTATCCCCTTTCATTTTATATCTTGTTGTTCATAACTTTCAAAAAAGTCTTAACTCGTCACTGTTTGTATTTTTAAATATTTTAGGGAGGGGAAATTTAAAATCTCGTCCTTATCACCTCTCTCTTTACGCCAAAATTTTTTATTGTTTTAAAAAATTAAGTTATGAGAAAGAGTCAAACTGTAGCGTAAAGAGCAAGGCGTTGATTAGGGGACAGCCCATTTCATATACGGAATAAGTTCTGTTCGTTTTAAATTTTGATGTTGCTCCTTACTTTCAGTTAAAAAACTTGTTTTTTTTTTTATCTAATTTCTGAACATTTTGAATTAATACAGGTTTTGATTTTGGCTAATCGTACATGAATAATTAAAACAAAATTTGCATACTAATTTTACTTTTTTTTCGTTGAAAAGCTTTTTCGAAAGTTCTTTAATTTTATTTGCGAACTTTTTTATTAGTAATAAATGTACTTTACTTACGAATTAACTTCCATAACGAACTTTTATATTCATATATTATAATACGTGTATCAGATGGTTCACCCCCTAGTTAATACCTCACTCTTTACGCTAAAGTTCGAATTTTATTCCAATTGTTTAAAAATGACCCCTTAATCACAAAGGCTGCGAATTAGAATAAATAGCTCTTATGAAAGTATTAAAAATATCTAGTGTAAAGAGCGAGGTATTGACAAGGGGGTGAACCTAATCATATACTTAATAATTTCTGTTCATTTTAAATTCTAATGTTGCTCCTTACTTTTAGTTGACAAAATTTAATTTCTGATCGTTTTTGAAATAATGCTGGGAAATCCGACACCCTCTTCATAGCAATGTCCCTTACCCCATGGAAAGACCCCCCACGTAACCCAACCCCTCACTACCAGCAAAAGTCCCCCCTGAAAACGTCTGTATGCCTCCCAATAACCAATACCATAAGTAAACATTGGCAAAGTTCATAACTTGCAGCCCTTCCCCCGGGACTGTGGGAGATTCAGTCATCCCCACAGACATAGTCAATATATTTTTCAACCATGGTAAACACAAAATGGCTATCTCAAAATTTTGATCAGGTGACTTTGGAAAAAAAATAGCGTAGGAGGGGGCCTAGTTGCCCTCAATTTTTTTGGTCACATAAAAAAAGGGCACTGCAACTTTCAATATCCGTTCGAATGAGCCTTCCCGATATTCTAGGACCACTGGGTCGATACGACCACAACTGTAGAAAAAAAAAACACAAAAAAACACACATTTGTGATCTTTCATCTGGCAAAAATACAAAATTCCACATTTTTGCAGATATGAGCTTGAAACCTCTTCAGTAGTGTTCTCTGATGGTGTGACTTTCATTAAGGTTAGCCTATAGCTTTTAGGGGGTGTTTCTCCCTTCTTTCGAAAATAAGGCAAATTTTCTCAGGCGCGTTACTTTTGATGGGTATGACTAAACTTGATTAAACTTATATTTTTGAAATCAACATAAAAAATCTGATTCTTTTGATGTATCTATTGATATCAAAATTCTGTTTCTTAGAGTTTTGGTCACTATTGTGCCGGCTCGCTCCTTACCCAGTTCGTTACCATGAACTGTTAGAAAAACTTCTTAAAACTGCTTGATAATAAGTGTACAATGTTCTTACCGACGATTTTTGCTGTGTTCTTCCAATATCTTCAGGTAGAAAAAATGAAAATAACGCTAACTCCTGAAAACAGCATCAATAAAGTCAATCCTTTCACATCGAGAACTTTCTTTTGGTCCCTAGACTCAGTGATTTAACTGGCTAGATTTTCATTCCGCTTTACCAAAGTTTTCAGCCCACCATGCTTCATCCATAAAATGTTATTTTCTTAAAAAAAATTTCATTACAAAACTATCCAGTTGGATTGCACCCAGTTTTTTTCACCTGGCTTCCTGTTTGATTAAATAAAAAAAAACAAGTTTTTTTAACTGAAAGTAAGGAACGACATTAAAACTTAAAACAAACAGAAATTATTCCGTATATGAAAGAGGCTGTCCCCTCCTTGACGCCTCGCTCTTTACGCGAAAGTTTTTTTTATTGTTTTAAAAAAATAAAGTTGTGTGACAGTCAAACTGTCACACAAACAAACGGAACAATTTCTGTTCGTTTTAATGTCACTCCTTACTTTCATTAAAAAAAAAACTTGTTTTGTTTCGTATGTTTTTATTACGTATATTACAGAGTTCACTCCCTAGTCAATACCTCATTCTTTACGCTAAAGCTCGAATCACAAACTCCTGAATCACAAAGGCCAGTTAATTAGAATAGATAGCTCTTTAGAAATTACTAAAACAACTTTAGTGTAAAGGGCGAGGCATTAAACATGAGGCGAACCCCCTCATATACGTAATAATTTCTGTTCCTTTTAAATATTAATGTTGCTCCTTACTTTTAGTTGAAAAAAAAACTAGTTTTTTTTATTTAATTTCTGATCGTTTTTTTAATAATGTTTGGAAATCCAGTGCCCTTTTCATAGAAATGTCCTTTCCCCCAAGGAAAAGATCCACCCCCATAACTCCCTTCTCCGACCCCCACAACCAGCAGAAAAAAACCTCTTGAAACGTCTGCATACTTCCCATTAACCAATACTATATGTAATCAATTGGCAAAGTTCAGAACTTGCAGCCCTTCCCCCGGGAACTATGGAGGATCAAGTCATCCTCAAAGGCCTTTTTATTAGGTTTTCAACCATGTTGAACAAAATGACAATCTCAAAATTTTGATTGGGTGACGTTGGAAAAAAATTAGCGTGGAAGAGTGCCAAGTTGCCCTCCAATTTTTTTGGTCACTTAAAAAAGGGCACTAGAATTTTAAATTTTAGTTCGGATGAGCCCTCTCACGATATTCTAGGACTACTGGATCAATACGATCACCCCGAAAAAAAAAAAATAAACACGCATCCTTCATCTTCCTTCTGGCAAAAATACAAAAATCCACATTTTCGCAGATAGAAGCTTGCAACTTCTAAAGTAGGGATCTCTGACACGCTGAATCTGATTGTATAATGTTCATTAAAGTTCTATGATTTTTAGGGGTTGTTTTCCCCTTTTTTCAAATATAAGGCAAATTTTCTCAGGCGCGTAACTTTTGATGGGTAAGACTAAACTTAATGAAATTAATATATTTGAAATCAGCATAAGAATCTGATTCTATTGATGTGAAAATTCTGGTTTTTACAGTTTTGGTTACTATTGAGCCGGGTCGCTCCTTACTTACAGTTCTTTACCACAAACTGTTTGATCACTCAAAACACTAATTAAGACAACATCTTCGCCAACAGGAAAATCTATTTCCAAATTCCAAGCCCAATAGAGCCGACTTGTGACAATTTGATAAATTGAGTGCTTGCCCCCCCCCCCCCCCCTCAAAAAAAAAATTCGTGGAAGTTTTAACTGAATTCTGAAAAATTGTAAGACAACATAGGGTGGTCGCTCCAAAAATACATATAAAAATTGTCAAGTTTCTAACAAAAACTAATATGTAATCTATAATATTTGAAGACTTTTCACTTCTAAGAATTCTTTTGTGCTTATTCAAAGAGCCTGATTCAGAAAACCTTTTCTCATATATATTAACTAAAAGCATTTTTCACTTGTGTGCACTTGTTTATGCCTGATCAAACATCCACCCTCAGCAAAGCTTCTCTTACAAAATATCACACTGAAAATGTTTTTCTTTTGTATGCATTCGTTTATTTGTAGTCAAGTTTGACGAATCAGCAAAAGTTTTCTTGCATATGTTAAATTGAAACGGTTTTTCACCTGTATGCACTGGTTTATGTCTAGTCAAATATTCCGACCGAGCAAAAGTTTTCTTACATTTATCACACTGGAAGGGTTTTTCCCTGTATGCACTCTTTTATGACTGATCAAATTTTCTGACTGAGCAACAGTTTTCTTACATATATCACATCATTTTGATAAGCGCAGTTGGTAATCATTTTGATAAGCGCAGTTGGAAGGTCCGGAAATTAATCTCTCTGAGGAGGACAACCCCCTCACAGCCACCAGGGCAAGGTTTCTAAGTTATATCCTGGGGTATATAAGGTTTTACATAAAGGGTGGTCGTATAAACTTCGAAGTTTGCTCATTTGATTGGTAATCAAAAGTTCTAGTGCCGTAAATTTATTATTTTCTCGCGATTACCCATGGGTAAAAAATTAAATATGTCTGATGGAGTTACAAAACGGACTACGTCTGTGGAATACCTTGGGATTGTAATTGATGAAACTTCATTTTTTAAGCAACATGTAACTTTAACTAGTTAAGTCCTGGCCAGGAATCTAGGTATGATGAAGGAACTCCAACATTTTATTTTTCCTAAATCCGTCCTTCGTCGTCTTTATTTTTCTCTAATATACCCGTATATAATTTGTTGCTCAAGTATTTGGCTTTCTACTTTTCCATTTATCTTAAAACCAATAAGAGTTCTACAAAATTACACAGTAAGGATAATAGCATGTATTTCTCCCCGAAAGTCTGTCGGAAAATTCACCCAATTTTGAAATTTTTGCCGGCTGCAGACCGTCGTGAATTTTAGGTATTGTGGTTTATTTTTGAACTGCAACAGAATATTCAGCCTCGTTGTTTTGTGAAATATTGTCCATTAGGTCTGGTGTTCATTTTCACAATAAAAGGGAAAATGCTGACTTTTATTTACTAGGAGACATTTCTTTCCGTTCATTTTTTCTATTTTTTTATAGAGGTATATGGAAATGCAATAGTTTAACTAAAAATATTAAGATCATTGTAACTCTTATATTTAGAAGAACTGCTTTTGTAGAATTTGGGTTTTAATTAATTTATTCATTTTTTTGTGGCGGTTAGTTTGATATTGTGTTCTTGGAGGAAAAATAAATATATAATGTTTTTTTTAGATTTATTGTTTAGTGTAATGGTATTTTTTAGTGGTGTCGGCTACCAAGTGTTCTGTTTGTTCTAAGGATTTTGTTTTTAATACTCCCCTACGGACAAGCTTTATTTCTTAAGGGAGGTAGCATTATTTTTTTTTGTTTATAGGTTTTGTTAATACATCCTTCTCTCTCTCTATTTCAAAGAAATTTACAAAATGTGTTATCTGAAAATCACTTTTCGGATTAAGGTTCATCATTAGACGTAAATTGTTCCCAAACATTTTGAAAATTGTATAAAGCTTTTATTTACAATGTCAAATATAACTATGGATCTCCTTTTTAATGTTTTAAAGGAAGGCAAGACTGGCAAATGAAATTTTCTTAGCTGAACAATTTTTCTTTAACACTAAAAGTCAAAGGGCAGCTTGGAACATCAGGTGAAAGGTGGTTGTAGCTGTGGCACGGTAGACCTTAAACTGAGAACTATTAAGTTGGTTCGCTAAGCAGAAGCTACTACAATCTGTCTGAAAGTTGATGTTTTTTTTTGTTATTGTTTAGCCTTTAGGCCTACTTTGAGAGGAAACTCTGAAAAAAGGGTTGGTTGATTTACTTGTGTAACACTGAAAATAATTAAAACCTTGCCTTTACAATTCCCCCCCCCCCTAAAATAGCCAAGCTAATGTAGCCTATTTGTCTACTTTTGTCAGCCTAGTTGTTTAAGTAATGATTCCATAAGGGATGAGCATCGTTTTTGAACTCAAACAGAAGACAACATTATGTTTTCTCCCATTATGAAGAATAAAAAAAAGTCTTGCAAGAAACTTTTTATACATAACACTATTATAGTGCAGCCTATATAAAGTCAAACATATAACTTTTAATGTCTTGTGCTAATATAGAGCAGCCTAAATGAAGTCATAGAGATGACTTTTTAATATCTCATTCTATTATAAAGCGCTATAAACAAAGTCATACAAATCACTTTTTTAGTTTTCTCCTTAAACATATGCAATGCACTAAATGGCCATACAGAATACATTATACTACCTCATCTCTATATAGAAAAACAATAAAAAGTCATAGAGATGACTTTTTAATATCTCATTCTATTATAAAGCACTATAAACAAAGTCATACAAACCACTTTTTAGTTTTCTCCTTAAACATATGTAATGCACTAAATTGCCATACAGAATACATTATACTACCTCATCTCTATATAGAAAAAACATAAAAAGTTATAGAGATGACTTTTTAATATCTCATTCTATTATAAAGCGCTATAAACAAAGTCATAGAAATCACTTTTTTAGTTTTCTCCTTAAACATATGTAATGCACTAATTTGCCATACAGAAGACATTATACTACCTCATCTCTATATAGAAAAAACAATAAAAAGTCATAGAGATGACTTTTTAATATTTCATTCTATTATAAAGCGCTATAAACAAAGTCATACAAATCACTTTTTTAGTTTTCTCCTGAAACATATGTAATGCACTAAATTGCCATACAGAATACATTATACTACCTCATCTCTATATAGAAAAAACAATAAAAAGTCATAGAGATGACTTTTTAATATCTCATTCTATTATAAAGCGCTATAAACAAAGTCATACAAATCACTTTTTTAGTTTTTCTCCTTAAACATATGTAATGCACTAAATTGCGATACAGAATACATTATACTACCTCATCTCTATATAGAAACAATAAAAAGTCATAGAGATGACTTTTTAACATCTCATTCTATTATAAAGCGCTATAAACAAAGTCCTACAAATCACTTTTTTTAGTTTTCTCCTTAAACATATGTAATGCACTAAATTGCCATACAGAATACATTATACTACCTCATCTCTATATAGAAAAAAAACAATAAAAAGTCATAGAGATGACTTTTTAATATCTCATTCTATTATAAAGCGCTATAAAACAAAGTCATACAAATCACTTTTTTTTAGTTTCTCCTTAAACATATGTAATGTACTAAATTGCCACACAGAATACATTATACTACCTCATCTCTATATAGAAAAAACAATAAAAAGTCATAGAGATGACTTTTTAATATCTCATTCTATTATAAAGCGCTATAAACAAAGTCATACAAATAACTTTTTTTAGTTTTCTCCTTAAACATATGTAATGCACTAAATTGCCATACAGAATACATTATACTACCTCATCTCTATACAGAAAAAACAATAAAAAGTCATAGAGATGACTTTTTAATATCTCATTCTATTATAAAGCGCTATAAACAAAGTCATACAAATCACTTTTTTAGTTTTCCTCCTTAACATATGTAATGCACTAAATTGCCATACAGAATACATTATACTACCTCATCTCTATATAGAAAAAACAACTAAAAAAAGTCATAGAGATGACTTTTTAATATCTCATTCTATTATAAAGCGCTATAAACAAAGTCATACAAAATCACTTTTTTTAGTTTTTCTCCTGAAACATATGTAATGCACTAAATTGGCCATACAGAATACATTATACTACCTCATCTCTATATAGAAAAAACAATAAAAAGTCATAGAGATGACTTTTTAATATCTCATTCTATTATAAAGCGCTATAAACAAAGTCAAACAAATCACTTTTTTAGTTTTCTCCCTAAACATATTAATGCACTAAATTGCCATACAGAATACATTATACTACCTCAACTCTATATAGAAAAACAATAAAAAGTCATAGAAATGACTTTTTAATATCTCATTCTATTATAAAGCGCTATAAACAAAGTCATACAAATCACTTTTTTAGTTTTCTCCTTAAACATATGTAATGCACTAAATTGCCATACAGAATACATTATACTACCTCATGTCTATATAGAGAAAAAAAACAATAAAAAGTCATAGAGATGACTTTTTACATAATACAGTTATAGATCAGCCTTAGAAAAGCCATACACACAACTTTTTATAAACCAGTCTTTTGTAGAGCTACCTTAATAAAGTCATACAGCTAACTTTTTATACCTTGGATGTTTGTAATTATTTATTTCTATTTATAAAGAAAAAGATGATCATTACCTCTAAATTTTTTGAAAAATCCAGCTGAGGCCAACAACAACCCCCTGATGTGAAGAGGTCCTTTTCACTGAACTTCATAATCACATGAACCTCATAATAACAATAATTTACAAAATGACTGAAGGTACATTGTGGGCGAATGTAAATTCAGCAGTCAATATTTATGAAGATTTAATTAATAAATGTTTTAAAGATTTAATTCAAAATTAACTATTTTAAATTATTCTCTGTTTTTCTAGTATCTCTAGTTTTCTAGTAGTTCTGTTTTATAATATCTTCTGATAGAAGATATGAAAATTACGCAAACTCCTGAATGAAGCATCAATAGAGTCAATCCTTTCATATTGAGACTTTTCTTTTGGTCCCTAGACTCAGTGATTTAACTGGCTGGGTTTTTTAACTATTCCGTTTTACGGCTCCAGTGTTTTATTATTATTTTTTCCCAGAGACACTTCATATGGGAGGGATCGTCTCAGAAACTTCAAAGATGGCTCATCTGATTAGAAATCGAGAGTTCTAGTGCCCTTTTTAAGGGTCAAAATTGATTGGAAGGCAACTAACACTCCTTCACGCCCACCAGTTCCCCAAACACAGCCAATAAAAATTTTGAGATAGCCATTTTGTTCAGAGTAGTTGATTTCCAGATAGAAATTATGATTTTAAGGAGGACACTCCTCCACAGCCCTCAGGGCAAGGGTTATAAGTTATGCCCTGGGGGCATATATGGTTCTTATGGAAGGAATGCTCGTATAAACTTCAGAGAGGGCTCATTTGATTGGAAATCAAAAGTTCTAATTCACTTTTTAAGTGTCAAAAGATATCGGAGGGTAACCAGCTCCCCCCCCCCCCCTCAAACCCCTTTTCCCAAATGCATCCGATATAATTTTGAGATAGGTATTTTGTTAAAATAAGTTCAAAGATCATGTAAACAAAAATTCCGGTGTCGACACGACCCCCAAGGCCCGGGGACAGGCATTGTAAGTTATGCCCTTGGGTCATATATGTGTCTTATGGAAGGGATGCTCGTATTAACTTCAAAGAGGCTCATTTGATTGGAAACTGGAAGTTCTAGTTCATTTTTTAAGAGTCAAAAGAGATTGGAGGGCACCTAGCCCCCTCCAAGCCCTTTTTTTTCCTCAAACCCATCCGATAAGAACTTTGAGATTTATAAAATTATAGCCTTTTTTTAAAAATAGTTCGAAGACCATATAACAAAAAATCCGTTGTCAACATAGCCCTCCAGGGTCCGACGGCAGGCGTTGTAACTTATGCCTTGGGGGAATATATGGTTCTTATTGAAGGGATGCTCGTAAAAACTTCAGAGACGGCTCATTTATTTGAAAATTGAAAGTTCTAGTTCAGTTTTTTAGCCTCAAAACAGATTGGAGGGCAGCTAGCCCCCCAAGTCCCTTTTTTCCCCAAATGCATCCAATAATAATTTTTGAGATAGCCATTAAGTTAAAAAGTACTCAAAAGTCAGATAACAAAACTCAGGTGTCGTCAACACCACCCAGGACCGAGGGCAGGCGTTGTAAGTTATGCCCTGGGGCATATATGGTTGTTATGAAAGGGTTGCTCGTATAGATTTAAGAGAGCTCATTTGATTGGAAATTGAAAGTTCGAACTCACTTTTTAATAGTCAAAAGAGATCTGGGGATAGCTAGCCCCCCCCCACGCCTTCTTTTTGCAAACCCATCTGATGAAAATTTTGAGACAGTTGAAAGGTCGGATATGTAAAACTCCGGTGTCAATCCAACCCCCCAGGGCCCAGGGGAAGGCGTTCTAAGTTATGCCCTAAGGCCATGTATGGTTCTTATGAAGGGGATGCTCGTATAAACTTCATACAGGGCTCATTTGATTGGAAATTGAAAGTTCTAGTTTACGTTTTAAGAGTCAAGAGAGTTAGGGGCAACTAGCCCCCCCCCTCACCCATTTCTTCCCAAACCCATCTGCTACAAATTTTGAGCTAGCCAGTTTTTTGGAAATTGTTCAAAAATTAGATAATGAAAACTCCCCAAAGGGCCCAGAGGAAAGGCGTTGTAAGTGTTGTTCTGGGAATGTATATGGTTCCTATGAAAGGGATGCTCGTATAAACTTCAGAGAAGGCTCATTTGATTGGAAATTAAAAGTTCTAGTTCAAGTTTTAAGAGTCATTAGATATATTCGAGGGTAACTAGCCCCCCCCCCCCACGCACCCTTTTTTTCCCGAAGCTCATCCGATACAATTTTTATAAGAGCCATTTCATTAAAAATGTCTCAAAGGTCAGATGAGAAAAAATCATTTGTCGACGCAAACTCCCAGGCCCGGAGGCAGGCGTTATGAGTAATGCTCTAGGGGCATATATAGTTCTTATGGAAGGGATGCTCGTATAAACTTCGGAGAGGGCTAATTTGATTGAAAATGGAAAGTTCTTGTTCACTTTCAAGACTCAAACGAGATCGGAGGGCAACTAGCCCCCCCCCCTCCACGCCCTAAATGCATCAGATAAAAAATTTGAGATAGACATTTTTTTAAAGTAGTTAAAAGTTTAGATAACAAAAACTCCGGTGTCGACATAGCCCCCCCAGCTTCCAGGGATAGGCGTTGTAAGTTACGCCCTGGGGCATATATGGTTGTTATGGAAGGGATGACCGTATAAACTTCATAGAGGGCTCATTTGAATGGAATTGAAAGTTGTAAGAGTCAAAAGTGATTGGAGGGCAGCTAGCCTCCCCCCGCACTCCATTTAAAAAATTTTTTTTTCCCAGAGGCACTTCATATAGAAGGGGTCGTCGTATAAACTTCAAAGGGGGCTCATTCAATTGGAAAATCGAGAGTTCTAGTGCCCTTTTTAAGATCCAAAAGTGATGAGAGGGCAACTAACCTCCCAAGCCCTTTTTCCCCAAATACATCTGATAAAAAGCTTGAGGTAGCCATTTTGTAAAAAATAGTTCAAAGATCATATAACGAAAACTCCTTCATGTATAGCCATTTCGTCAAAAATAGTTCAAAGATCAGATAAGAAAAACTCCTGTGTCGACACCCCCCTACCTCCCCAGGGTTCTGGGCAGGCGTTATAAGTATTGATCTGGGGGCATATATGGTTCTTATGGAAGGTATGCTCGTATAAACTTCGGAGAGGGCTCATATGATTGGAAATTGAAAGTTCTCGTTCACTTTTTAGGAGTCAAAAGAGATCGGAGGGCAACTAGCCTCCCTCTCAACGCCCTATTTTCCTCAAAGCTATCCGATAAGAACTTTGAGAGAGCCATTTTTTTTCGAAATAGTTCAAAGGTCTGATAACAAAAACTCCGGTGTCGAAACAACCCTCCAGGGCCCGAGGGGCAGACACTGTAAGCTATGTCCTGGGGCCGTATGTGGTTCTTAATGAAAGGAATGGCCATTTAAATTTCAGAGAGTTAATTTGAATGGAAATTAAAAGTTGTAGTTCATTTTCTCAGAGTTAAAAAAGATCGGAGGGCAACCAGCCCCTCCCGTCCTCAACGCCTTTCGATTTATCGAATGGATAAACCCATCCGATAATAGTTCATTCATTCGATATTAAGACTCTGGGGTCGAAAAAGCTCCCCAGGGTCAAGGGACAGGCGTTGTAAGTTATACTCTGGGGATATATAAGGTTCTTATAGAAGGGATGCTCGTATAAACTTCAGAGAGGGCTCATTTCATTGAAAATAGACAGTTCTAGTTCACTTTTAAAGAGTCAAAAGAGACTGAAGGTTAATTAGCCCCCACCCCACCACCACCCTTTTTCCCCAAACCCATCCAATAAAAATTTTGAGATAGCCATTTTGTTAAAAATAGTTCAAAACATCAGATAATAAAAACTGCGAGGTTGACGCAAACCCATTTTTTCACTTTCATATTGTTACTTTGCCACCAGTTTTGATACTTTGATGAACATTTGATTTTTTTAAAGTTTGATTTTGAAATAAGGAATTTTTAAAAACTTGAAACTTTTTGCAATCAAAAACGAACAAAAATTAATTAACAAAAAAATTTCCGAAAATTAAGTTTTTTCAAAGAAAAGTATAGGTCATTTTAAACTTAAGCTCAGCAGATACAAATACCTGTTACAATTCAAACTCAAAACGACCAGAAATTACTATTAAAGAATAAATGAAACCCAAAACGAACATAAATTAAATAAACATTCAAAGCAAAAAAACAAACAACAAGTAATAATATAAATGAATAAATAGGTCTTAAAGCGAGTAATGATTAGATTGAATAAGAAAAATCAAACTTAAAACCAAAAAAATTTTTCATTTAAGTATAAATGAAACTTAAAACGGACAGAAATTAAATAAATATTCAATGAAAACAAACATACTATAGATATTAATGTAAATTAAAAAATAAATCTTAAAACGAGTGAAACTTAAATTGAATATACAAATCAAGTTTGAAGCGAACAAAAATTACTACAAACAAGAGTTTGGGTATCACCTCCTTCTCTCACCGTAAAAATCTAAAACCTACTGCGTCATTGGCGCTTTATCGAAAATTAGATGCGTCTTGAACGGTCTAGAAAAGTATAAACAACATCAAACTGAATATTTAATGTATAATGATACTAATTGTTGAAAGATCCGTCAGTTCAAGAACTTATTTCACTGTAATTTTTTTATTTTCAATGCTGTAAGAAACTGGAAAAGAAAACATTTGTAAAATAACTCGTTTTCACTTAAGCGCCAATGACGCAGTAGTCTTTTGGTTTTTATTTACAAATAGGAGGGAAGCAGTATCCAAACACTTGTTTGTAGTGAAACTATGTTCGTCTTGAACAACTTTAAAAAGAGCTAATAAATTAAACTGAATATTTGATGTATAATGATATTAATTGCTGAAAGCTCATCAGTTCAAACTGTTAGTATAATTTTAATGTTAGTATAATTAAATTTTAATAATTATAATGTTTGTTGTATATAGATAGTATAATATATTGTATAATAGATTGTATAATATTGTATAAAATTGTAAATATTGTATAATAGATATTGTATAATAGATTGTATAATATAGATAGTTGTATTTGTTACTTCTAAAATTAGGGAATAAAATTAAATAAAAGTCAATATAACAGCTAAGAGTATTACGTAACTATATTATATTGAGAAACAATGGATGAATGAAAATTTATGATTTAAAAATCTGTTTCATTTCATAGAAATAACAGAAAATAATATTTAAAATTCAACCCAGAGAAAAATATAACAGTTAAAACACTTCTACAATCATAAAGAGTTTAAGAAACTATATTATACTTATATATGCTTAACAAAGTCTATAAGCCTAAACTTAACAGAGCATACACCTAACTTAATACACTTGACACTTAAAAAGTTCAACAAAAATATTATACACTTCGATACAATTGACAGCCGATTCCCGATTTTATTTCTTTTCTCCCCTCATATTATCTTTTAGAATTTAATTGACCTCAATTTGAGTTTAGGTTTCTTTCTTTTCTTTATCTGTTAGTTCTACAATTCATTATACTACTGAAAGTCTTTACACAACAGCAGAGCATTATTCAGGGGGGGGGGGGGGGCAGGGGGGCAAGCACCCCAGAAGATAAACCGAGGGGGGGGGGGGGGTAAAAGCTAAAAAGCCAAGATAATAAACAGAGAAAAAACTTCCGAAAAAAACAACATTTTTGTTTAATTTAGATTTAACGCTTAAGTGGTTCAGTGCTAGTAAAAGAGGCAAATAAAAGCTTTTTATGAGCTAAACCTCATCGTAACTAGCGTCGTTGCTTGTCTTAATTGACAGATAACGGTAATAAGTATCTTTTATTTTCGTGTATTATCGTTAATAGGGCATATATTACTAACAAAATACAACAAGCTCATTTATTTGAAATTTGAAGAGCTTCGCGTTTACAGGAATAATCTGTTCCCGTTTCCTTGCAAGGAAAGGAGAGACAAGAAGGAGGCAAATAATGAAGGAAAGAATAATAAGGAAAAGAGAGGAAATAAAAATGCTAAGAAGAGGCGGGTATAACTATAGACTCTTCTAGCAATCTTGTTCATGAACTAAGAGATGTTGTGATTTATCCTCCATCATTTGCTCTCCGCACGCTACTTAAAATACCTTATGACTGCTGCTGTACCTTTCATAGTAAGGCTCCACCTGAGGTAGTAGATGTAAACCCCACCTGACTCTTAAACCCTCTTAAAACCATGCCTTCTCGAGATCAAAACATAATTTGTACTTCACAGAAAAATACACTTTAGATGTTTTCACTTTTTTAAGTTTAATAAAGAGAAATTATCAAAACTTTACGGAATAAATATTGATATATATATATATATATATATAGATATATATATATATATATATATATATATATATATATATATATATATATATATATATATATATATATATATATATATATATATATATATATATAGATATATATATATATTATATATATATATAGATATATATATATATATATATATATATATATATATATATATATATAGATATATATATATAGATATTATATATCTATATATATAATTTATGAACACATATATATATATATATATATATATATATATATATATATATATATATATATATATTATATATATATATATGATAGATATATATATATATATTATATATATAGTATATATATATATATATATATATATATATATATATATATATATATGTTCAGAAATTATATAAATATATATATATATATATATATATATATATATATATATATATATATATATATATATATATATATATATATATATATATATATATATATATATATATATATATATAGTATATAGATATATATATATATATATATATATATATATATATTATATATATATATATATAATATATATATATATATATAGATATATATATATCTCTATAGATATATATATATACTATACATATATATATATATATATATATATATCTATAGATATATATATATATATATATATATATATATATATATATATATATATATATATATATATATATATATATATATATATATATATATATATATATATATATATATATATATATATATATATATATATATATTATATATATATATATATATATATATATATATATATATATATATATATATATATATATATATATATATATATATATATATATTATTAAATTGCAAATAGTAATTTTTTTTTACGAAAATAGAAGCCTATTATTCCTGTTTAGGAGCCATATATTTTGATCAAACTATTTGTTTGAGTACTGGGATGTCTTACCCTATAGCTAAGGGATATATCTGACCCCATTGGGAGGAGGGGGCTTGGAAAAACTGTGTGGCATCAATCATTACGTTTTGAAAGAGTATTTAAGAGATAATCTACAGCAAAATTCTAGTTGAGGGGCTTCTTCTGATCTTGGAAAATAATTGAGATAGGAGAATGAAACTTCTAGGAAAAATTCAGAGACTACATTATACTATACGAAAGTGTTTTCAAGCTCTTGACAAGATATTTATGACTTTAAGGCTATTTTTAAGGCTTTGCCAATACCTTGGAATACTGGTCTATACCTGTCTTAATCGATGAAAAAATTGATATTTTCCTTAATTTTGTTGTGAGTCAGCTTTATTTGATTCTAGGTTTTATTTGATGCAGAATTTTTTTTTAATTATAATGAACTATTAAGTTTGAAATCAATGCTTTAGCCCATTTTTATATCGAAAACTATAGATAGAATTTATTTTTTCAAGGGTTATAAAAGGACTTAAATTAAATATGCAAGAAAAGGAATTATTATATTCAGAAGAAGCCTAAACAATTCACTTTATTCGTAGGTCTTTTAGATGATTTGCTCAATATTTACTGGTTTTTTAACTTGTTTACAACACTACAAATCAGGATTTAGGCAAGTTATGAGGCTTAATACAATTTTCTTGGGACTTGTGCGGCTTGTAGATCTATTTCTGATAACTTCATTTTTATAACATAAATTTTGTGTAAGTTTATCGAAGTTCGATGCCATTTAGAGGGAACAGTGAGAACCAGATACTTTAAAATGGGTGGCCAGCGTTTATCGTATCTTAAATTATCCTCAGCATATTTTCATTTGAAAACAGACTTTAAGCTCTAATCATCTTTCCGATCACTTCAGAAACCCCCCCTTCCACGGGATTTTTTTGCAGAAATCAAATAACGCCAAAAATTCCCCTGGAACATCTCCACATGCAAAACAAACCTGGCAAAGAGAAAGTAAAAACAAATAAAAATAATTTCAAATGTCAAATCCTCTTAGTGTAAAATTTCTCTCCTCCCCAGGAACAAAATCTACAAAAAAACCCATCCCAAGCATAAATCTTTCCCCGAAATCGTGTATACTTTCCAATAACAAATACTACACATAAACAATGGGCAAATTTTATAATTTAAAGACCCATTCACAGGGGCTTCAGAGGGTTGTGTTATCAAAGGCAAAGTTTTGAACTTTTCAGCCTTGCTTTTTATTTTGTTTTTGTGGTTTTATCTACTTTTATCTACTCTTTTTTCTCTTTTTGTTGTCTGAATAACTGAGTGGAAATTTTGGCCTAAACAGTTGTATTTTTCTAGGTTATACTTTGATTTCATTTATCTAAATATTGAACATTTGCAACTACACAAGTTAGAATACTGGTAATGAAGACGAGTGTTCAACTCCATTCTGGTTAAGCACACTGAATTGATTTACCTGTCAAAGCATTTGTAAATACAATCCTGGAATATGGTAGCATTTTAATTAAGGAAAGTCTTTTGAAGCATGCAAAATAGTTTTATATTGTTTCTCTTTCGACTATGATTAAATTTGCCTTTGCAATTTGCCTATGATTAAATTTGCCTTTGGATGAGTGTCTTCTGACTGATTCTTTGACTAATAATTTGATTGTTTTTAAGTGCTTATAAACTGTCAAATCCTCCATGTGTCGTGAATGGCAATGAATTATCTTTGTTCTTTTTTGTTATAAATGTAATCCTTTTGGAAGGCTTATTCACACTTAAGAACAAAAAAAATTACATTGGAAATTAGCTCAAAATGTGGGATTTGAGAATTCTTTTTGTAGACCAAGCTACAAGGTTTTTCTCTTTTTATTACAGCTTACTTGAATCCATTAAAAATAATCCAAGATTTAATTGTGAATTTTAGTTGCCTATATTTTCAATAAAAACTTTTGGATTTTCACTTATCAGTGACACTGACTGTTCTTTATTTACGGCTTGTTAGTACCAGCTGTTTTACCTAAACCTCGATTGAATGTGAAGGCAGGAGGGGAGATTTAAAAAATCAAATCAGTTTTAGGGTCATAATTTTCACGGCTTTAGAGGTAAACTGGCCCGAAAAATTCACCCCTAGAAATTTTTCTTCTCATGGAAAATTCTTCTGGTGGAAAATGTATTCCATCAGAAATCCCCCCCCCCCAAAAACAAAAAAAAAATATCTGTAAACTCTTTATAAGCAAATACTATAAGTAAACAAATGACAAGGCCCAAGAAAAAGTCATTTACCATGGGTTGTAGACGTTCAGGTTATCTCGAAAATGCTTAGACTTTTAAACTATACTGAACAGAGTTGTTTTGTTACTTAAAAAGGGCACTAGAACTTTTAAATTGTCGTTTGAGTGACTCCTCTCTGGATAATTTAGGACCATTCGTTGTTCGATACGATTACCTCATGGGAGCAAAATAAGCACACCTCCGAGATCTTCATTTTGACAAAAAGAGAAAAGAAAAAAGGCTGCTAAATTGGGATAACTCGTTTTCGATTGCTAAATCGTTTGCAATGCATTAATGTTGCTCATAACTTTTATTTAAAAAAAATAGGTTTTTAAAATTTAATTTACGTAGTTTTGGAAAAAAAAAGCCTGAAAATATCCCCTCCCTCTTTGTGGAACATCACCCCCTGAAAATAAAAAAATTCCTATAAAATACTTATAAGATCTTTTAAAAATTGAGCAAAAGATTTTTAAGTCGTTTTAGCAGCTAAAATAGTTTTGCCAATGCCTTACTCGGACAAGACCAAATCTACGGTGCTTGGAAGAGAGAAAAATTTCTATTTTCCTAAGAACGGTAAAAAAATCCTTTGAAATTTATGTTCTAACCCAGGCTAATCAGCATGAATACTTATCTTCATTATAGCATACTGCTGTAATTGTGTCGATACGGTTGACTTATGATCTATTAATGACGCTAGTCGGCACGTAAGTTTGATCGGTGACAAGAATCAAAGCCATTTGAACCAACCTTCTGGTCAAGTTTCACTGACCTGTGTAAGATTCAGCGAACGCATAAATTTTTTTGGCTATTATCGGCTACAACCCAAGATATTGTTTAATGTGTTTTCCTCTATTGGGAGTATTTCTAGTAAAATACTCTGGGAAGCTAAAATCGTACTTATTCTAGTCAAGCTAAGTAATCAAATCTATTTTTCTCTTCTACGAAATGGTATCAACCCCATACTTTTGCCTCCCAATTTTAATCTCGTTTCATCTGATTTATATTTTCTAATATCTTACCATTTCCATTCTAGGTCCTTTAGTCTGTAGAACTCTTTCTAAGTATCTGAGTTTGTCTTTGTTTGAATTCTAGATTCTTGACGCATGTGTTCCAAACATAACTCAAATCGGCCAGCATCTTCAGTCGGCAATTCTTCAAACGCATTTTAGGCTTTACGATTTAAGTTAGATTGAATTTCTGCTACCCAGTCTTATTCTGGTCTACCGTTTAATTCAGTCTTTTTTCCGTGATTGGAGATAAACAAATATCCATCTTCGTTTTTAATATAAGAAATTTTCGTTGAGGGGCTTGGAAGCTCTTCCTATGATTATGTCTATTATTAGCCTCTTTTTCTCCGTTTCCCTGTCTTTCGCGTAATTCCGTAAAATCTACATTTTAAAATTTTAGCGACCCACGACCCAATGTTGCGGATATAAACAGTGAAATGACAAAGGAATAATCGTTGAATAAAGTATAGAAAAATAAAAAGAAGTGACGTACTTAATAAAATAACAAGATTAGAAATTGGAGTTGAAATAGAAATAAAAAGATTAAAGATTGGGAAGCCATTCTAATGTAAGTGGTCAAGTGAAGTTCAAGTAAGTTTATTATTAGTAAAGGTGGTGATGCAATGAAAACGTTAAAGAAGAAAAGACAATGCCCAGTGTGTTTTTCAGAAAATAAAATTTGGAAGAATAGATGAAAAATACGTCTCCAAACCAAGAATAGAATACTGGAAGCTACAGTGATAACAGCGGTCAAATATCGCTCCGAAATGAGGGTGTCGTCCCCTGATGGTTGGAACCCATTCAGTAGTAAGTAATAGCATTCAAGTTAGAGTTTACTCTTTTTCTTCTTTTTCTATATTATGTTTTTTATTAATTCTATTAATTATCAATTCTATATTACTAATATTTTACTTTTTCTAGTCAAATTCTAGTCATTGTTATCTTATTAAGTTGATCCCAGAACCCTTATTTGTTTACCTAGATCACTGATAGATGTCGAGCCAAATTCCTGAGACTCAGGTTCAAGTTTACAAGGTACCAAAATGCTGGAAAAAGTAGTCCTCGGACACTCTTCAAGTTTGAGAAACAAAAAAGGGTCTGAAATGTCAAAATACTTCTTAATGTCACTTGGTAAAGCATCTTCAACTTCTAAAAACATAATTAAAAGAGATATAGAGAAGTTTGACAACAATGTATATACATTTTACGAAAAAGACAATTCAGTAAATTCAGACAAAGATGTAGTTCCGAAAAAAAAGGTTATGCGTATAGAACACCTTCTTCTTTAAAAAAATTATTTGATAGATTTGATTATTCAATCAAATAAGCTTCCTCTAAAATTTATACAGCTGCATTTTCCATAAAAACCTTATATGCCCCGGGTCTAAGTTTAACCCCTTGCCCTTGCCCTAGGGCTCTGGGGGTTTTATCCACCTCGAAGGCATTGTGACATAATCTTTGGGCTATTTTGAGCACAATGGCTATGTCAAATTTTAGCTCAGATACATTTGGGGAAAATAATACGTGAAGGGGGGGGGGTCCCTTAAGAGTCATTTTTGACTCTTAAAATGGAGAACTAGAACTTTCAATTTCCGATTAAATGATCTTCCTTCAAAGTTTATAAGACCATCCCTTCCATCAAACCTAATATGCCCATGGAGAATAACTTACAACCCTTGACCCCGGGATTTGCAGGGCTGTGTCAACCCCAGAGACACTGCTATATGATCCATGAATTATTTTGAACAAAATGGCTATCTCAAAGTTTTGATCGAATTTACTTGGAAAAAAGCGCTTGGGAGGGCTAGTTACCCTCCGACCAATTTTGACACTTAAAATGGAACTAGAACTGTCAATTTTTAATCAAACGAGCCCCTTCCAAAGAGTATACGACCACCTCCCATACAAACCTTACATGCCCCTGGAGAATAGCTTACAACACTTACCCCAGGCTCCAGAGGGTTGTGTCGACCCCGAAATTTTTGTTATCTGATATTTGGACTATATCGAGAAAAATCGCTATCTAAAAATTTTGGTCGGATGTGTTTGGAGAAAAGAGAGCGGGGGGGGGGGGGGGGGGTACTAGTTGCCCTCCAATCACTTCGCTCTTAAGGAAGAAACTAGAAATTTCAATTTACAATCGAATGAGCCCCCTCCGAAGCTACGACCACCCCTTGCATAAAAACCCTTGCATTCCTCCGTGAAAGATTTTTTGATCTTTTAACTATCTTTAAGAAAATGGGTATCTCAAAATGTTTATGGGATACATTTGGGGAAAAGAGGGCATTGGGAGAGGCTAGTTGCCCTCTGATCACTTCTCACTCTGAATACCGGTGCTAAAACTTTCAGTTTCCAATTAAACGAGCCCCCTACAAAGTTTATACGACCAGCCCATCCAAAAAAAAAAAACTTACACGTTCCAAGGTATAACTTTCAACATGTGCCCCCAGGCTCTCGAGGTTTTGTGTCGACCCTAGACTTTTTTTTTAAATTGATCTTTCAACTATCTTTACATGGGTTAGACGGGATGCATTTGGGGGAAAGAAGGCCTGAGGGAAGGGGCTAGTTGCCCTCCAATCACTTCTAACTCTTAATACGAGCACTAAAACTTTCAATTTCTAATCAAATGAGCCCCCTCCAAAGTTTATACAACCACCCCTTGTATGAAAACCTTATATGTCCCGGGGTACAACTTTTACACGTGCACCCAGGCTCTGGAAGGCTTGTGTCAACCCAGGAGTTTCTGTTATCTGATCTTTGATCTGTTTTGAAAAAGATACATATATGAACACTTTGATTAGATTCATTTGGGGAAAAAGGGGACGGGGGGGTCTAGTTCCCCTCCTATAGATTTTGACTCTTAAATAGAAAAACAGGACTTTTAATTTGCAATCAAACGAGCCCCCTCCAAAGTTTATACGACCGACCCTTCCATGTAAACCTTATATACATCCAGAGAATAACTTTCAACACGTGCCTCCGGGCTCTGGGCTATTTGTTGAGCACAGTTTTTTTTTTTTTTTTTTTTTTTTTTTTTTTTTTTTTTTTTTTTTTTTTTTTTTTTTTTTTTTTTTTTAGAACTATTTTGAACAAAATGGTTATCACAAAGTTTTGATTGGATGCATTTGAGGAAAAGACAGCATGAAGGGGGCAGGGTGCAAGTTGCACTTAAATCTATTTTTATTCTCAAAAATGGCACTAGAACTTCCGATTTCCAACTGAATGAGCCCCCTCCAATTTTATAAGACCCAACTTTCTATAGGAAGTGCCTCTGGAAAAAAAATGAAACCTTATGGCCTTTTTTATAGATAACGATAAAATATTGCCTCTGATAACATTACTGTGGTAATTACTTAATCAGGAGTTCAGAGGGGTTACGTTTTATGCTCATCTATACGGATCAGTTGTGATGTGTGATGGACTTTGTCAAATACTGTAACCAGACATAGATTATGCTGATGATTTGACTGTCTCAGTTGAACACGTAAGCAAAATGAAAGATTTTTTTAAGGTTCTGAGAGTTAAGGGTGCAAAAATAATTTTGAAAATTAACGTTAAGAAGACTATGTACATTGAATGAAAATTAGTGAAAGTGAAGAGTACTGGGTAACGAGAAGATTGGAAACTTCACTTACCTAGGTATTACTATTACCTAGGTGGATGTAAGATGGTGGATGTAATAAAAATATTAAAGCCTCGGCCCAGGATGTTTTTACGAAAATTAAAAAAGTTTTGAAGAATAGAAAGATATGTCTGCAAACCAATATTAGAATATTGGAGGAAACTATTAACAGATTCTTTTGAGCACCCGTCCGACTGATTGTATTTCCACCAGAAAGCTATACACGAAAATTTTGTTATATCCAGATCTAAATTATTTGGAAAAAGTATTTCTTTTTGTTTCTTTGCATCAAATTTCTAATTTTTTTTATTTCAAAGTTATTAGGTTGATTCCTCTCAATGGACGAGGATATAATGCATAGACTTTCTTGCTTAAAAATTGTTCAATGCTCTAAGATCTTCATCTTTTTCTAGGTACTTCTCTTCATGCTTACATGTCGTTTAATTAGAATATCAAGTGAGACCTCAAGATCGTTTGCGAAGCCAAAAAAAACTGAACATGCAAAGTGAACTTAAGATTCTATCTGCTAAAAAACCCCAATCTTTTTGGGGATGGATGAGTTAAGATTGTTTATTTATTCCTGCATTTAAAAACCATTTTACGAATCCAAGAATTATGTAGGGAGGGGGTTTCAAACCTCCTAGACACGACCCTGGTTAATACTGAATAGTAATCATCTACCAGGTCTAGCAATGGCGCTCTATTTCTGAAGATATTCCCAGTTTCCCTTAGCCTGTAACTTCAAGTGTCCGCTGACAGAAATATTTTTGCCTTTTTTTTTACTTGATCCGTAGGAAAGTAGGCAAACGTGGAAGCTCCAAACTTTTGAATATGCTAATCAGACTGTACTTTGAGTAGTGTCCAACGCAAAGAGACATTTGTACGTTTCTTGGCTTAGGGCAGCTTGGTACTGCATTCAGTCGTAAGTAGTAGTAGTATTCAAGTTAGAGTTTAAGATTTTACTTTTTCAAGTCAAATTTTAGCCATTATTATTCTATTTAGGTGATCCAGGAACTCTGAACTTTTTACCTTGATCAGTAATAGATGTGGAGACAAATTCCTGAGACTCAGGTTCAAATTTACATGATGCCGAAATGCTGGGAAAAGTGCTCATCGGACCATCTTCAAGTTTGGGAAACATAAATGGGTCTGAACTGTCAACCTGCTTCTTAATGTCACTTGGTAAAGCATCATCAACTTCTAAAAAGATAAATTAACAGGGATATAAAACAATTTCGACAAAAATGAATATACATTTGACAAAAAGAGTATTTAGTAAATTTAGGGCAAAGATGTAGTTCCAAAAAACAAAGTGATGTAAATAGAACACCTTGTTCTTTAAGAGAAATTTATGTAATGAGATCCTCAAAAAATTTAGAAAACAGAGGCTCCTGAGCCTCATGTGGCTCTTTGGTTTTTTAAAGTGCGGCTCTGGCACAAACATCTACGAAGGCGCTAGTTGAACTAGTTGAGGATTCCAATATTAGAACTGACATTGTTTGGGTTTACCGTTTTAGATAATTTTAATGTCATGCAGAGCAGGCAAGAAAAACATGTGCTCCGATCACTTCCCTCCGATCACTCTGACTCTTAAAAAGAGCACTAGAGTGTCTGATTACTAATCCAATGAGCCCCCTCCGATGTTTATATGACCAAGCTTTCTATACTGTAAATATAGAAGTCTTTCAACTGTAAACTATAGATGTCTAATGACTAATTAATTTCCCTATTAATACTACTCCATTCAAGAATAATGAGAATAAGAACAAAATCAATAAAGAATCATATTTTCTTTTATTATTAACTAGAAATAAACACTTTACAAATAATACATTACAGAAAAAAGCACATTAAACAAGAAAAAAAACATTTAAAAAACAGTGCAATTTAAATCGGTCAATATTTTGCTTAGTTCTGTTCCGTTTCGCAAAAAGCCTTCTACGGTTTCCCTCAGGGACCTTCCAAAAGTATAATCAGTTGGTAACTGAAAGTGTTTTTTACTTATTGACAATATTTCAAAACACTTGAAGTAAAAATTCTATTCTTTAAAGTAAATGCGAGTACAAAAGAATAAAAAAACGAGTACAATATATTAAGATAGTACAAAAGAATAAAAAAAACTAGTTATTACACGTATTTTTTGCTGTTAGTATGTTTTTTGATCAAGAATTAGCGTAAATAAATCAGACTGTAGCGAAAAAAACTTCTTTGGGTTTTAAAGAGTTACCACAACGTTCAGACATAAATCAACAATTTTGATCCTTTTTAGTTCTAATGTTGCTCTTTATAAAAAACTTTTTTCGCTTTGTGTTTTGGCCCCATGTGCATTGTCTTTCAAGACACATATTTTTATTTTAACAAATAAAATAAAAATATCATAGGTCAACTGCTCCCCATAAGCTAAACGCAAATATTGACGAAGACCACACTTAAAAGTATAAAAGTTTCTAAAAAAAAATTAGAAAACAGAGGCTCCTGAGCCTCATGTCTTTTAAGTGCGACTTTGCGCCATCTACGAAGGCGCAATAATATTTTGATTAAAAAAAAACTTCGTAAAAAAAGTTACATTTTATTTTGATAAATTCAATTCTACTATTAATCGAGAACATTTATAATTTTTTGTTTAAGTTGAAATGTTTTAAGAGCAAAAGCAGATATTTTGAAGAGAATTCAAGTTACAACTGTCTTCCAAAACCATTAAAGACAGAACAATTACAATTTGTTCGAATATAAACACACAGCATATCGAAGATCTCAAACTGGTTCCGGCTTAATAAATAGCGACTGACAAGTCTTGTGACATAAATGATACAGCACAAGTTTCATTTTTTTTAAGATTTATGTTTCATACAGGGCCTGAATAAGAGCTTTTAGGATTATTACCACTCAAAGGTCAGACCCGAAAAAAAAGTATCGCAAGTACTGAATGCATCAGCATCAGCAATTGAATGATAAACATCATAGTCCCCTCGATAAAAATTATGCGGATTTTAACAGATGAGGCCACAATTGAAATCTAAGTAAGAAAAAGGGTTTGTTGCAATTTTGAAAAAAAAATTAATCACGAGATACTTGTTTTACCATTGTATTATTCATAAAAGCGCATCAAGCCATTCGTGCACAAGCCTTTCTGGAAGAAATTTGAAAATTTATGGAATTAGCGATTACTATTATAAGCTCCATTTTATTTCAAGTTCTTAATCATTACCAATTCAAATAAGTTTTTATTTGAAATGGAGAGTGAGAACCCTGATCTTCTGCTTCATAACAAGGTACGATGGTTATATTTTGGTATATTTCATCAGGATTAACCTAACTTCACTTCTCGAGTGTGTACCATATAATAAACAAGTACCAAAAAAAGTTACCTAAAGAAGGAGATTTGGCTCCCAATTCTTTAAAAATTATTGTAATGTTCATACTTGCCTCTTTGGCTAATAAAGTTCCCCGAACATTTCTCTTAACATCGCATGTATAAGATTTAGTTGGAACAGAGAAAGTGAGACAAATAGAAGGAATTTTGAATAGATATTCTGCCAACATGCAGGATTGTAAAATTTCCTGTGCAAAGTCCACTCACCAGAAACTTCCTTCACCAAAGAAAAAATTACCTCAGAGAGTAATTTTTAAATTTTGAGCAGACGACTTTGGGGGGGGGCCGTTCGAATGAGCCCTCTCTCAATATTCTGGGACTATTGGGGCGATACGATCACCCTGAAAAAAAAAAACACGCATCTGTGATACTTCTGGCAAAAAAAAATATCACATTTTTGCCGAAGGGAGCTCGAAACCTCTACAGTAGGATCATCTGACACGCTGAATCAGATGCTGTGACTTTTATTAAGCTTTCATGACTTTTAGGGGTGTTATCTCCATTTTTGTAAAATCGGGCAAATTTTCTCAGGCTTGTAGCTTTTTGATTGGTAAGACTAAGCTTAATGAATAATATTTATTAGGAATCATCATAATAAGCCAATTCTTTTGATACATCTATTGAAATCAAAGTTTCATTTTAAAGTTTCAAAGTTTCACATATAAAGAAAAGAGTGAATTTCAAGCTATGATACACATTCTAAAGCTAGTCTATAGTCCTAATACTATCAAGATGGCATTACTTCGAACTTGTGTACAAACTAATCATGACAGACAGGGGCGTCGTTTCGGGCTGGCAAGGGGGGGGGGGGGGAAGTTGCCCCCCAATAATGTGGAGAAAAAAAAATTTATACATCCCATGCCCTTTGACTATCCAGAGATGGACCCTTTTTGCCCCCCCCCCCCGCAATAAAAATGCTGGAGATTCGCTCCTTATGACAGATTGTCCTTTTCAGAACCAAAACGAGAGCAAGTGATTGAACTGAGCCATCGAACAGTGATACCAAATTGAACGTAAAAAAATAAAGTTCAATCCTAAAATGGATTGTTGCTTTGTCTTAAAAGAAATTGATCCAAAAGGGATTGATATTATTTTGATTCTATAAAAAGTGACCTTAATTGGTTTGCTTTTACTGTACCAAAACTCCTATATTATTTTGTGTTTTCAGTAAAGTGCTAGTTTTTTATAATCCTAAAAGCATAGGGAAACATAATTAGTTGGTTTATTTGAACTAGTTTGATTGATATATATTAGATAGGCTGTGAAGCAATAATTTTTGTCCGTTTTAAGTTTCAACTTCGCTCTTTACTTCCCTTGGAAAAACTTTGTTTTTTAGATTATGAAAGTAACAACACATGATGACTGGGTGATTGACAGTCGCGCGGGTTCAAAGATTTGTAAGTACCCTAAAACTAAAAATAGCTATACTGATTCGACTAAACGAATGCATGCTAATAATTGATTAGTTCGGGAAAGGCAATGCCCCAATTTTGTTCCCTTTATCAAGGGAGTGTTAAAAAATAACAGGTAAAAAGTTCACATCCTTAAAGCAATTTAGGAGAAGAAAGAATTTTACCTTCAGCAAAAAGACTGGATGTTCTCAAAACGAGCCAGATCGTTTTGAGTTAGTATCAACCGTAATATGAACTCTGGAAATCCAGTTATTTCTCTATGAAACGGAGGATTTTAAGCTGTGATACAAATTCTAAAGCGAGTTTGCAGTCCTAATACTAGTGAGATTCCTTCACTTCAAACTTGTCTACAAAATAATAATGAAATGTCCTTTTCAGAACCAAAATGAAAGTCAACCATTGAACTGAGCTTGATTTTTTACAACTGTAATTAAATTGATTGTAAAAATGAGAAGAGGGAGGTAGTGACCATACCGGCAGACGAATATTTATCGGGTGCCGTATCAGTTGAAAATAGACTCCACCTACCCCAAGGCAACGAGAAGAAGGAAGAACATTCGGATAGGGGCCGGTCGAGTGGCAAAGAAGGGGGAAGAGGAAAACCCGCGTCAACGTCGTCAGAGCGCAACCAATGCTCCATTAATGAATCAAACTCCAAACTCGCAACCAATGTGCAAACTCCATTAGAAATGCCGAAATTAAATTTTTAAGTCATAGAATTAGAACTGAATAAAATAGTAATTTACTATAATTTTACTATATAGTGAACTAAAGATTTCACACTGCCATAAGCGAATTTTTCCTTTTGTGGATTATAAAATTCTGTGTATATAACGCATTTTAAGTTTGAGTGTATTTTAATTATCAATGCATATTAAGTTGTTTTGTCGATAAAAACTATTTCATTATCCTTTACAATATAGCGTACTTTATCATAACAAATTCCGTTTATTTAGTAAAAATTACTTATAAAGAAATAATTAAGAAAAAAATTCCTTTAAGTAGGGGGAGGATTGTGAATTTCATTATCAATGTGTATTTCTTTATTAGTCAGATACCATGCGGAACACATGTCTATTAGGTTCAAAGGACATAAACCTAGATATTTTTACGACCACCTTTTTCTCATATGTATAAATAGCAATTGACCCATAGCTTGTAATAGACCAGGGGTCGTTTGCGTACTATGCACTAGATTAGTTATATCATAGAGGTCAATTACATGCTCTTGTCCTGAATCTATTTCCGTATATATATTCTGAGCATACGTTTGTTAGTTTGAGTCTAATTTCATATCTGTACTGAGTAGTGTCTTGTATATTCCTGGACTTTGTAAATAAACCATATTTTGTACAACTACTGACTTTGCGTCATTATCAAATAAATGGTTATATTGTGAGCACCATTAGATGAACTAAGCCCTAACCAAAGCAAGTCTCACACCAAATTAAACGGAAATAAAAATAAAGCAACTTTCCTTAAATATTTTAATTTATTCCGTAAAAAAGTGTCCTTAATTGGTTTGCTTTTACTGAACCAAAACTCCTATATTATTTTGTGTTTTCAGTAAAGCACTAGTATTGTATAATCCTAGAAAACATAGGGAAACATAATTAGTTGGTTTATTTGTACTAGTTTTATTGATATATGTTAGATATGCTGTGAAGTAAAAAGTTTTGTCCGTTTTAAGTTTCAACTTCGCTCTTTACTTCCCTCAGAAAACTGTTTTTTTAAAATTAATTAATTAAAAAAATTTTCCACAAAATAAGTTTTTCAAAGAAAAGTAAAGAACTCCATTAAACCAAAAATGAACAAAAGTGAAATCAAATAATCTACAAACCGTGAAACTACCAAAAAATCAGCATCGATAAATAAATAAAACCAAAAACGAACAGAAATTACAATAAATAACCGAGTCAAACTCAAAACAAGCGGAAATTAACATGAGTAGGGCTCAAAACCCCTATGCCTTCCCATGGCCAAAACATAATTTGCACTTTCCTGAAAAAATACATATGTTTTTACTTTTATAAATTTAATAAATCAAATAATATTATCATTTGGATTACTAAATATCGGTATATGTATATTAAACTGACAATGCGCATTCATTTGTATTTTTTCAGTAAAGTGCAAATTATGTTCTGGCCTTGGGAAGGCATAGGGATTTTGAGCCTTTTCAAGCATAGGCTAAATGAAGGGAGATATATCCTACCCCCCCCCCCCCCCCAAATGTATCTTTTTTTATAATTGTGAGAAGGTTAATGGAGAGTAGGGCAATTTAAGCCCTATAATTAAACTCTACGGTTTGTAGTACTCCTCCCCCACCGAAACATTGACACACCTTCCTTTTTTCATAATTTCACATGAGAAACCAAGTGAATCAACAAAGTTAAATCAAGTATTTATAAAATGAAGGTCTATATTGGAACCTCAACAGTAGATTCCTCTGATACGGTGAATTTGATGGTAAATTTTCAGTAGATTCCTTGACTTTTGAGGCTTGTTTTCCCCCTTTTGGAAAATCTGGTAAACTTTTCCAGTTTCAGATATTAAGTTGAAACCCTCAGGAACGTTTATTCCAGTATGAGGGAGGGAAAAATGTGCGTGGACCTTCAACTTCGAGTAATAAGAAATCAAAGAGCCTTCACACATTCTTGCTATCAAACATCAAATTTGCCGGATCTCTAGAACAGTTTGGGGAGTGGAGTTTAAAATTAAAGGTAAAGAAAAAAGCGGGAGGTGTAGGGAAACTTTAAACTTTGAATGGTGGATCATTTTTTAGATGCCGCATCTCTGGTATTTCAAGAATCTTCTGCTACAAGTTCCTTTGTTAATTAGAATCTGATCATGTCTAAACTTGAATGTCTAAACAATTCAGAAGACATTATTTGATACGAAGCTATCAAAATAGTTCCTTAAATTAAACGATCATATAAGTTGCCTGGTGATCTAAGAATAATTTCCTGGTTAAGTAGCAATGTAGAATAAAAGAAGCCTTGTGTCTCCAGGCTATCAAAATAGCACATCTTCATTATCTCAGGAACAAACTGGAACCAGGATTCATTTGGAATTGCTGAGGGATGTTTGTGGGGGGTGGAGGGGAAAAAATTGACCCTGACTTTTGAATTAAACGGAGGCCCAGAGGGTAATCGTAGGAAAATGTGTGTCTAGGTTGTCAAAATAGTGTAAACTTTTCAAAAGACTAAAAGATTTGGAGTAAAAAACAAAAACAAGAAAAACTGAGACTTTGACATATCATCCGAAATTTCATCTTTCCAGTTTGTTAGAAAGTGAATTTTGGGGAGTGGCTCCCCCCCTCCACTCGAACAATTTTCAGGGAGAATTTCTGCAGGGTTAAAAATATTATAGAGGAAATTTTCCAGGGAGAAAGCCTAACACCGTGGAATTCCTAAATTTCTTGAATAAGTGGATTCTTATGCAATAAGCATGTCCGAACATTATTTTGGCTACTATCCACAGTAAGTGCCCGATTTTTTTTCTTCTTGACTAAAACAAGCTTACAGAACTAACAGACAGTCAATTTTTAAACTGTCTTAAAAAAATTGGCACTTTAAAATTTCGATCAATGTTCACCAGGGGCAGAGGGTCTAAAATGAACAAGGTGGGTTGTCACCCCCTTCCCTTAAACCACTTTCTAACATCCACTCAACAAGTCCTGAAAGTTTCATCTTAATACCCTCGCCGGTTCCAATGCTATTTCTGATTAACATTTTTAACAACCCGCATGCAAATAGTTCGTTTTGATGCTAACCCCTTCAAAATTACTTGAAAGCAGTCACAATTAGAATTGGTCAATGTCAGAAGTATTTTTAGTTAAATTAATTAGTATTCGCAGCCATTGTAGAAGTAGCAGTAGTGGGGGCCTGGAGATTTCAAACTGAAACCCTCAAATATTCCTAAGGTATTGTAGAAACACCTTTTTTTACAAACAGGATGAACATAGTGTGTTTTGATTTAGTTCAAAAACCCCTCAACATTCAATGAAGTTTTACATTGACACCTTTACCCTTTTGAGACACAACTGGGTTGAAACATATCCCCCTTTCTCAATGATAACTCTTGTGCGTAAACAATCAAAAAATTGTATAACTTTTAAATTGCCTAATAATTTGTCCCATAATAAGCTTGTTCTTTATTGTCAATGTTTTTATCAATAATCCTTATGTTTTTTTCTTTAATTCTCTATTTTCTAAATTTTACTCCTTCTTCCATATAACCAGGATACACATAGTGGTTTGAAAGAGTTCAAAATACCCCTCACCATTCAGTGAGATTTCACATTTAGATTCTTACTCTTTTGGGGCACAGCCAGGTTGAAACATTTTTCTCTTTCCAAATGACAAATTCAGTGTGTAAAACACTATAAGTTGAAGAATTTTTGAATTGTGAAAAATTTCACCCTAAATAAGTGTATTTTTCCTTGTCCATGTCTTATAAATTATCCTCCCGTCTTTTCTTTAAGTGATTCTTCTTTTTTTTTCTTAGTTTACTCTTTCCTCTACTTGACTAAGCTAATGCTGAAAGCAGAACAAAATTATTCATAGATGTCCACTTTTCACTTTTTTTTTGTGATTTCGGCTTTTAACATCAGGTTACAACTTAAAACCTTGCTATTTAAATTTTTCCGAGTCAAGAAAAGGACCACCTACTAAACTCGTTTATATTAACTGAAGGATGACCTCCCCCTTTTTCTCAGTATGTTCTCTTTTTGTATAGGCCTTAATTGTGATCAAAATTGTGTTTTTAGAGCATCAATCACAATTGGGCCCAATGGCTCCTTTACATGCAGGTCAATACCACGAACTGTCTGATTATTGTGAGACTTTAATTTTGAATATCCTAGGTATTGATATAGCTTCAAAGGTTGTTTGAAAGCCTTGTTTTCAAAAGCATTTTAATTTTCTGGATTTTTGAAAACATTTTCTTTTTGTTCACATAACAAGGTTGATGTGTACTATCTTCACACAAGAACTAATAGAGTAGACTTTAACGGAGCACTAAAGAACCTACAAGAGAAACAAAACTAGGATTGGCGGTTTTATATACATAAAATCAAAATTGTTTTTTGGCTGTACACCCTCAATGGAGCTTATTCAATGAGCCTGATTCAGAAAATATTTTCTTTATATATTATACTAAAAGCATTTTCACTTTTGGGCAATTGTTTATACCTAATCAAATTTCATGACTGAAGAAAGGTTTCCTTACAAATACCCCAGTGGAAGGATTTTTAACCTGTATGCACTCGTTTATGTCTGGTCAAAGCTCCCGATTGAGCAAAGCTTTTCTTACATATATTACACTGGAAGGGTCTTTCACCTGTGTGCACTCGTTTATGACTAATCAAATGTCCTGACTCAGGAAAGGTTTTCTTACATATATTACACTGGAAGGGCTTATCACCTGTATGAACTCTTTTATGTTTAGTCAAAGTTCCAGATTCAGCAAAGGTTTTCTTACATATATTACACTGGAAGGGCTTATCACCTGTATGAACTCTTTTATGTTTAGTCAAAGTTCCAGATTCAGCAAAGGTTTTCTTGCATATATTACACTAGAAGGGTTTTCCCCTGTATGTAATCGTATATGTTTAGTCAAAGATGACGAGTCAGAAAATTTTTCTTACATATATCACACTGGAAGTGTTTTCCCCTTGTATGCACTCGTTTATGACTGATCAAATGTTGTGACTGAGCAAAGGTTTTCTTACAAATATCACACTGAAAGGGTTTTTCCCCTGTATGCACTCGTTTATGACTGATCAAATGTTGTGACTGAGCAAAGGTTTTCTTACAAATATCACACTGAAAGGGTTTTTCCCCTGTATGCACTCGTTTATGACTGATCAAATGGTGTGACTGAGCAAAGGTTTTCTTACAAATATCACACTGAAAGGGTTTTTCCCCTGTATGTACTCGTTTATGTGTAGTCAAAGATGTCAAGTGAGAAAAGGTTTTCTTAAATATATCACACGGAAAGGGTTTTTTTTCCCCTGTATGCACTCGTTTATGATAAGTCAAAGATGCCGAGTGAGTAAAGGTTTTCTCACATATATTGCACTGGAAGGGTTTTTCTCCTGTATGCACTCGTTTATGACTGATCAAATGTTCTGACTGAGCAAAAGTTTTCTTGCATATATCACACTGAAAAGGTTTTTCACTTGTATGTACTCGTTTATGTGTAGTCAAATTTGACGAAACAGCAAAAGTTTTCTTACACATATCACACTGGAAGGGTTATGTCCTGTATGCACTCTTTTATGTCTATTCAAGTTTTCAAACCGAGCAAAGGTTTTTCTCACATATATCACACTGGAAGGGTTTTTCACCTGTATGAACTCGTTTATGATAAGTCAAAGATGCCAACTGAGCGAAACCTTTTATTACATATATCACACTGAAAAGGTTTTTCACCTGTGTGCACTCGTTTATGACTAACCAAATGTCCTGATTGAGCAAAGGTTTTCATACATATATCACACTGGAAGGGTTTATGTCCTGTATGCACTCTTTTATGACTAACCAAATGTCCTGACTCAGCAAAGGTTTTCATACATATATCACACTGGAAGGGTTTTTCTCCTGTATGCACTCGTTTATGTCTATTCAAATTTTCAAACCGAGCAAAAGTCTTCTTACACATATCACACTGGATAGGAGTTTCACCACCAATGCTGCAGATAGTTGTAGTTGTTACTTCTAAAATTAGGAAATAAAATTAATAAAAAGTCAATATAACAGCTAAGAGTATTACGTAACACTATATTATATTGAGAAACATTGGATGATGGGATTTATGCTTTACAAATCAGCTTCATTTCATAGAAATAATTGAAAATATTACTTAAAATTCAACCAGGAGAAATATTTTAACAGATAAAAGACTTAAACATTTTTATAATCATAAGAAGTCTACCACAATATTATGGACTTTGATACGTTTGATAGTCAACTCTCACGTTCATTTCTTCCTTCCCTCGTAGAAGAAAGGACTTTCTCTTTATCTTTTCCTTCCGTTATCTCTTAAGATTTTGTTTGACCTAAATTAGGTTTTAGTTTCTTTCTTTTCTTTATTTTTTCCTCTATTTACTTATAGAACTGAAAATCTTTACAATACAGAGGAACCTGATTTAGGGGAGGGGGAGGGGGGCAAGCACAACAAGGGGGGAGGGCGATCTAAAAATACAAATAGTGAACGAAGAAAAACTTCCTGGAAAAAGAACTACATATTTGTTTAGTCTATATTTAACGTTTAATAACTCAGTGCCAGTTAAAGAGGCAAACAAAAGTCTTCTAAGAGCTAAAAGCTCAACGTAATTAGTGTCGTGGATTGTGTTAATTAACATAGCCTTTAACGGAATTAAGGATCAGTCATTTTTGGGCATTATCTTTAATAAGGTAAAAATCACTAACATAGCTCATATAAAAGAACCTTTTATATTTATACTTAACTAAGTTTTATCTGGTTGCCGGTGTTTACCCCCCCCCCCCATGGAAAATACCCCCGTGGATAAGGCTTTCCAAATTTGAGAATTTTATTTGAGTTTTGGTTTTCATTTTCTGTAGGGGGAAGGAATTTCGGTGCTTGTGTATTATACGCCACTCACTCAAGTTTACGACGAGTAAAAATTGAGAATGAACTGGTTTCTTCGTTAGTTTCTTCATTACTGTAAGAATTGTTTTCTGACTTCAAACTTTCCAAATACATTACCCCCCCCCCCCCCCTTATGCACAAATATGTAACCCAAATTATATATGTAATTATATATTTCCCATCTATTCTGTCACTTGTCTTTATCGTATCTCGCACTAAGCTGAAAGAAATTAACGAAGAAAAACCAATTTGTTCTCGAGTTTTACACAGCGTAAACTTGAGTGAGTGGTGTATAATGCATAAGTACAAAAATTCCTTCCCCCTAAAGAAAATAAAAAACCAAAACTCAAATAAAATTCTCAAATTTGGAAAGCTTTATCCACGGGGGTATTTTCTGGGAGGGGAGAGGGGTAAATACCGGCCACCAGATAAAACTTAGTTAAGTATAATATAGTTAAGTATATATACTAGTTAAGTATTTATATATTAGTTAAGTATATATATATATATATTTAGTTTAGTATTAAGTATTAATAAACTTAGTTAAGGTATTTTCCGGGGGGATATAATCGCAGGGGGAGGGGGGGGGGCGTTAAACGCCTAGAACCATTTTATCGATCCCTGCAACCAAGATTTAATTAAAATTTGGGTATAACTATAGACTCTTCTAATAATCTTGTACATGAATTAAGAGATGGTGTGATCTGTTCTACATTAATTGCTCCCCGTATGCTTCTTAAGATACAGATATCTTATGACTGCTCATGCACCTTTCATGGCAAGGCTCCACCTGACTCTTAAACGAGTAAATCCCATCTGACTCGTAAACCACTATGCCTTCTCAAGACCAGAACATAATTTGCACTTTACTGAAAACGAATACACTTTAAATGTTTTTACTTTTTTAACTTTTATGAATAAAAAATTATCAAAACTTTGAGGAATAATATAATTCAGTAAATATATATCAAAACAGATAATCCACGGTAATTTGTTTTTGTTTTCTGTCCAATATTAGGAGCCTGTTATCCCTGTTTAGGAACAATTTATTTTCATAAAAATATTTGTTTGAGTACTGGGGGATCTTACCTTATAGCCTATAGTCTTACCTTATATGGAGAGGTTTTGGGTACAAAAAAACGTTAAAAGACTGGTTCCAAACTTACTATTTCATTATAAAATGCATTTTTTCAAAGTTATATAATCCACATGTGCACTGATCACTCACAATTAAGTTGGATAAAAAAAAATTCAAAACAGTTTCTCTCTCCTGTCGGCTGCGATATTTTTTTTTACATTTTGGTGAAATGGCAGTTTTAATTGGCATAATAAAATAAGAAGGTAACATGGCTGAATTTTTTGAAGTCCTTAGATTTATAATGAACTAGCAAGTTTGAAACCAATGTTTTAACCCATTTTTATATCCAAAAAACTATAGAAAGAAATTATTATTTTCAAGGGCCCTGAAAAGGCTTAAAATTAAATTTGCAAGAAAAGCGACGATCATATTCAGAAAGAGCATAAAAAATGACATGAAGTGGTATATTTATTTTATTCGTAGGTCTATTATATGAGCTGCTCCACATTTACCGGTTGTTCAACTTATTTTAAATATTATAAATCAGAATTTAGACATGTTAAGAGGCTCAATACAATTTCCTTGGGACTTGTGTGGGCTATAGATCTAATTCTGAAAATTTTTTTTATAACACAAATTTTGTATAAATTTATGAATGTGAGTTTTGAGCAAGTTTTTTTGCATAATTGGTTTGATACCATTTAGAGGGGGGAGGGAGAGGCATATACTTTAAAAGACCTCCCTGGAGCACTGTTTAGGATCTGGAATCATTTATGAAAGTTTTATTCACCTAACTCGACTAATTTCTAAGATAGACAAATGCCCAACATCTAGAACGTCACCTAATCTACTGGTATATTTTCTTTTTCCAACATTATTTCCACCCTATACTAGAGCCTACCATCATCAATTTAACCCTGTCTCCTTCTGATGTGGCAGATTGCCTCTCTTATAAAATCCTTAGCTACGAAAGCTGGTTTTAGTTGGAAAACTTCGAAAAAAGTATGTAGAATTCAGATAATTCATATAGAAACTGCTGTTTAACTAGCTATGAAAAATTGGGAGGTTTTGACCCATTTACCCCACTATTCCCATTTTCCCAATGATAATTTTTCCCGGATTTTTGCAACAAGATATTGAGATCACCTCAATAAGAATAATTTAAGAAAAAAAAACCGTATTTTTTTTTTTTATAAAACTCATTAAAATTTTGGAAAAACAGTGGTATTTTTCCTAGTTAAGCAACAACTATTTGCCGAGTTTTAGGTCAATTTGCCCCTTCAAATGGGATTCCTCCATGAAAATTTCCTCCCACAAAAAGTCCATCTCCCCTAAAATTCCCTCCGGATACTTCCATTCTCAATGAGAATCCCCCCCCGTAAAATTCCTTGCAGATGTAACTAAAAACAAATAAAACCCCCACCAAAAAAAAAGTAATTGTCGCAACTTATCCACGTAGGAAAAAAAAACTAATAGTTATTTCGATGAGAACACCAAAGCAACTGATTTTATTTTTTTAGTTTTAGTTTTTTTTTTATCTCATCTTGTGCTGAAGACGCCTAGTTTTGGCAAAGGCGAAATATCAGCGTTGTACTAAAATTTTAGTCTTTTCTCTCTATTGGCTGTAGTTTCGTATGTTGTTTTTTTTCATTGAGTTTTTTTCTCTCTGCTAGTTTTTTTGTCATGGCTGGCCAGTTCGGCTTAAGATCTTTCATTCGAAAATTATCTTCAGCAAATTTTTACTTTAAAACAGTCTTTAAGCTCTAATTGTCTTTCCGATCATGTAAAAAATCCCCTCTTCCACAGAAATGTTTTCGGAAAAATCAAATAACACCAAACATTTCCCCGGACCCTTTCAACTTGAAAAATAAAGCTGACAAAGGAAGGAATTCTGTAAAGTCCCCTTAGTATAACCCTTAGAAAAATCCCCCCACTGAAAAATGCGTATGCTACCCAATAACAAATACCACATATAAACAATAGGCAAATTTATATCTTAAAAACCTATCCCCAGGGGCTACAGAAGGTCTGTTATCTCCAAGGGCATAGTTTTGGAACCTTTCAGCCTAGTTAAACGAAATGGCTATGACAAAATTTTGATCAAGCTAGTTTGGAGAAAAACGGGACGTGGGGTGCGTGCTAGTTGCCTTCCAACTTTTTTAGTCACTTAAAACAGGTCACTAAAACTTTTGATTGCTGTTCAAATGAGCCCTCTCTCGATGTTCTAGAACTGTTGGTCCAATAAAATCACCTATACGGAAAAAAACAACAAATAAACATGCATCTGTCATCTTTCTTCTAGTAAAAATACAAAATTCCATATTTTGTAGATGGGAGCTTCAAACCTCTACAGTTGGGTTCCCTGATACAGTGAATCTGACAGTGTGATTTTCATGAAACTTCTTTGACTCTTAAGGGGGCATTTCTACCCTTTTATAAAAATCAGGCAAATTTTCTTAGGTATGTAGCCATTTATGGATAACACTAAGCTTAATGAATCTTATTTATCTGGAATCAGAATAATAAGCCAAATCTTTTTATATATACTAATATCAAATTCCGTTTTTTAGAGTTTCGGTTACTATTGAGCCGGGTTGATTTCATATTTGCATAATAAGAAAATTATGGCAATTTTTCAACGGAAAGGGTATTTTTAGAGTGAACTTTTCATAGGTATGGAAGTTGCAGGGGAATAGCCAACAGAAAATTTTACACACAGGGGAAAGGGCTGTGATCTATACAATCTGCCTATTGTCTACGTCTGGTAGGCTATTTTTAATAGAAAATATGCATTGAATTTTTCAATAGGACACGTTTTACGGAAGTCTTTAAGGAACAATTCTTTCAGGTGGGCAATTTTTTAGAGGATAATTTAAAAAATCATCAAAAATTACGTAAAAAAAGAAAATAATATTTTTTACATGAAAGGAGGCTAAAGAAGCTTTTCTAGGTAGTTGTTCGGAGAAAAAAAATTTGGGGAGAATTTAAAGCAAATATGCAATTTTCAGGGGAATTTTACATGGGAAGAACTTCCCATTGGGGAAAATTCCTGGAGTGGAGAGCTGCATTATTTTTAGAAACTATCAGAAATTGAATAAACAAATTTTTTTTCTACCAAGAGTGAGAAAAAACATTAAAACTTAAAACGAAGTGGAATTTTTGCGTATATTGAGAAGAGGCTACTCCTTCTCTATATGTTGCTTTGTATTTTTAAATATGAATTTAAACCTACAACAAAATAGAAAATTAAAGAACCATTAAAGAAACCATTTTCCTTTTAGTATTAGCTTTTCAGCCAGCCCCTTTGGCTTTTAGTGCCATCTGCTCCAATGTAATTTTATTTCTAGGATCTAGTGCGTAAGACATTTCCACAGAAAAAAAAAATGTAGTAGGTTGTGAGAGTCGAAGGCGGGAGAGTAGGTTTAAAAATGAATATCAAGAAGACTAAGTAGGTTGAATTTTGAATCAATGGGATGGAAATGGAATGAATTTTGAATGAGGCAAGAATAAGTACTAAACACGATCTAGTTAGATAGCTCCAGTTACTTGTTACATTTTTAGTCAGAAAGGTGGATACTGCGGAGAAGTGAAAAGTTTAAAAACCAATTTGCTTCTACGATTTATTTATTGCCCTTTTTTTTATTGTTCCTTTCGAATCTCGCTATTTTCATATAATTTCTCAAATTTTATAATTCACGTATTTCTACAGTGGGCAAATATTATATATTTTTTCTAAATCGCATTTTAAATAATCCGTTTCTAGAGCTTGCATCCCCTTCATGAAAAAAAAAGAAATTCTGCGTAAATGTCGTACGCACTGGACAAGAGAAATAAAAATTACATTGGAGCAGATGGCACTAAAAGTCAAAGGGGTTGGCTGAAAAGCTCGTACTATAAGGAAAAGGGTTTCTTTAATTGTTCTTTAATTTTCTATTCTGTTGTAGGTTTAAATTCAAATTTGAAAAATAAAAGGAATTATGGTTTCTTTTAGAAATATTGCCGTGCATGTGGAACCCTTTCAGGATCTTCTTATAGCATGGTTTTGATATTTAAGCGTTTGATTTTGCTGTACTAATGCTGTGATAAGTACTCTATTAAACACAATGGAAAACCTAACCTGAAACACAATGGCTGTTTGATTAGAATAAGATGGTTTCTAAAAGTACTATATAACCTTAGCACACAGAGCTAGATATTTAGGAGGGGTATCCCCCGACGGACACAGCTAAGTGAAGGAAGCCCCCCCCCCCCCCTCCAAAAGAAATCCAAAACGTACCGAAAACTTAGAGCTTTAGGCGTCTTAATTTAACTTATTTGTCCTTGTGTGTTGGCACACTGGACAATTTTTGGCAGAATCTTTATATCCCCCCTCCTAACTCAGAACCCTAGTTTCGCTCCGTAATCCCTCACACATACTGAATCATTTTTGAAGCTATAGTGGCGGTAGTTGTCAAGTATGATTCTGAAGAGTGGGCACTCCAAAAACTGAGGAGATCTGCAAGATGTTTTCAAGAGAAATTACCTAGGAATTGTTTTGGGTACCAATATTACTGACGGTATCTTAAAGCGTAAGCTGTGCAACAGTTTGGTTCTATTTCAACTTCTAGGGTTATAATAAGAGAAAGGTTGAAATGACTCAGACACATTTCGCGGAGATGAAGAAAAACAGATTTTCAAAGATCGTGCTTGACACCTAAACATCTATGGCTAGACGAAAGGAAGTTGTCACCGAAAGGAGTGGGAGGATGTCACAAGGAAAGACAGAATGATAATAGGAGATCCTTTAAGGGGGGGGGGGGTTGAAGAGGGAGGCTTTAAACAGATTGGCATGGACGAGGACCATGCATAGCTGTATTGGCATGAGGTGGCTTGGTGCCACAGGGCGTTATTAGTAGTAGTGGTAGTAGTACAAGTGATTTTTTGTAATTTCGTTAACTTATTTTTCCTCCTTTCCTCCATTAACTCAAATTTCATTAATTTCATTTTTTGTAATTTTAAATCACTTAGAAATTGTCATTCCTCCATGTGCCGTGAATGGTAGTGGATGATCTTTGTTCTTTTTGTCATAGGTGTAATCCTTTTGGAAGGCTTGGACACACTTAAGAAGAAACATTTAACAATGAAAATTAGCTAAGAATGGGGGATTTGAGCATTCTTTTTATAGACCAACTTATTTGATTTTCTCTTTTTATTGCAGCTTATTTGAACTCATTAAAAATAATCAAAGATTTAATTGTGAATTTTAGTTGCGTATATTTTAATCAAAACTTTCGGATTTTTTTTTTTTTTTATTCTGAAAACATGAGGAATAAAAATAAACTTTATTGGCTTAAGAACTAAAATATGAGATTGTAATAGCACTTTTTGATCAAAATTTGAAAGTAAGTAACTTATAACACGCACAGAATTTCTGCGATAATTTTTAAGTTCTCAGTTTTGTGGCATTTCGGAATTTTGGAGTGAAGTTGAAAATGTTCATATAATTACCTGACAATTGCTGTTCTTTACTTAAGGTTTGTTAGTACAAGCTGTTTTTACCCAAGACTCGCTTGAAAGTGAAGTCAAGAGGAGAGATTAAAACAGCAAATAAATTTTAGGGTCATAATTTCCACGGTTTTAAAGGTAAACTCGCCTGGGAGCTTCTCCTCTAGAAATTTTCCTTCTCATGAAAATTTCATCCCATCAGAACCCCCCCCCCCCGAAAAAAAAGTTCAATAAACTATCTATAAACAAATACAATAAGTAAACAACTGACAAGCCTTAACCAAAAGACCTTTTCCCATGGGCTATAGACGTTCAGGTTAACATGAAATGCATAGGCTTTTCAACTATGCTGAACAGAGTGGCTTTTTCACTTAAAGAGGACACTAGAATTTTTAATTTTCGTTCCAATGACTCGGTTCGACATTTGGTTCGATACGATTACCAATTCGGAAAAAAAGCACGCCTCCAAAATCGTTCATATAGCTAAAACAAAAAAAGGCTGCTACATTGGAATAACAAGCCTTTGCGATGTATTAAATACTTTAGTCTAACCATTGTGGAGCAGACGACTGGGTAATCTCTCATATATGGAATATTTCTTGTTCATTTTAAGTTTTAATGTTGCTTCTAACTTCATTTAAAAAAATAGCTTTAAAAAATGTTGATTTCCGACAGTTTTTCAAATAAGGCCTTAAAATTTCCCCCTTCCTCACTGTGGAACATTACAAGGACCACATGTAAGGTACTTGGAAAAGAAGACAATGGATATGTTTTAACTTTTTTTTTTTTCAGAACCGTGAAACATTTCTTTGAAATTGACATTATAACCCAGGCTAATCGGTATGAGTTCTGATCTCCATTATAATGTACTGTTGGTAATTGTGGTGGTACGGTTGACCTATGATCTATTAATGAGGCTAGTCGGCACGTAAGTTTTGATCGGCTAGAAGAATCAACAGCCATTTAAACCAATCAAAAGCCATTTGGACCAATCGACTTGTCAATTTCCACCAAACTCTGTAAGATTCCGCAAATGCATCAATTTTTTGCTATTATCGGCTCCAACCCAAGATGTTGTTAATGTATTTTCCAATCACCTCTATTGAGGGCTTATCTAACAAAATACCCTGGGAAGTTAAAATTGTACCCTGTAGCTTATAGTTTTTGGGTTGAAATCTACTTTTCTCTTCAGTGTAATGGAATAAACCCCCTACTTTGGCCTCCCAGTTTTATTCTTGTTTCGTCTGATGCATATTTTTTTTATATCTAACCATTTCCATTCTAGATCCATTAGTCTGTATTTGCACTCGTTCTAAGTATCTAAATTTGTCTTTATTTTAATTCTACATTTTTAACGCAAATGTTCCAGAGGTAACTCAAATCATCAGCAATAGCCTTTTTAAGTTTTTTAAAATTATTCCTTTTTTTTCTCTGTTTTCCTGTCATTCGTTTTTTAAAGTTTGGAAGAGTAGAAGAAAAATATGTCTCCCAATCAAGATTAAAATATTTGAGGCTACAGTGATAGCCATGGTCGAGTATGGTTCTGAAACGTAGGCGCTACAAAAGAAGGAGAAGGATTTTCTGTATTTTTTTCCCCAAAGAATTACAGATTCTTTTGGCACTCGTCTGACTGACTGTATTAAATCAGAAAGATGTACAAAAAAGTTGGTTTTATCCAGGTTACTAGGGCTGTAATAAGTGAAAGATTGAGATGGCTATGACACGTTCTATTGATGAATGATCACAAATTGCGAAAGATCGTCCATTTCAGACAACAATCTAGGAAACAGATAGTAGGTCAACCCCTAATGGTTTGAGAGAAAGTCGTAAGGATGGATTTAAAAGAGCTTCTTGGGTTGGGTGTATAGAGGGAGCCTTTACATGAGTTGGTATAAACGAGTAGCGTTTATAGGTCACTTGGCCTTAGGTAGCTTGGTTCTGCATTCAGTCATAAGTAATAGCATTCAAGTTAGAGTTTAATATTCTACTTTTTCTTGTCAAATTCCCAGTCTTTGTTGCCTTTTTAGTTGATCCCAGAACTCTGAATTTTACCTTGGTCACTGTTAGATGTCAAAACAAATTCCTGAGACTCAGGCTCAAGTTTATATGGCACCTATCAGGTTTATCAGGTTCAAGTTTATATGCTGAGAAAAGAAGTCACCGGACCATCTTCTAGTTTGGGAAACTAAAAAGGGTCTGAAATGTCAACCTACTTCTTAATGTCACTTGGTAAAGCATCTTCAACTTCTGTAAACAAATAATTAAAAGAGATATAAGGGAAGTTGACAACAATGTATATACATTTTATGAAAAGAAAATTCAGTAGATACAGACAAAGATGTAGTTCTAAAAAAAGTGATGCGTATAGAACACCTTCTTCTTTATAAAAAATTATTTGATTATTCAACCAAATAAATTTCCTCCAAAGTTAATACGGCCAGATTTTCCATAAAAACCTTATATACCCCGGGGCCTAACTTACCCCCCTTTCCCTGACCTCGGGGCTCTGGGGGTTTCATCAACCCTGAAGGAATTGCTATATAATCTTTGGACTATTTTGACCACAATGACTATCTCACATTTTTGATCAGATACATTTGGGGAAAAGAAGGCGTTGAGGGGGGGGGGGGGAGGGTGAGTGCCCTCTGATCATTTTTTGTCGCTTAAAATGGAGAACTAGAACTTTCAGGTTCCAATCAAATTATCCCCTTCCAAAGTTTATATGACCATCCCATTCCAAAAAACTTCATGTGCCCCTGGGGAATAGCTTACAACCCTTGACCCCGGGTTTTACGGGGCGGTGTCAACCACTGAGACATTGCTATATGATACATTAATTATTTTGAGCAAAATGGCTATCTCAAAATTTTGATCGAATTCATTTGGAAAAAAGGGCTTGGGAAGGCTAGTTGCCCTCCGATCACTTATGACTCTTAAAATGGAACTAGAACTTCTAATTTTTAAATAAATGAGCCCCCTCCAAAGATTATACGACCATACCTCCCATAAAACCCTGTAAGCCCACAGAGCATAGATTACAACACTTGCCCTGGGCTCTAGGGGGTTGTGTCGACCTTGAAGATTTGTTATCTAATATTTGGACTATTTTGGGGGAAAAATGGCTATCTCCACGTTTTAGTCTGAAACATTTGGAGAGAAGAGAGGGTGGGAGGGAGGGGTGCTAGTTGCCCTCCATTCACTTTTTCATTCTTAGAAAGAATCCTAGAACTTTTAATTTCCAATGTCGAAGCCCCCTCCGAAGTTTATACGACCCCCCTTCCACTACTCTACTCCATACCCCTGCCATTTACCTGTGCCCAAGCCATTTAAACCTTTGCCTCTCAATTACTTGGACTATCTGTCTTGGCTTTTTTCTGTCTACAATTATCCATGTCTTGATGCAATCTATACAAGCTACTGCAAAATACTTGATAACTTCAATTCAAGAGGGGCAAGACCTTATATACCCCGGGGTACAATTTTCAACATGTGCCACCGGGCGTTGAACAAAATGGCTGTAAAATGAGACGTGGGATGCGGGCTAGTTGCCTTCCAATCTTTTTGGTCAATTAAAAAGGGCACTAGAAACTTTTATTTGATGTTCAAATGAGCCCTCTCTCGATGTTCTAGAGCCATTGGTCCCGACAAAATTATCCATGTAAAAAAACGGCATATGTGATCTTTCTTCTGGTAAAAAAATAATAAATAAAGAAATTCTACATTTTTGTAGATAGGAGCTGCAAACCTTAACAGCTGGGTTCTGTGATACGCTGAATCTGATAGTGTAATTTTCATGAAACTTCTTTGACTTTTAGGGGATGTTTCTATCCTTTTACAAAAATTAGGCAAATTTTCTCAGGTATGTAGCCTTTTATGGGAAACACAAGGGTTAATGAATCTTAGTTATATATCTGGAATCAAAATAATAATCCAAATCTTTTGATATATTTATTAATATCAAAATTCCGTTTTTTAGGGTTTCGGTTACTATTGAGCTGGGTTGCTCTCTAGCATTTGCATAATAAGAAAAAAAACTAAGGCAATATTTTGGGGTAGTGGCAATTCGGGGGATAATTTTCTACGGTCAGAGAATTTTTTAGAGTGAACTTTTCATAGGGATTTAAAATTGCAGGGGGAATAACGAACAGGAAATTTTACACCGAGTGGAAAGGGCTATGTTTAATGCAATCTGCATATTGTCTACGTATAGTAGGTATTGTCTACCTTGTACCTACGTATAGCAGGTATATGGTTGTCTTTTGCAGGTATTGGTCCGTTGTTCCCACAAAGTTTATTTTTTATTTATTTATAAAATTGCATTTTTTCTTCTTTTTTTTCAATTTATACGTAGTTAGCGAGTAAAATATTGAGTCCTGCCACAAACAAATCTGTATAGATTATCACGTGGTAGGTCTGTTTGACAGGATTTTTATTTCTGTATATTGGTCTTTAATAAATGAATTTCTCTCTCTCTGTTAAGTAGGCTATTTGTAAATGGAAAATATGAATTGAATTTTTCAATAGGACACTTTCTGTGGGAAGTCTTTAAGAAACAATTCTTTCAAGCGGGCAATTATCAGAGAATAATTTGAAAAATCATCAGAAATTAAGTAAAAAAAACAAAATTTTTTTTCTACATGTAAGGAGGCTAAAGCAAGTTTTCTAGGTGGAGGGTTTGTTCACAGAACAATTTTGGGGAAAATTTAAAGCGAATATGCAATATTCCGGGGAAATTTTACATGGAAGGGACTTCACATAGAGGGATCTCTCATGGGGGAAAATTAGAGAAGAGACTGTCCCCTTTTTTATATGTTGCTTTGAATCTGAACCTACAACATAATGAAAATTTGAAATGGTTCCTCTTAGAAATATTGTTGAACTTGTGAAAACCTTTCAGGATCTTCTTATAGCATGGATTGATATTTAAGTGTTTGATTTTGCTGTACTAATGTACTACATTGAAAAATGATAAACCTAACCTGAAACACAATGGCTGTTTGATTAGAATAGGATGGTTTCTATAAGAACTATATAACTTTATCACACAGAGCTAGGTATTTAGGAGGGGTAACCCCTGATGGGCACAGCTAAGTGCAGGGAGTTGGAGCCCCTATCTCCCTCCAAAACATCCAAAACGTACCGAAGCCTTGGAACTTTCAGCGTATTTGGTGCCTTAATTTAGCATATATGGCCTTGTGTGCTGGCACACTGGACAATTTTTTTTAAAGCAAATTGTTTATATCCCCCTAAAAAACTCACAACCCTAGCTTTACCCCTGTAATCCGTCACACATACTAAATAATTTTGAACCTAGTGATGGTAGTTATCAAGAATGACTCTAAAGAGGGGGCACTCCAAAGAACAGAGGAAATCTGCTAGATACTTTTTAGAGAAACTACCTATAAATTGTTTTGGGTACCAATCTTACTGAAGGGTATCTTAAACTGTAAGCTGTGCGATAATTTGGTTCTATTTTACTTTCTAGGGCTATAATAAGAGAAAGGTTTGAAATGACTAAGACACGTTTCGCGGAGACGAAGAAAGAGATTTTCAAAGATCGTCCTTGCCACCCAACCATCTGGGGCAAGACGAAAGGAGGTTGTCACCGATAGGGGTGGGAGGAGGATGTCACAAGGAAAGACGGAAAGGTAATGGGAGCTTCTTTAAAAGGGGTTAAAAAAGGAGGGCTTTAAATAAATTGGCTCAGAGGAAGACCATGCATAGCTGAATTGGCATAAGATGGCCTGGTGCCACAGAGAGTTGTTAATAGTATTGGTACTAGTATTAGTTAGCAGCAAAGTTATGAACTGACATCATAATTTATTTCCTTCAAACTTTTATTTAGATCCATGAGAGAGACAAATGAATATTGAGCATTAACTTGCATATACATTAAAGAAGTTTTTCTTATTAAATTTATGGATTTTTTTTAAATTATTTTACTTAAATTGAGAGATTTTTGATTAGTTAACAAAGGTTTTCTTCATGTCATTTTCCATTACGTAAATTCAATGTTATGGGGTGACTTAATTCCTCATGTTAACTTAATTTCAAACGAAGAATTGTCATTGATTTTTGTAATTTAATTAATTTATTTTCTCATATATCCTATAAGGCTTTAGCCCAGCTATTTTGATGTAAAAATAGACATACCAACCTAATTAGGTTAAAACGATCATACGTTCATGATGAAATTTGCCGTTTCATGCAGCCAATTTTTTTAAAGGCCGTTCCACCAAATGGAGGGATTTCGGATTTTTGTTTTTCAGCGACAATGGTTGTTCTTTACTTACGGTTTATTAGTACAAGCTCTTTTACCCAAGGACTCGCTTGAATGTGAATGCAGGAACATCAAATTATTTTTTTTGTCATAATTTCCACGATTTTAAAGGTAAACTCGCCAGGGAGCTTCTCCCCCCAATTTTAATTCTCATGGAAAATTCGCCTCATCGAAAATTTATCCCATCTGAAACTCTCCCCCCCCCAAAAAAAAAGGCCTGTAAACTCTGTATAAACAAATACTATAAGTAAACAACTGACACGCCCTAACAAAAGGACCTTTTCCCATGGGCTATAGACGTTTCAGTTATCATGAAATGTATAGACTTTTAAACTATGCTGAACAGAGTGACTTTGTTATTTAAAAAAACGGCACTAGAAGTTTTAAATTTTGTTTGAATAACTCGAGTTCGATAATTAGTTTTTTTTGATACGGATTACTTCATGGGAAACAAATAAGCACGCCTCTGAAATCCTTATATAGGTACAAAAAAAAAGAAAAAAAAAAGGATGCTAAATTGGAATATTAAGCCTTTGCGATGTATCAAATGCTTAGATCTAACGATTAAGGAGCAGACGAATGGGTAACCTCTATTATATGTGCGAATATTTCTAGTTCATTTTGAGTTTTAATGTTGCTCCTTCTACTTTTCATTTAAAAAACTAGCTTTAAAAATTTGTATTTCCGACGGATTTGCTAATAAGGCCTTAAATTTTCCCCTTCCTCACTGTGGAACATTACCCTTTGCCAATAAAATTCATCCCACAAAATGCTTCTAAAACTTAGCTCATGATTCTTGAGCAGCTTTTGGATTTAAAAGAGAGGTTTTGCCAATGCTTTACTCGAACAGGACCAATGTAAGGTACTTGGAAAAGAAGACAATGGGTATGTTTCGACTTTTTTTCTCAGAACCGTAAAAAATTTCTTCGACCCAAATTTTCACTCTTAGATTAGTAATTGAGAGGTATTGAGTTATCGAGCCCATTTAGTCCTCAATTTTATATATTATGAGTAGAGGTTTGCTTTAAAACGATAGAAGGGCTATAGCGAAGGTCCTAGCTGTAGGGCATACCAGATAAATCTTTGAAATGATTAGTTTTATGTGAGACAATTAACTTTAAAAAGAAAATTCTGAAAAAACGAAGTTTTTCAAAGAAAAAGTAAAGGCCATAATAAACTCAAGATCAGCAGAAATAAAAATCTATAATAATTCAAACTCAAAACGACAAGAAATTACTATTAAAGAATAAATGACACCCAAAACGCAGAGAAATTCAATAAACAATCATAGCAAAGAAACCTACAACAGGTACTAACATAAATGAATAAATAAATCTTAAAACGAGTAAAATTTAGATTGAATATGCAAATCAAGCTTAAAATGAGTAAAAATCACTACAAATAAGGGGTTTGGATACTGCCACCTTCTCTAACTATATAAAAGTATTAAACCTTCTGGGTCATTGGCACTTTACTGAAAACTATATGTGTCTTGAACAGTCTTGGCAAGAACTAATAGGACTAAAATAAATATTTGTCATATAATTCGTATTCAGACATAGATAAATCAGCCCAAATAAATACGTTGAAGTGATTAGTCTTATGTAAGAGAGTAAAAAGAGCATGGCAAAGGCTATAAGAGAGCACAGATTCAAAAAGAGAAAGCAAAACAGGTCCCAGATGAAAATTATGCTGATGATTTGACTGTTCTAGTTTGAAAAATTAAGCCAAATAAACGATTGTTTTTAGGTTCTGAGAATTACGGGTGCAAAAATGAGTTTGAAAATTAATGCTAAGAAGAATAAATTACATTGAATAAAATTAGTGAGGATGAAGAGTAATAGTGGTTAAGGAGAAGATGGATCAAATGGATAGCTTCACTTAACTATTTATTATCATAGGCAGAGCAATAGCGCTGCCAGATAATATAATTTGTTACTTTACTGAAAAAATTCCTTTAAAGTGTTTTCATATTTGTATAACCTTAAGAAATCAAAAATTGATATAAATATCAGCATATGTATATTAAACTGACAATGCAAATTGTTTTTCAGTAAATTCATTTGAATTTTTCAGTAAAGTACGAATTATATTCTGGCTTTTAGAAAGCATAGGGTTTAAAACCCCACTCATATTAATTTCTGCCTCGTTTGAGTTTGACTCTGTTATTTATTTTAATTTCTGTTTGTTTTGGCGTTTCGTTCATTTATTGATTTGTGGTAGTTGTGTACTTGGTAGACTATTTCATTCTATTTTTGTTAATTTTTCGCTTTAATGGTGTTCTTTAACTTTTTTGAATAACTTGTTTTGTGGAAAAGGTTTTCTTTTGTTAATTAAATATTAGTAAAGATGGTGGATGCAATAAACAATGTTAAGGTAAAATAGCCAAGGCCCAGGGTGTTTTACGAAAACAAAAAATTCGGAAGAACAGAAAGATATGCCTGCAAGCAAGGATTATAATATAGGAGGCTACAGTGATTAATATGGTCGAACATGGCTCTGAAATATGGGAAATACTATAACAGAGGAGGATTTGTTGGATTGTTTCGAGAGAAATTATCTATAGATTCTTTTGGGAACCAGTCTGACTCACACGTATTTCGATCAGCAAGCAATACGAGAAATTTGGTTCAATCCACGTTGAATTTATGAGGAAAAAGTATTTTTTTCATTGAATTTAAAATTCTTGTTTTCAAATTTATTCCTCAATGGAGGAAGAAGAATATAATATATAGACTTGCTTGCTTAAAAAATTTCAAGCTCTAAAAATCTTCCTTTTTTTTCTAGGTAGTTTTCACAGTCTTGTAGGTCGTTTAAACAGTAGGTGAGAGCGTCAAGATCATTTAGCGAAGGTTTAAAAAATCTGATAAGTCAAATGAGCCTAGAAGTCCCGATATAAGGCGAAACTGTCGAATTATTTGTACCGGACTGTTTTACCAGTATGAATCTTTTTTTGTGTTCGTCTTTTTTTTCTTTATTAAGTTATTTGTGTTTTCGTATGAGAAGTTCAAGCAGCAAAATTTTGGTTGATGAATAAGGCAAGTAATTCACCATTTTCCTTAATTTTGGAACCAAAATAGTTAGGTCTAGGTCCAGAAGAGCTGCTGAAGTTACTAGGTAGTAACTTCAAGGCTTTTGAATGAATACTACTCACGCTGTATAATGAGAGGTGCCCCACTCGAACGTTTTTACACTTGATCAGTAACAGATGTGGAGCAGAATTCTTGAGAGTCAGGTTCAAGCTTACATGGTATCGAAATGATGGGAAAAGTAACTCATCGGGCCAAATTCAAGTTGAGGAAACACAGAAGGATCTGAACTGTCACAATGGTTCTAATGTCACTTAGGTAAAGCATCACCAACTTCTAAAAAAATTAAATTAAAACAGATATAACGAAATTTCGACAAAAATGTACGAAAATTTTATGTAGAGAGATCCCCAAAAACAATTAGAAAACAGACTCCAACAGCACAAAAGAGCTAACCAAATTTTTCCTTAAAGAATAAACTTTCGATTGCGGCAAACAGCGTACCTATCTATTATGATCTTCCAAGCCATAATAAGATGTTTAACAAAACAAAACTTATTGATTATAGTTTCGGGATATTACAATATTTTGAAAAGAAAAAAAATATGTAGAAAGTTAAGTTATTTAATAGAGTTAAAGTTAATTTAACTAAGTTAATTAGTTTTTTTAACAAGCAACGAAAAAGTAAATTGATTAAAAACAAATTTATAACAGCTTCTTTACAAAAAATAGGTCAGAAGCATTAATACTTTCAAAAACTGAAGATCAAGGAATTGTGCATAACCAGCCTCATACCAAGTTTTGAATTCAGCATATCAAGATATAATAAACTTTAGAAAAAGTCAACGAGTCTGTTGCGTTAGCAATGCAAAACATAATTAGATTCATCAAACCCAATAGTTTTTTTTTAGCTTTAGCTCATTATAATCAAATTGAACCTAGGTCCTAAGCTACGGAAGATTTTTCAATGATTTTCAGAATTATGCCCCCGGGGCAAAATTTTCAACACGTTCCCCCGGGCTCTTGGGGGTTGTGTCGACCTGGAGCTTTGTTTATCTGATCTTTGAACATAACCATTAACAAAATGGACATCTCCAAATTTTGATCAGATACACTTGGATAAAGACGGTCGTGGCGTGGGGGGGGGGGGTTTATAAGTTACCCTTGTCAATTCACTTTTTCAATTTTAAAAAGGGGTAACAGAACTTCTGATTTACAATCGAATGAGCCCCCTTCAAAGTTTATAGGACCACACTTTCTTACATGAAGTACCGCAGGAAAAAAAAAACTATTGAAGCCTTATGACCTTTACTATAGGCAATGATGTAGTGTTCGGCTCTGATGACATGTTGTGGTTCGTACTTAATCAGGAGTCAAGAGGGGTTACTTTCTATGCGCATCTATAGGACTGTTTTGATAGATTTGTCCTAAAGAACACTGCAAAAGACTATAGAAGCGCCTGGAACAAAATAGAGAAAATAAAACTGTCCAAGACATAAATTATGCTGATGATTTGACTGTCCTAGTTGAAAAAGTAAGCATAATGAATCATTCTTTCTTTTAGGTTCTGAGAATTACGGGTGTAAAAAAACAAGTTTGAAAATAATTATTAAGGACAATAAGTTATATTGAAACAAAACTAGTGAAAGTGAAGAGTACCTGGGTAACAAGAAGATGGATCAAAAAGATAGACTTCACTTAACTAAGTATTATCGTAGGCAGGCAATAGCGCTGCCTAAGTAAAGAACGATGTAACAATGTATTTTTTTCTGGACCAGGGCACTTCGTAACGAGGGAGTTGTCGTTAGAAACTTCGAAAAGGGCTCATTTGATTGGAAATTGGAATGGCTAGTGCCCTTTCTAATAGTAAAAAGTGATTGGCAAGGCAACTAACACCCCTTCTACGCCTACCATTCCCCCAAACCCATCAATCAAAAATTTGAGATAGCATTTTGTTCAACGTATTTGATTTCCAGATAGAAATTATATTTGTAAGGAGGATACTTAATCCCCCCCCCCCAGAGCCCTCAGGGCAAAGGTTGTAAGTTATGCCCTGGGGGCATATAGGGTTTTTATAAAAAGTTTGTCATAGAAACTTCAAAAAGGGCTCATTCGGTTGACATTTCAAAGACCTAATGCCTTTTTAATAATAAAGTGATTGGAGGGTAACTAACCACCTCTGACGCCCACCTTCCCCGAAACACAATCCATTCAAAATTTTAAGATAGCCATTTTATTCAAACGTAGTTGAAAGTTCTGGAAACTAGATCTTTTGAGGATGACAAACTCCCACAGCCCTCAGGGCAACGATTGTAAGTTATGCCCTGGGGGCATACAAGGTTTTATATAGGAAGCCTTGTCGCAGAAACTTCAAAAAGGGTTCATCGATTGAAAATTGAAATGGCTAGTGAGACCTGCAGATCGTTTATGCGAAGCTAAAAAAAAACTGAAACATGCCAAAGTGAACTTAAGATTTTATCTGCTAAAAAACCCCAATTTTTTGGGGGATGGAGGATGTTAAGATTGTTTATTTATTCCTGCATTTTAAAACCATTTTATGAATCCAAGAATTATTTCGGGAGGGGGTTTCAAACCTCCTAGACACGACCCTGGTTAATACTGAATAGTAATCATCTACCAAGTCTAGCATTGGCGCTCTATGTATGAAGATATTCCCAAGTTTCCCTTAACCTGTAAACTTCAAGTGTCCGCGATGACAGAAATATTTTTGCCTTTTTTTTTTACTTGATCCCTAGAAAAGTATGCAAACTTGGAAGCTCCAAACTTTTGAATATGCTAATAAGAACTGTACTGTGAGTAGTGTCCAACGCAAAGAGACATTTGTACGTCTCTTGGCTTAGGGCAGCTTGGTTCTGCATTCAGTCGTAAGTAGTAGCATCAAGTTAGAGTATTTAGAGTATTTAGTAAATTTAGGGCAAAGATGTAGTTCCAAAAAAACAAAGTGATGTAAATAGAACCACCTTGTTCTTAAGAGAATTTTTATGTAATGAGATCCTCAAAAAATTTAGAAAAAGAGGCTCCTGAGGCATGTTTTTTTTTTTTTTTTTTTTTTCTTTTTTTTTTTTTTTTTTTTTTTTTTTTTTCTAATGTGGCCTCTTTGGTTTTTTAAAGTGCGGCTTCTGACACAAACATCTACGAAGGCCGCAAATAATATTTTCATTAAAAAAAATAAAAACTTCGTAAAAAAAGTTGCATTTTTATTTTGATAACAATTCAATTCCTACTATAAATCGAGAACATATATAATTTTTTTTGTTTAAGTTGAAATGTTTTAAGAGCCAAAAGCAGATATTTGAAGAGAATTCAAGTTACAAAACTGTCTTCAAAACCATAAAGACAGAACAATTACAATTTGTTCCAATATAAACACACAGTATATTCGAAGATCTCAAACTGGTGCCGGATTAATAAATAGCAAACTGACAAGTCTTGTGACATAAATGATACAGCACAAGTTTCACTTTTTCAACCTAAATTCACTTCTCGAGTGTGTACCATATAATAATACAAGTACCAAAAAAAGTTAACTAAAGAAGGAGATTTGGCTCCCAATTCTTTAAAAATATATTGTAATGTTCATACTGCCTCTTTGCTAATAAGTTGCCCGACCATTTCTCTTAACATCTTCACATGTATAACATTAGTCGGAACAGAGAAAGTGAGACAAATAGAAAGAATTTTGATATAGATATTCTGCCAACATGCAGCATTGTAAAATTTCCTGTGGAAAGTCCCACTCCCAGAAACTTCCTTCACTAAAGAAAAATTACCTCAGAGAGTAATTTTTAAATTTTGAGCAGACGACATTGGGGGGAAGGGAGGGGCATTCTAATTTCCATTCGAATGAGACCCTCTCTCAATATTCTGGGGCTATTGGGGCGATACGATCACCCCTGAAAAAAAACTCGCATCCGTTGATACTTCTGCAAAAAAAAACAACAAAATATCACATTTTTGTGATAATAGAGAAGGTGTCAATAGAGAAAATGTTAGGGAAGGTCGCTTGTATGATGTATTTGGGTGATATTGCTATTAAAATTTGTTGTTTTTTTGCCAATCTACCTCTATTTACTTTACCGCATGTGTTTCCATCAATCCATTTTCCTAATTAAAAAAAGCCAGTAAAATAGCAGCACTTTACATTAATTTTTTAGCAAATCAATTTTTTGTACTGAGTGGCTGAAAAAATTAGGAGCACCTCACCCTTCAACATGTGACACTCTTTCGAGTGTCGAGTGTCACATTGTTGAGGGTGAGATAATCTCTACTTGATATTTCTAAAATAACTTATTTTGGTTGAACCAGTTTTTATAAAGAATCGGTTCCCTGTTTTCTTTTTCCTGGTTCTACCTATCAAAATTGAGTATTATTATGAAAAAATCTATTTGGATACAAATGAAACCAGATTTTTTTTAACATTGGTAAATTTTAAATTTTATTTTACTGTGCTGAACTAAGGCTAATTATTTTACAAGTTGAAAATGCTTTATCAAGCGACAGAGAGGTTTAGTTGAATTCCTAAACTCTTAATGCCTCCTAAAATTTAACATGTCTCCCTGGGAATTTTCTAGAATATCTCAGGACAATGTAAATTGGAATCTGGACTTCTAACATACGGCTCTACATCTTTTGATGATGAATCTTAATATTTGCGGGTTCTAATGGTAGCTTGGCTGTAGGTTTAAGTTTTTTAGATTAAATATGCCAGTTTATATAGATTTTTGGGCAGATGAAACTATTGGGGATTTTTGGTTAGATAGGAGGAAGTGAATAGCACACAAAAATTCTTCCATTAATACAATTTAATGTTTCTATTTGTCTTTTTGACAAGGTAGAGGGGGGGGGGTTAGTTTATTTTTGTATATGTAAATGATTGTTTAATTGTGTTTGTAGCTGAAGGGGTGTCCCTGAAAAGAAATTTATTTTCACAGATTATTACTTAAACTGGTTTTGGTTGCACTATTGACTTGACCTTGTTTCCAGAAGGCAATCAGTATGAACAAGCACTCAAAATATTAGCCATTTATGCTAATATTTTAGCCATTATTTTAAAATATATTTTAGCAATTATTTGTAGCAATATTAGCCATTAAAAAATATTTAATATTTTTACCCAGAGGCACTTCATATGGAGGGGGTCGTCGTTAAAAACCACTTCAGAGGGGCCCAATTCGATTGGAAATCGAGAGTTCTAGTGCTCTTTTTAAGCGTCAAAAAGTGATTGAAAGGCAATGAACACACCCTTCCACGCCCATCATTTCCCAAAACACATCCAATCAAAATTTGAGGAGTAGCCATGTTGTTCAAAGTATTTTGATTTCCAGATAGAAATTATGTTTTTGAGGAGGGGGGGCACTCCCCCCCAGCCATTAGGGCAAGGGTTGTAAGCTAAGCCCTGGGGGCATATAAGCTTTTAATAGAAAGCTTTGTCGTAGAGACTTCAAAAGGGCTCATTCGATTGGAAATTCAAAGGGCTAACGCCCTTTTTAATAGTCAAAAGTGATTGAAGGGCAGCTGGCCCCCCTCTCACCTCCACCTTTTCCCCAAACAGATTCAATCAAAATTTTGAGATAGCCATTTGTTCAACACAGTTGAAAATTCTGGAAATTAGGTCTTTGAGGATGACCCCCCCCCCCCCAGAGCCCTCAGAGTAAGGGTTGTAAGTTATGCTCTGGACAATATAAGGTTTTTATATAAAGCATTCTCGTAGAAACTTCAAAAAGGCCACATTCGATTGGAAAATTTACTATAGGCTATAACCCTTTTTAATAGTCGAAAGTGATTGGAAGGCAAGTAAAACCCCTTCCACGCCCACCCTTTCTCCAAACACATCCAATCAAAATTTTGAGATAGCCATTTTGCTCAAAGTAGTTGAAAGTTCTGAAAATTATAACTTGAGCATCAGACCCCCTTCCCAAGGTCTTCAGGCAATGGCCTAAAAGAAGTGCCCTGGGGCAATATATGGTTCTTATGGAAGGAAAGGTCGCCATAAACCTCAGAGAGCTCATTGGATTGGAAATTGAAAATTCTAGTTCACTTTTTAAGCGTCAAAAGACATTGGAGGGTAGCCAGCCCGCCCCATGCCCTTTTTTTCCAAATGCATCCGATAAAAATTTTGATATAGCTATTTTGTTAAAAATAGTTCTAGAGATCATAGAACAAAACTCCGGTGTCGACCAACCCCCCAGGACCTGGGGGCAGGCGTTGTACGTTATGCCCAGGGGCATATATGGTTCTTATGGAAGGGATACTCGTATAAAACCTACACAAGAAAGGGCTCATTTGATTAGAAATTGAAAGTTCTAGTTCACTTTTTAAGAGTCGAGAAATTTAAGGGCAATAGCCCCCCCCCCCATACCATTTTTACCTCCCAAACCCATCCGCTAGAAGTTTTGAGAAAGCCAGTCTTTTAAATATTGTTAAAAAATGAGATAACCAAAAACTCTGGTGTCGAAACAACACCCCAAAGCCCAGGGGGTAGGCGTTGTAAGTGTTGTCCTGGGGACGTGTATGTTTCTTATGAAAGGAATTATGCTCGTATAAACTACAGAGAGGGACTCATTTGATTAGAAATTTAAAGTTCTAGTTCCCACTTTTTACAGAGTCAAAAGATATCCGAGGGCAACTAGCCCCCCCCCCCCCCCACACACCGTTTTTTCCCCAAGCCTATCCAATAAAAATTTTAAAATAGCCATTTCATTAAATCATTCAAAGGTCAGATAAGAGAAACTCCTTTGCAGACGCAAACCCCCCCCCCATGGCCCGGAAGCAGGCGTTGTAAGTAATGCTCTGGGCATATATCGTTTTTATGGAAGGATGCTTGCATAAATTTCGGAGAGGGTTCATTTCATTGAAATTGAAAGTTCTCCTTTCACTTTTTAAGAGTCAAATGAGATTGGAGGGCAAACTAGCCCCCCCCCCCCCTCCACGCCCAAATGCATAGATAAATTTTCGTGATAGACATTTTGTTAAAATAGTTCAAGTTCAGATAAACAAAAACTCCGGTTGTACGACACAGCCCCCCCCCCCACCCAGGGCCCGAGGGTCGACGTTGTAATACTTATGCCCTGGTTTTACGGGGGGGATGGGGCTATAACTGTTGTGTTAGGACAGGGATGCCTCGTATAAAAGTTCATAAGAGGGCCTCATTTGATTGGAAAATTGAAAGTTATAGTTCACTGTTTAAGAGTAAAAAGTGATCGGAGGGCAGCTAGCCTCCCCCACCACTCCATTTATTTTCGACCCAATGACGCACTTCATATCAGAAAGGGGTCGGGGTCGCTCGGATAAACTTCGAAAGTGGGGCTCATTTTCAAAGGGGGCAAACTTTTTCACTTTGATATTGTTTACTTTGATACCAGGTTTGATACTTTTATGAAGATTTGAGTTCTTTTTTCTAAGTTGATTTTGGAATAATGAAATGTTTTTAAAAACTTGAACCTTTTTGCAATCAAAAAACGAACAAAAATTAATTAAAAAAAACTTTACTGAGAAAATAGTTTTTTCAAAAAAAGTAAAAGGCCATTTTCAAACTTAAGCACAGCAGATAAAAATACTGCTGTAAATTCAAACTCAAAAACGACCAGAAGATTTTATTTAAAGAATAAATGATGAAACCCAAAACGAACAGAAATTAAACAATCATAGCAAAACTATACAGTACAGGTATATAATATAAATGAATAAATAGATCTTAAAGCCAATAATGCTTAGATTGATATAAAAATCCAGCTTCAAACGGAAAAAAAATATTTCGCTATTGAAGTATACAGAAACTCTACTAAAGAACAGACAGTACATAAAACAATCAATGCCAAACAAACACAAAATAGATATGGAATGTAAATGAAATAAACTAAAATCTACAAAAATGAGATGAAACTTAATTTAATATGCAAATCAGAGTTTGAAACGAGCAAAAACTCACTACAAACAAGCGTGCTTGGGTATGCACCTCTTCTGTCACTGTTAAAAAGTTCTAAGACTCTCTGCGTACATAGACGCCTTGACTGAAAAAACTATATACGGCTTAAAACAGTTCTTGGAAAGTTAATAAACAACATAAATATTGAATATTAGACTATATAATGCTATTAGTTGTTGAAAGATCCATCAGTTCAAGAAGTTATTTTCATTCTAATTTTATTTTAGATGCGGTTAAGAAACTGGAAAAGAAAATTTTGTCATATAATTTCGTTTTCAGTGTGAAAACGCCAATCACGCAGTAGGCTTTTGGTTTTTGTCTACAGTTAAGGAAGGGGGACAGCTCAGTATCACAAACTCTCTGTTGTAGATGAAAAATATATTCGTTCTTGAACAACTTTTGAAAGAACTAATTAAACTGAAATAATTGATTGTATAATGATTATTAATTGCTGAAAGATCATCAGTTCAAACTTTTTACTATATAATTATAATGTTTATTTCTAATATTAAGCACAAAAGAGAAATAGTTTTTAATAAAATTGGGTTTTAAGTAAAAGTGCCAATGAACCGCAAGTAGGTTTTAGACATTTTACATTGAGAGAAGGAGGAAGATACCCAAAACTATGTTTTCTAGTGATCTAAGGATCTAAGTCGAGGATAATTAACCCCCAGAAACATGGTTTCTGTCAGTTGAGTGGTCAGTGACAGGGCAAATAAAGATTTTAAAAGCATGATTTTAAAAATTTGAAGCAACTATAAAAACATGCCCAATGGTTTGGAAGTGCATGGAGATAATAGGCTGAAACAATATAAAGATGTAGAGTAAATTTGTTTTCGCACACTTGGTACCTCCGGGCGCACCAACAAGACAAATCAATTTTAGAAAAAATACCGGGGAGGGGGCGACAACAAAACTTGCTACGTATGCCTGTCCTTCTTGAATCGATTAGGGTGATATAGCTATTGAAAGTGCGTTCATTTTGGTTGTTTTATGTGATAGGTGTCCAGTAGCCCATTTTTCCGACACGCCCGATTTTTTTTTGCTAAGCTCCCAAAAAAACGGGCGAGGGGTGGGGTCACCTACTCCCATAAACTCTAAACCCCTAAAAACATGAATGCCAAAAGTTGTTCAAGTATTAGCTCAATTCATTTGACAGGAAGAATGGTTCTTTCTCCAGTAAAAGGGGACTAAGCAACCTTATCTCTGAACAATAAAAACCATAATACAAATCTCCTTACATCATCTTAGTTGTGACATTGGTTTTATTTTGTATACATTTTAATCGAGAAAAAGTAGCAACCGCAAGAGCCAGTATTGTATTGCATAGAGAGCATAGTAATTGTATGCAAGAATTCATATTGCCATCTTGTTTTTTTTTTTTTTTTCCATAAATTCGCATAAATAGTGAGAAGTTGCGAGAACTCAACCATAAAAGACAATTTTGTAACTAACTTGATTTGGAGCCTAGTGAATTTTTCTATCTACGTTTCTTCTTGTTGTAAATAGGTCCACATTTGGTATCTTTAACAAAGAACTTAAAATTGGTTGAGAAATTCAATTTCTAGCTTAATTCTAATTTTTTTTGCAATTCACTTCCCCGGATCCTGAAGTACTAAAATAATGATACTCACCTTATATTAACAGGAGCAGGGGGTAATTCCTGAGGGTCACTTTCAACTTTACAGCGTGAGCCAAAATACCGGGAAAGAGACAAACACCGGAAAATCTTCAAGTTTGGGAAACAATAACGCATTCGGAAATGTCCAGATGATCTAAAACACCACTTGGAAAAATGTCTCAACTTCTAACAATAAATATTATATTTTAAAAGCACATAAGACATTTGAAAAAAAGGTAGATATTTTTAATAAAGAATATTTATGTTCTTACAATGGAATATTTTATATTGAGTTAGTTCAACTCTCTATACAAAGTTTGGCTTGATTGAAATCTGACATAAATTGGTATTATTTTAAATACGAAAAAGCATAAATTATTTAGCAGGACCAACAAACAGTTGGCTGAACATATCATGAAAAAAATAAATCTTGAAAGCAGATTTAAAGATGATAGAAAAAATTAGAAATGATATCCAGATCTAATAGACTAAGTGCAGTAAAACTTTTATCATTATTTATTAGTGAAAGCTAAAACTGATATAATTAACCTAGGAAATGTTGAGCATTTACTCTCTTTGTTGTGCCGCATGTATGACAAGCAATAATAAGGCGAATAAGTATTTAACCAATAAAAAATTTCGCGAAACCGATAAACTGACAATACTTATTTTAATATTGAAAAATGAAATGAGACAACTAAAACTCTATAGGAAACTACGCAATGCAAGTTCATATCATCATTTGGTCTTTTGTTTAAGTATAGTGAAAAAGGAGTAATTGCTAACTCTGCTTATGTCGCTGAAGGCTCGGATCAGCACATTTCCCTGTATTTTTTACCATATATCATTTCTTACTTCTTCAGAGGATACCAGACAAAAAAACGGTCCAGCCTGGCACCAATGAGGCTTTGAATTACTTCCAACGACCATATTGACCTTTGGCTGCAGCCTTCCACACCAGTCTTAAGCTATTCCCGTCAATTATCAAGCATGCCTCTGAAGCCTTCCATTAGTCTTCTTTGAATTTTTGTCAAAATTCCTTTCTTTACCTCATCAATAAGTCAAAAGATGGAACTGCCTCACAGATGTAGGACGTTCTTAAAATATTTTACCGTAAGGGGCGCATAGGTTGACTGAGAAGCTTGAGGTGAAGTCTTTTGATGATAATAGTTTGAGAGCCCTTCAGATGGCACTGCGCTTACTTACTTCCCATTGGAAATTTCTAGAACCTTTTCGGAATTTGGAGATAAGAAGCAAAGGCAGAGGAGATCAACGAAAACTCGAAAGACTCTAGCCTCTTCAGCCTTGAGCAGCCGTCTCGCAGAAGTACAGTGTACAGCTCGCCGTTTGCTATGTAGACTCACGACTTGGTTTTACTGAGATCTCTGTCTGAGTCCAAGCAACGTTTCAAACAACCAGTGGTCACCAAAGACAACTCCTCCTGAGATTCTTCAAGAATTATGTGTATAATCTGTCTATCACGACAGTTAGAACAATGTAAGCAACCATGAGTATTCTGCTTGTAGATACCAGACACAGCAAGGGTGGATCCAGGATTTTTTTTAGGGGGCGGGGGGCAACCTAGGTTAACCGAATATGGTGTTAGGAGCAAAGTTTAATGTAATGCCCCAAAATTGCGTGAATTAGTAAATTACACTACTTTATGCTACGTAAGGATCCTAAGGGGGTGAGGGGGCGCCCCCTCACCCCCTTAGGATCTACACGTAGAACAGCTTGGACTTGGGAGGTCAATTTCCGAGATGCTGACACAGGCCTTTGTACCATCAATCCATTTGAAAGTTTCTGTCAATGAGGTCTATAGCCGCTCCATCTTCAGCCATAATTCCAATAGTTTTTTCTCTGGACAAAGGAACCAAAAACTGAAGAGTATCTAGTTAAACGTGTTCATTATAACTTTCTGTATTTAGTATGTTTGTCAAGTATATTTATTATCGATAGGGGGGAGTCACAATAGATGCTTAATACTTGATGGTGATTGCTTGCCTTTCTGCCTTGCTGGTTTACCCGTTGCTTATATACCTTTAATGCTTAGATAGACTTCTCTACATGATGTCAGAAGTCATAAGGAATACAGATGGAACTTGGAGCTTGACCAATCTATAGACTGAGAGCAACAAATTGAAAGTTGCATGGTCCACACTTCAAGCCAAATACTGAACTAATGTCACAGGACACAAAATGGAAAAGAGAGATGCCAGGAAGTAATCATATTTCTGATATGGGATGGTCAGAAGCCAAGAGACATTTCAATACTGACATTAACTGCCAGCTGAAACAAAACCATGTTTACAGCCATATTAAGAAGTTTAGGTCGACATATTGAGCCACTTTCAAATTCCTATATTGCCAGATATCAGGTTCCATAAACGAACTGAGACTATCAAGTGAATCAATCGAACACTACCCTACTGAGTTTGCTGCATTACAGCAAATGGAATGTCGCATTTGCTAACAACAACGTAATGAGAGATTAGAGACGACTAGTCCTTTGGAGTAAGCAGGACATAATTCGTGAACGTACTAGTGAAGGTGAGGATTAACTTCGTAGCAATAGCTATTGTAAGAGCGCGGAGCGACCCAAGCCCAGGTAAATGATAATGTCCAACCAAGAACATGAAAAAAAGTGTAGTAAAGCAAGAGTGGATGTTTTGTAAAAAGGACCATGGCAAAAAATCTACAAATGTGGAAGAAGTTTACATCTGGTCATCGTCGTTCATCAAAGGATGCAATTTGAATGGCCAAAGTGCCGATAATGTGGTTAGGAGTGTTCAATAAAAGTCTATCAATGCCCTGCCAAAGGAAAAAGCTGCATGAAATGCAAGGAGCTAGAACACTTTGCCGGAATGTGCAGACTTAGTCAACGCAATGTCATAGCATAGAAACAAGAGAAAAGTTGCTCGAACACATCAAAGTATCATGCATTGAAAGCATCCAGAGCAAAGTGAACATGTAAAGAAACCTTGTCGTCCCAACTGTATCTAAAAAATGAAGCAGATAATGGGAACTTATAATGGACAACGAGGGGCAGAGGCTGACATTATACAAACTCAGATCCTTAACTAGATTTTTCCAAGGCCCAAAATCAACCAACTGCAAATATACTCACAAGTCTTTATACTGGTTGAGCCATTCGAAATTTACTGGTTGTATGTCACTAGATGTTCAGTACAAGGAAAGGGAATCAACAATCCCACGATTTTTACGCAATGACACAGATAAGAACGCCCTTGCTTAACAGACAGACCAAAATCAGCGTTATTGATGAATTAATCAAGTTCATAATATAACAGAAGCATACATCAATGCTCAATACCACAGATATAATTTTGGCAGAATAAAGGATGTGTTGAGGCATTGGACAAATGCCTGGAAAATGCTAGGATTCATCTGAAGCCAGGGCAATACCATCAGTACAGCAGAACCAAAAAGAGTACCTTCATAGCACTAAATAAATTAAAGAACGAATTGTTTTTTTTCAATGACTAATCTGCTCGTGGGAATGAAAAAGCGACGAGCCAACAGAGTGGGTCAACTATTGTCATTAAAAGCCAAATTATCCAATACCAACTTGACAATATTCCCAACAAAGTCAAAGGGCCCAAAATCCATTCAAGTTGGATGATGGGAATGGTTCATGCACTGGTTCTTGATGATGCCTCATAGAGCTTAACAACATCCCAAATACAATGTTTGAAAGATTCAAATGGAGAAGATAACAATTTAGAATAATTTTGCTTTAGGAGAAACACAACGTCAAATGAGGAGGCTTTTGAAGGCATAGGTAGGGTCTAATAGAGATGACATAGCAGGTGTAGAAAACAAGCCAAAAAAATCAAGACATGCCAATTGAGGCAGAGTTCTCCAGCGAGCACCGAGATAAGGATTCAAATTAAACGGAGACAAGGAATACGGAATGCAAAAGTTTATACCATACTTGGGCATTACTTACACGAGAGGTGAAAGCCAGAATCCCAATAAAAACCAGAGCAATCGCTGAAATGCCTGACCAAAAAACAAAGAAGAGCTCCAAACAGTGCTTGGGATGTTTAATTACTTTTAGATACATACCAAACTATCCATTCTGAACCAGCTCTACAAGAACTTGGGAAAAAAGCCCACGTCACGGAATTGGCCTGGAAGAAGGTTAAAAAGTGATGCCGTCATAGTATCCACAAATCCTGGTGTGAACAACTTTGAGTTTTGATACAATGAGCTCAGAAGTTGAGATCATTGTCAATGCATTGCACAACACGGCTAGAGAGCCCAGCTAATGGTAAAAGATTAAAGGTGCCATTGCTGTTAGCGATACTAAGCCAAAAACAGAACAAAGATATTCTAAAATAGAGAAAGAACTACTATGGCATAGTATTGTATGGAAAGATTTACAAATAGATCTATATATTGGAAGAAAAAATTTTGGTTGATTAAGACCACAAGCCCTGGAAAATACTTACTGAGAAACAATCAGGCAAGCACTACCTGCTCACAGGACAAATGATGCGTGTACAGCCATATGACATGAGATTTACATGAGAGACCTGACCAGAAAATCCCTATGGCCTGAGGCCTTTCACGTTTGCATATGGCACACACACCAGAAGAAGAATTAAAGGCGGCAGTACATGTGACAGAACTTTTCAAAAGACATCCCAATAAAAGACCAGATGGTGCAAAACATAAGAAATAGATTAAAAAACATGGAAAGAGATGAACGTTCTAGATGAAACAATAAAAAACGGATTGGCCAGAACAAAAAAAAGGAATACCCAACGAATTCAGTGAGTATTGGAATACAGGAATGAATAGTAACACACCACGGCATTCTGCCTAAAAGGAGTATTGAATCATAATACCTAACTGCATGCGCCAAGAAATCATGGCCGTTTCACATGGCTTCACCTAGGGAATTGTCAAAAAAAAACAACTGCATGTCTCATGTGCTTGTTGGCCAAAACATCATGCTGACATCACTAAGTACATCTCAGGATGTAGAAATATCCTTTGTCAACAGTGTAGTGCATGCCAGGCAAAGGAGCCCCAAGGAACTCACTCATTCTGAGTACCCATGGGACACATGTGGGTATGAATTACTGTTTGGGAAGGAGGAGTGAATTTGGTATAATACCGAATACTACAGCTTGATAGGAATTGAAGTTGATAACTAGACAGTACCAATCAGGGAGCATTATTACTAAGCTGAAGAACCAGTTGCACAACACCGGGATACCAAGAATACTTACAGATGACAAAAGCCCCCAGTTTGCAGCAGACAAATTCAGAAAATTTAAAAAGGGAATGGAGAATCACAAACTGCATGTCAGCCACAAATAACCTCAGCGCAATGACCTTACTAAAAAAGCAGTCCCAACAGTCAAGGAGGCTCATGTCTAAGCATTAGCTGACAAATCAGAACCCTACCGTGCCATAGGCTACAAAAATATGCTAATAACAATTCTATAGACAACTTAGTATCCCCATCACAAACCTCTGACCAGACAGCCTAAGATTGGCAATGCCTCAAAGAAACTAGCTTTATGCCCAACGCTGTGCCTATTAGAGGAGGACAAGGCAGCAGACAAAATAGAAAGAAGTAAGAAAAGAGTCTATAAGCACAGGGCGTACGAACCCAATCAGGTCATGAAACAACAGGTAAACCAGTTAAGGCCTCAATAAAAATGGAAAATCAAATAAAGATGGATCAATGACCAGAGAACCCATTATAGAGAGTTGAGCAAATCAGTGATGTAGATACAGAAGATGAGTAGCGTACACCAACGATATGAGTTTATACGCCCCCAGATACAGTACAAGGACTGCAAACTACCAGTCAAACTACTGCTGTCATTGCTATAAATAGTAGAGGTGCCCAAAGATACTGAACAATCCAAAGAGTTGCTCGAAAGGCCAGCCCATCCAGCAAAACTAATCAAAATTGTATAGCCTGCTGGAAGAATCTTTGAGAAACCAAGAGCAAATCAAACCAAGATGTGATCAGAATTCAGAACACGCCATCTTGTTGCAAAAGCAAAACTAAAGTGCTCCCACCAAATAATCCTGAAGACAACTAGATCAGGCGGGAGCTCACAGGTACCGGCTAGATAAATCTATAGCTGGGACCCATCCCATTAAGATAATCAAAGAACAAGATGTCAAACGAAGGAAGATGTAGAGTTCTATAGTTAAATGTTTAATATATGGTTCTTTATTTATTGTGTTGCTATATATCATTAACTTCTGTAGGATGCAGTGGTCACAATAGCGGCTTTAGCTTATACTTTTGTGCTGTCTTGTTGTTTACCCTTTCATACCCTACCTGCTTCTCCTTTGTGATTGATAAACTCTACAAAAAAATCAGTAGTGAAGTCAGAAAGTGATGACCAATAGTACTGTTGCTAAATATAATAGCTGGTATCCTATCTTGCACACAAAAACTGTTTTTGCTAAGTTTCGTCTTTATTGACAAATACAATTGAAACTATTAGACGGACACTCAGAGACACTTTAATATACAATTTAGGCAAAACAACTTGAATGAATGTAAAGCTGGAAATAGACAAATTGTGGTATGACTATAATGACAGACTTTTG